>VXBX01008682.1:175432-250895 GCA_013400415.1 Scytalopus superciliaris
CCAGCCCCCTTTTTTCCCCTTTTTTCCCCTTTTCCTTTTCCTCTTTTTCCTTTCTTTTTTTTCCCCACTCTGGTCTTCTTTTGTTTCTCCCCTTCTTTTATTTTATCTTTTTTCTTTACTTTTTCTGCCCTGTATCCTTTTATTATTTTCCTCTCTCCCCCAGCTTTGGCCTTCCTGAGTTCAAAGAGGTCTGTGAGGACAAATGTTTTTCCTTGTCATCAGTCTATTTTCCAGTTGGGACCAGCCCTATCGAGGGGCAACCCTTATGAAGAGAAGAGAGATGGAGTAAATTCCAATAATCATGTGGAGACAAGCAAGGAAAATCTTGATGACAGGATCACTCCTGTCCCAGACATATATTTCTTAGTCCTGTGGCTGCCCCATCCCTCAAAGTGTTCCAGGCTGGATGGTGCCTGGAGCAACCCGGGATAGTGGAAGGTGTCCCTGCCCTTGGCAGGGGGGTGGAATGAAATGACCTTTAAAGTCGCTTCCAACCCAAACCATTCCAGGATTTTATGATTTCCAGCCTGAGACCACCAAGCAGTTGTGTTCAGCTGGGGGAAAATGATGCACCAAGGAACTGTGATGCTTTTTTGGGGAAAGGAAAACTCCTGGAGAGCTTTTCACAGCAACTCACTCCCCAGCTCTTGCCAGCCCTGTTCTAATATGTCTTTTAGTGATGTTTGGGGCCTCATAGATCTGGAAAGAAGAAATTAGTACAGTCTGCTTCTTACTTTTCACATTCTTCTGTTTCCCCTGAGCTTCCCTGCTGTTCCTAATTATCCATCTCTCATTTACAGGTACTTAGATAATGGAAATGGAAGCTGGTGGAATTAGGCTGGGACAGGATGAGCTGAAAGAGGCTCCCTTCCCTTCAGAAGCGACCCAGCATCACCCCTGCTGTTATTAGTGGTGCTGGCTCCCCATCACTATGTGAGGCAGCTGCTCTGTTGTTTTCTGGAGCCAAGGAGACACAATTCCTGCACTGATTCCAGCTGTGGCTCCCTGTGGCTACGAGAGATTAGTGACAGAAAGCAAGGATGCCGAGAGGAAATCCTTTGCTAACAACGATGCTTGGTGGTGACAAAAATAAGAGAAACAGATTAGAAGGAGAAGCAAAAGGGAAATGTGGAAAAAAGGTAAATTGAGTCACAACTCAGTGATAGAATTGTTAAAAATATGTGAGCAGTGGCTTAGGATGTGTCTTCATGGTGGTGATTGATGGCTGTGAGAGCAGAGAGATGAGAACTGACAGAGCTCTGGAGGCACAGATTTGGCTGGGAACAGTATCCTTGTGTCCCACTGTGATCATGGAAAGGCTCTGTGTCCCTTTGGTGCCCTTTGTGATGCCTTAATGGAGCCCCACTACAAAGGGCCAGACACAGATTCCTGTTTAGAGAGGTACAAACCATGTCCACAATGAAGCATTTAGTTTTTCCCTTTCCTTTAGGAATGTTCCAGCACCAAGGAGAGCTGGGTAGAAACTCTGCTGCCAAATCAGGCAAAGAATGTCTTTGCACCTGCCTGGGGTGTTGTCCAGAGACACCTCTGTGGCCAAATCCTAGGCAGGTTTGAAAATGTTTGGGGATTTCAGTCTGAATGAGGGAGAATAAAGCATTTAGGGGGTAGTTTAGAAAGAAAAAGAAAAACTGCCTATCTATTCATCCAGGCAATAACTGATCCATGGCTCAGGCAGAGAAGAGTATTTTTGGGTGCAAAGAAGAGTAAACTAGAGACATCTGCATATAGATGGATCTGGTCCTGAAAACAGGATAAAATCCTACTTAGCTTGTCCCTATTATGAATCTGGAGTTCTCTAACCCAGATTAGGAGCATCTGCCAGAGGGAAGTGAATAGGGAATCTGAGAATGAGATTAGCATGGAGATGTCAAAACAAACATGATTTTTGGTGCTGTTGCACGTCTCTACCTTCAAAGAGGCTTCTGCATCCCCTTCCTGAGAACTCAGTTTCCTCTGGCATATCCCTCATGGGAACAGAGCTGTTGCCACTCACAGGGAAGATAGGACCATGTATTTTGGTGGGGAAAAGGGGCTGTGGAGAATTCTCCGTGGAACTGGCTTTGGCTGTTAACAAGGCAGCATTTTCTGTTATAGCCACAGGACTATCCCATTGCTCCCTCCTCCCCATGGAAGTCTGCAGCTTGGATAGCTTCCCATGAGCCAGTGGTGGAAAACAAGGCTCCCACCACCTCTAAAGGCCTTCCCCTATGCTGTAGTCCAGGAGGAAAAATCCATGTGGGTGCTGAGGGAAGCAAAGGAGAGGCTTAACATGGATTCACCCATGGGAACAGTGAGATGTCTCTGAGGAGCAGGAGAACTCTGGGGCAGTCTGAGCCCTTCTCTCCTCATCATCTCATTAGCTGGTGCTGCCAAAGGCATGTGGCTGCACAGCTTCCCTTGGCTCACCAAGGGGATCATCATCAAGGGTGTGACTTGATGCCACCAACAAGGACAGTGTCCCATTTTCCCTGCGTGGCTGTGACCTCCCAGTGCCCCTCCACCATCACCACCAAGCTCATCTCACACTGCCACGGGAGTGACAACGGGAAACCCAGATAGAAACAGTAAAGCACAGCCAGGGCTGCTGGGAATATGGGATTAGCTCCATGGACCCCAGAGGATCCACAAATCAGCACAGGTGTATCATCCCGGCAGAGGATGAGGAGCACAGCCCTCCTGGGCCGGTGGGACTCTGTCAGCCAAGCCACACCAGCAGAGGAACCAGGTCTGTGAGCTTCACAGCCACCCCGCCACTTTCCCTTATTTAGCAGACCTGTGATTTTCAGTGTTTGCTGCTGAGGAGGAGGAGGAAAACAAGCACTAAAATCAGAAACTTTTCCTAGAACACTTAGAGGGACACCCTAAAGGGGGCATGTGGGCGAAGAGTCAAGTGTGGGGCCAAAAGTGGGCCAAATGCAGCTGTAAAACATGTGGCAGGTAAAATGTCACAAACCAGATGTAAATCAGGCCCTTTGGCATGGCAAGGATTGTGCTCTCCCAGCTCCTCAGCACTGTGCACGGGAGGAAAATGAGGCTCATTTGGAGATGTCTTTCTATTTGTGTTGACCTCGTGAGGGTCATAAGAGCCAACAGCGGAGTGTGAAAAATCCTGATGCTTCCTTTGACTTCCCTGCTGTAGCCTCAGGCAGGCTGGGGGAGGCAAGAGCAGCACGAGGAGAGACTCATTAACATTTCCTCTGCCCAGCGCGGAAAGGAAAATAACAAACATCTCATTAAATAAGGAGAGGAGAGAATTATAAAACACCGAAGATATTTTTAGGCTGAAAACAAAGCACTCTCTTCCCCTCAAAGTAGGGCTTTCCAGATGAAAAAGAATAAGGAGAGAACTTGCAGGCTCCTCTGCAGCAGGAGGAGTGGCACTAATAACAATCATCATTATTATGGTTAATGCTGATGTGGAGGGGGTGCCCTCAGTTTCCCACTTGCTTCCACACCCTCCCAGTGACGTCCTGGGGGATGATGGGTGGCCAGGAACAATAGAGCCACTGACGTGGACCGTGTTTTGAATGCAAAACTCTCTCTTGTGAGTGCCAGCTCCAGAGCAATAAAGTGTTCCAGAGCTGGGGATGGATGAATAGACATGTATGGTGCAAATTAAATGGCTTATTCTTTCCCCCTGTTTCTTTCCTTACAATTTAAAAAGCCCAATACCTTCGTTTCCTCTTAATTTTATTTCCTTCTTGAGGGTTTTGCTGCCAAACAAATGACTGGGCAGCTTTGTCTGGTGAGCTATAGGAGAATCAGTAGGGATTTAAAGCATGTGGAGGCAGAAAGGGGGGAATTCAGTTTCTTATTTTCTTCTTTTTTCTTTCTTTCTTGTAGGAGGAAGCAATTCTGGAAGGGAAAAGGAAAATTCTAGCACAACAGATATAGGATAATGCAGAAAATCCCTTGTTCACCAGTAAAAAAACATTAGTTCTTTCAAGAACATGGGCTCAATTGTCCTCAAGCCTTCAGGCTTCTAATTTTAGGCCCTTCATAGAGTCCAGGCTGAAAACCAGGGTCCTCCAGACAGTAATTCAGACGAGGAACACAATGCACATCCCAAGGCATAATTGGAGAGGGACCCTGGCATCACAGGAGGGTGATGCAGCATCCACCAGAGCTCTTCAGAGCATATGGCACTAAAAGGCAGCTCAAATCAGCAGCACCAAAAACTTTTCCAAGCCCTGGGATCTCCCCCTTCTCACTCACCCACCAGGTTCATCTGGCTCACAGCTCAGGCTCATCTCCAAGGAGCGAGATGTGTTGCCATAAGGTAGAGCTGAGCAAAACACTCGTCCAGATGAGATGCCAAAGGGTTGTCAACCCCAAAAAAAGCCCCAGCACATTTGCTCCAAGGCGACGTGCAGCAAAATCCCACAGCCTGAACAGATGCCAGAGGTGAGGGACATCAGGCTGTGGGTGCTTCGTGTCCTCAGCAGTGACAGCACTGGGGAAGGTGCCACTGCTGGCTGTGCCTCAGTGTCCCTTTTGCTGGTCCCCCTCCCCTCAGTGGGCTTCTCCTGCCTCACTGCCATGTGCTCCTTTTGCTGCCTTTAATGAGTCTGTTGGCTCTTCTCCTTCTCTCTCCTCTTTTTTTTTTTTTTTTGTCTGATCCTAATCTACTGGGGTTTCAAACTGTTCAGGAAGCTCTGGGGAGACAACCCACGTTGACACCATCCCTGCTGAGTTATGAGATGTGGCTTTTTGCTATTTTCTCTCCTTCCTTTGCCTCTCGCTCAGTTCCTTTGGAGGAAACTGCTTACTGATCACCCTCACACTCCCCACTTTCCTTTCTGTTCTTCTCGCCCACCTTTGGCCTTGGACCTCCTCTGGCCACCCAGAGGACTACATGGCCTTCTGTCTGCTTTGTCCACCTCATTGACAACTCCCCTGAGACCAAGCAGGTAATTTCATGAGAAGTCTGTCTGCTTCTTTGTGAAACCCTGGGATGAAGCTGTTGTGGCTACGAGAGCCTCCTCCTATCCTGCTCCAGTCCATGGATCTTGTCCTTCCATGCCTGTCTGTCTCTCTGTGCCTGGAATCTGTCTGTCTGCCTCAAACTCTCTCTCTCCATCACCTCACAGCACCACATCTCCCTCCTCCCTTTGCTTCCGGCTCCCCTCTCTCCCCCTCCTCTTCCCACGCACCTTCCTTTAATTAGAAATACAATGAAAATGCTTATCACACATCTTATTCAGCAACTCATTCCCCAGCAGGTCCAGAAGGAAAACCCCCATTCCTCCTCGCTTCTCCTGCTTCCCCCACCACCTCCACAGCATTAGGAGAGTGATTAGAAGAGCTCTGTGAAAGGATGCTGAATGAGATTAACCCAGAGACCTGGAAAAGCTGGAGGGAAGGGCCAAGGGAAAGAGGATGATATTCAGCAAGGATTAATTCTGTGCTTTCCAGGGAAAAAAGAGCCCCTGGCAGGAAGGGGCTGGCAGATCTGGACCTGGAAATGCTGGGGGACAGCAGGTGGAGGATGATCCTGCAGTGTGTCCTGGAAGTAAAAAAACAAGTATCCTGGTCTATGAGAGCATGAGTACAGCCAGGACATTGATGGGAGTCATTATCCCCCTCTAGACAGATCATATTAAGATCATATTAAGCAGCTGCAATGAAGTTTAGGCCTCTTAGTATGAGACAGTGGTCAAATGGAAGGAGTTCAGGCCACTGAGATGGTCAGAGACCTGCCTGGGGTGGGACTGGGGCCTGTCCAGCCTGGAGAAGTCATGGCTTTGGGGGTCCTAACAGCAGTGTTATCAAGGAGATAGAACCAGGATCTTCACAGACATTGGGTCTAAATTCAAACAAGACACTCAGTTTGGGTACAAGGAAAAAGTAACCCCCATCCATGGGGTTTTCAAAGTCTGAAACCTGACCCATCTCAGCTGAGCCAGTAGCTGACTCAACTTAGAGCAGGAGTTTGAGCTGGAAGCTTCCTGAGGTCCCTTTCAGCCTTTAGAATCCCAAAATCCTCTGACCAGAGCTAAGTGCCCAGTGAGGCCATTCAGATTGGTGATTTCCCCCAAGCTCAAAAGGAAGAAGGAAAGAGAAGTAGCAGGGTCTGGAAAGGGATATGGTGGAGTAGCTTTTATAGCCATTTCATCCCAGACTCTGGAATTTGATGTGATAAGGTGAGGTTGAAAGCAAGTCACCTTGCAAAGTTAATGCCCTATAACCTGTCCCCATCCTACGGGCCAGTTTTGAGGGCCCTGGGTGAAAAGCTCCCATCCAGAGAGGCAAAGACTGAACAATGTCTCCAATTCGTGTTTTCTCTTACTGAAAATGCAGGTTTGAGGGAGACTCTCTGGGGTACAGAGACTACAGCAGAAAAGGCTTCAGATCTGTCCCAAACCCTTGGATGATTGACATTTGACTTTTTCTAAACACAAACTGAGTGAAAGTGGAGAAGTAAGGAAAGGAGAGGGCAGTCAAATCACTACCATGATATGTGTGGGGGGGAAAGTAGCATTGGGAGGGTCTGCTGGATTAGGAATCCTGCATTTACACCCTCAGGCTTTTGTCCCCTTCCTTCCCCACTCACTGTCACTCTCCCCTTCAACAAAACCATGCAGCCCTTCTAGGTCATCTTGCTGTGCCCTAAATAACTGCCCTGTTTCCTGAGAGCCATAAAACAGTAGTGTTTGTCCGTGTGCCATCACCTGGCAAGGAACAGACATGTGCCTTCCTGCAGCACATGTATATGGGGGAAAGGGAAGGAATCCTGACCCCTGTCCCTCCTGCCCTTTGGCTCTACCACCACCAGTTTGCCCCAAGGGGACTCTGCTTTAACCAAATTCCTGGGGTCACTGAGGTCTCCTTCCAGCAGGAATTTAGAGAAAGATTCTCCTCCTCCTCCTCCAGGATGGCTTCATTCCCACCAGGAAACACGCGGCCAGGAACCGTGGGAGTGAGGATCCATCCTAGTCCTCTCTGGCACACTGCCCACCACCCCGAGGGAGGCAAGACACCCCCCACCCCCCACTGCCAACAGGCTCAGAACCCCTTTTTAGGTGATACCCATGAATCAGCATCCCACTGCCTCCGGCCACTGTCACTGGGAAGGGATGAGAAGCCCCAGATATCCTCAGCACCTCTCCAAGGGTGTTCCGGCAGGGAAACTCTCTCGGATTAGGGAATCCTTTATCTCTGGCTTATGTAAGACCCGGAGACTCCTTTTATGGTTGGCTTTTCCTGCTTTGTCAAGAGGGAAGAACAAATGTGGCTTCATCTGCGCTTGTGGGTTGGCTCACTGATTAAGCATCTGATTCAAAGCTAAGTACGGAACAGGCTTTTGATGGGCGGATTTAATTCAGTGTAAAAACCAGGATGTCGCCCCCCTCCCTTACTGAAAATTCCCAGGATAGCAATTGGTCTGGTGCAATTAAGCCATGGGGATGACTCCCACCTACCAATGCCTGAGAAAGTCCAGAGTGCTCCAGTTTGTGCTGAAGTGGCTCCTTTGAGTGTTTCCNGGAGTGAGCTCACTCGGTGTGCGGTGTGCGTGTGTTCACTCATTTTGGGGGCGTGTGTGGGGCCTGTGGGCGTCTGTCCCTTTGTGACACACTGAATTTCTCCTCATCTCCCCCTCTGTGAGTCCTGCCGGGGAAAGCATGTTAATGATGACCTTGCTGAGTAAATAGTTGTGGAATGAATAAGTGTTTTTCCTGCAACCCGAAAGGCGGAAGGTGCGATTACTCATCCATCTCTCCAACTGTCTCCAGCACCTTTCAAGTGCTTCTCGCGTCGAGTCTGGGGGCGTGAGCGAGGGGGTGGGAAGCGAGGGGAGGCTGCCAAAATCTGGGTTGCCACAGACACCGGCCTCGCTTCTCCTCCAATGAACGCCGCGCTGAGAGTGCGAGAGGAGGCAGGGCACCACCCACATGTTGAGCTGTGTGGAGTATAAGTAGATGGAAGAGCCTGGACTAGTGGCAGTTCAGACAGGGAAGAGAAGCAGCTCTTTGCATCTCTAGTGGAAAAGCATTTTTGGACTCACCAAGTTTTACCCGAGGAGAAATCACCGGGATTTCTGCAGCAGCTTTTCTGTGCGCCTTTTCTCCTGCGGGGACTTTGCACCGTTCGAGATCCTCAGCTCCGGACGAGCAGCGGGACTGGGCATCTTATCCAACTCCTCTCCTCGTTCCTGAAGGATCCTGGTTCTCTCTGGGACACGCTGAGCACTTGAGACCGGAGTTTCCAGCCGGGGACCGGGAGAAATTTGCCTCCAACTCTCTCTGGGATCCACGGGACCGACCAGCTCACTCTGTGGTGATATCTGATTTGGTTGTGTTTGTGTGGAAAAGTCTTTGAGTTTGAGGGGGGTTTAGGAGTCTCTGTGTGTCTTTCAGGACAGGCTGTGGTGGGGGGGTTTGAAACCCAGCTCTAGTGCCAGGGCTCACAACCCAGTTCTCTCCGTGTTTGACACTCGCACGGTCGGAGCCATGCAGCTGGATAATGTCACGAGCGCGGGCATCCACTCCTTCCAGGGGCACCGTGGAGTGGCCAACAAGCCCAATGTGATCCTGCAGATTGGGAAGTGCAGGGCAGAAATGTTGGAGCACGTCAGGAGGACCCACCGGCACCTCCTGACCGAGGTCTCCAAGCAGGTGGAGCGGGAGCTGAAGGGCTTGCAGAAATCAGTGGGGAAGTTAGAGAACAACTTAGAGGACCATGTCCCAACTGAGAACCAGAGATGGAAGAAGTCCATCAAAGCCTGCCTGGCCAGATGCCAGGAAACTATTGCCCACCTGGAGAGGTGGGTCAAGAGGGAGATGAATGTTTGGAAGGAGGTCTTTTTCCGTCTGGAAAAGTGGGCTGACCGCCTGGAGTCCATGGGAGGCAAATATTGCCCCGGGGAGCAGGGCAAGCAGACGGTGTCCGTTGGGGTGGGAGGCCCAGAGATAAGGCCAAGTGAGGGGGAGATTTATGACTATGCCCTGGATATGAGCCAAATGTATGCACTGACCCCTCCCCCTGGAGAGGTGCCCAGCATCCCCCAGGGCCACGATTCCTACCAGTGGGTCTCTGTGTCGGAGGATGCTCCAGCCTCCCCAGTGGAGACCCAGGTCTTTGAGGATCCCCGGGAGTTCTTGAGCCACTTGGAGGAATACTTAAAGCAGGTGGGTGGAACTGAAGAGTACTGGCTGTCTCAGATTCAAAACCACATGAACGGGCCAGCTAAAAAGTGGTGGGAGTACAAGCAGGACTCTGTCAAGAACTGGGTCGAGTTCAAGAAGGAGTTCCTGCAGTACAGCGAGGGGACTCTGACTAGGGATGCTATAAAAAGGGAGCTGGATTTGCCCCAGAAAGAGGGGGAGCCCCTGGATCAGTTCCTTTGGCGCAAGAGGGACTTGTACCAGACCCTCTATGTTGATGCAGATGAGGAGGAAATTATCCAGTATGTGGTAGGAACCCTCCAGCCCAAACTGAAGCGCTTCTTGAGTTACCCCTTGCCCAAGACCTTAGAGCAGCTGATCCAAAGAGGGAAGGAAGTCCAAGGCAACATGGACCACTCTGACGAGCCCAGCCCACAGAGGACCCCTGAGATTCAGTCAGGAGATTCCGTGGAGACGGTGCCTCCCTCAACCACTGCCAGTCCTGTGCCGAGCAATGGCACTCAACCCGAGCCCCCCAGCCCCCCAGCCACTGTCATATGAGCTGCTCTGCGGTGGTCTGGGTTATGTGAAAGGGAGAAGGGGGCATATTTAGGAGGCTTCTCCTTGGAGAGAGGCTCTGGCTGAGACAGGACATGAGGTGTGCTCAGCCCAAGCGCCCAGAGCAGAGGAATTAACTTTGCTCGTGGGGGGAGGGAGGTGATGGGGGAGAGGCACCTTAGGATGTGGTGCCCACCTCACCTGAGCCATGCCATACGGTGGTGCTGGAGACGCTGCTGGCACCACTGTGGGGGAACAGCCAATTTTATGAGATCCCTGACAAGAAACTAGAGACAATTCCCAACTTTTGAAGCAGCCGCTTGGCACTGGTGACTCCCAAGGACTTCATACGAGTGCAGCAATTGGCTGAGGGTTCCTACCCATCTGGATCTCTCTTTTTCCTTCTCTCCTCCCTCTTCTGAGGAGCTGTCCCAGTCCTGAGGAGACAGCTTTCTTTTGACCCTTGCCTGTTTCTGATTAACCACTGGGCTTCTGTTCGCTTGGCAATCTCCTGCTCTTATTTGCTCCAAAGGATTAAATTAATTCTTTTGATTATATTTTTGTTTTGAGAAGAAAAAAAATCTTATTACTTCAGGAACTGCAAGCTTTAAGAATCTGGATTATTTTTCGTGGTTTTCTTTTCACTGCACCACCCAATACCTGCTTTAATGTGTTTCCTCTCAAGAGGCTCTTACTGGTTTACTCCTTGTCTTAGTTTCTGCTCACTCCAATCAAGGCCACTGCAGTGCAGAGGCGAATTTCACCCTTTCTCTGCACATTATCCTGTGCATTCAGCAGGAAACAGATTTTCTAATTAAATTCTGAGCTCATTTATTGAAGGAGCAGTCTACTTCCTTTCAGACAAGAGAGAGTGTCCAGGTGGGGAGAGGAGACACCAGAGCTCTTCTGAGAGTGTGGGGGGAGGGAAGGGAAATATAAATCCTTATTCTTTGAATGAAACAAACAAACACAACCTAAATTCAGAGCAAAATATCCCCAGAGCAGCTAATCAAGTCCATGCCGGTGTGTGGAGACAACAGGAGCTTTTGCCATGTAAAAGCAAAAAGAAGTGAAGAGAGGATGTGTGTGCCCCAGCAAAGAGTTCCTGCTCACACAGACAGACTCAAAATGCTCTTGGGAAGCCTGGCATCCCTGTCCTGGAGCACCTGAGGACAGAGCAGTGTCTGCTCACAAAGAACTTTCTACAACATCTCGCCGTGGATGGAGACGGACTGGGACTCTGGGACTTTCCCCCATGTTGAGACAGTAAATGCTCAGCGTTCACCTTTGGCCAGAGTGTGATGATGGGACTTAGAGGTGAAGGACATTCATGAAGTTTGGCTCTTCAAAGCTTCTGGAGGCTGGACACATCTCGAGCATCATCTGCATTCACCACCAGCCCTGACAAGCAGCACCTCTGCAAGAGGTGAGGCAGGGATGCAGCAGTAGGAGTGCCCCTGGCACGCTCCTGGCACTACCACAGCAGTGACACGTGGCACTGGTGGCTCAGAAGGCCTTGGCTGTGACTCCTTCCAAGAGGCTGAAGGTAAGGCAACTTTCTGGCATTCTCTTCTCTGCACTTCTCAGACCTAAATTAGCCATGGCCCATCCGCTGGGAAACTTGCACTGGGATTGAAAATTAATCTGAAGTGGGATGTGAAGCATTAGGGTTGGGAGAAAGGGAAGGGAGAGGCAGCCGGAGGGAAATACAGAACAAGGAGTGGGAAAAGTTTCCAAAGAGGGCAATATCTTGCACTTTCTCATTAATATGGGGAGGAAATAGGAAGCTTCTTCATTAGCCCAGGCTGAGGACATGTCACGTGAAGCTCTGGGCTTGTGTTCCCAGCTGGGGCAGGACATCAGAACCCAAAGAAGATGCCTGTCTGCCCTGCATCCCTGTCAGGAGCCAGTCCCAGGAATGTGGGGGCTCTCCTCTCACTTGCTGGGAGTGGGTTAGTCTGAGAGCAGCTCTGTGAGCAGCTCTGTGTGCAGAGAAAGGAGCATTTCTCACTAATGACCTGGGATGAGTGATGGGGGAGTGGGTGTCCCTGCTGAGGATGAGCTGGCCATGCATTACAAGCATTGTCTCCTCTTGGTTTGCAGTGACTCACTCAGATCCTCCTCTGAGAAGGAATCACTTCACAGCACTCAGGATTTGGAAGGAAAGACACAGTAAAATCTTCCAAACCAAGGATTCAACATCAGACCCGCTCTCAGGGTCCACAGCCACCAACTGCCAGCTCCACCACCTGAAGGCAAGCCCGGCACAGGTAATTACCTCCCATCTTACCCTGTGGGCCTCTCTTAGTCTCCCCAGTGCCCTGAACTGAGACATTGAATAGCCCAGGTAAACACGTCTGTGCTGGTCTCAAGACCTCAGCCCTGGTGCTTGCAAGAGATTGACACCATCAGAGGGGTGGGATTTCAGCTTCTTGATGCCAGAACCCAAGCACCAGCCCCAGTGATTCATGGTCTGGGGTCAGTGCACATCTTTGCTGGACCATGGTCAAACCCTTAGACACCAATACCCAGTGGGTCCTTCTTGCTGCAAACACTTAAAGGGCACAACTAAAATTAACCCCAACTCCTGAGAAATCCCCCTCATGCTCCTCTTCAGAGATCTAATCAGAGCTGCTGCATTTCTTTTTCTTTTACAGCAATCCCTGCTGCTGTTGCTGAGTTTCCTTCTCTGTGCCCAAGAGCTTTCCCAGGGAAGAAGCTGCAGGAAGACAGAGGGCAAATCCTGCACGGAAGAGCCTCCCACGCAGTGCAAGGCTGTGTCCAAGGTGCTGAGAGCCAGAATGAAAGGGAGAAGCAACTTCAAACAGCACAAAGAAAAGTCTGAGCTGGTCCAGGTTTTCCAAGCACAGAAGGAAGAGTTGAGAACAGAAAAAGAGGCCAGAACAGAAGAACCCAGTCCAGGCTTTGGGGACAGCAAGGATGCTGGGCTTGTGCTGACTGTGTGTTGAGATGACACCAAACCTCTGTGATTTTGGGGCCACTGGGACTCACCTAAAGAACTCTTCACTAGATTATCAGTTCAAAAAACTTTCCTGATTAACTTTGCCAAATGGCTGACCCTTCCCAGGCTACGAACCCTCCAGGCTGTCAATGCTGTAACTCATTTTTCCTGAGTTGGGGGGAGCTTCATTTCATGCGGGTACCAGTTTCAAACCTCAAAGGGCTCTGGAGGTTCGGAGAAGCATCCTGTGGTCCTGATGCTTGTCTGAACTGTTGGAGCCTGCACAACTGTCTTGCCAGAGAGGAGCAACAGGAGCTCTCTGGATCTGCATGGGCCAGAGTTACTGCAAGAACTGGGGTTCTTGTGCTGGCTTTGGTGGGACTGTTTCCATCCAGACCCAGGGAGCCCAGAAAGACAAGTGAGTTGGACAAGGCAGTTTTGGTTCACATCTCAGCTCGAGAGGTCCAGTTGGTTCCTCTCTCTTCCAGAGCCAACTGTCCCAGGTGTGTGTGTGTGTGGGTGGGTGGGTGGGTGTGTCACTGTGGGGGTGTGTGTTGGGCAAACAAATCCACCTTAGCTAAATTCTGTGGTGGACCCAAGGTGCATTCCAACAAGGCTCAGCAAAAATGCCCAGGACTGGAAAATTCTGTAAAACCATGTCAAGCCAGACTCCACAGGCATCATCTCAAGGTCAGAATCATATTTGATTTTTGAGGTGCTTAATTTTCACAGTCCCTTTCAAGGGACTTGACTGCCTCAATAGGCATTTTATTTTTTCCATAGGCTTTCCTGCCTTTTTAATGAATTAGCCTGTCTGTGCTCCTTGGTTGTTTGGTCCTGAGGTTTATACATTTTCAGCTGACTTTTTGGAGTGTGAAGAACTGAATCTCCTGGACTGATTTTATTTCAATTGTTGCTCCTAGCAAATTGGAGCTTTACTTGTAGCACCCTGGTTTATATTACCAGCCTCTCCAGGAAGGGCTGGTGGTTTATTTTCCTGGGGCAGAGCCACATGAATGAAGAAGAGTGTATGTGTTGTGTCTCTGAAACTTTAGCAGATTTCAACCACTGCATTTTTTTCTCCTTAGGCAATTTTACATTTAACTCTGACAAAACTTCTTTAGAGTTTTTATTTTTACTAGAGATCTTATTAATTCAAGCAACCTTGTACAAAAGGCAAACCCATTGAGTTACTACAGGTTATAGGGGTTGAAGCCAAAGGTCTTTGTAAGCCGACATCACTTGCCCTAGATCTGACTGTATCAGGCAGTTTATTCCTCATGTGTCATGTTGGAGCTACAAGATCACACCAAGCCACTAGAACCTGTCAATAGAATAGTGCTACACTCTCTTTGCTATTGTAGCAAAGCCTTTTGTAGATTTATACAATAAAACTTTGAAATATTCTGCTTCAATTGCTTCGTGCTTTGCTTTCTGGTCTTTTTTTCCTTGGCTCGTGGGCAGCTCAAGTAACTGTTGCCCTCTGAAAGTTTGGTCTTCTCAGCCATTTGGGTTTACCTGACTTAAGAAAATCTTTCACAGTGCCTTTAAGGGGTTGGATGTAGAAAATATGGAGTTGTTTGGCACCTAAGATTGAGTCACATAGCCCATGAGGTGGGAGCAGTTATCCCCTGTGGGACTGTAGGTTGTGCTGGGCTCTTATTGGGTACAGCTGAGAGAGAGGCTGTTGAAACAAGGGGGCAATCACATTTCCACCCATTACTGAGAAATAATGTGCACTGAAGAGATGAGACAAATCAGGACAAGGTAAAGAAATCTCTAAAACTCAATCAGCTCTCTTGACCTCCAAAGAGGCTTCTGGAGGGAGAAAAGCCAGCACTCAGCAGCACAGAGAGCCAGGAGCAACTATCAGTCTGGTGCTTTGTTACCCGATGGATTCTCAATTCCTTGGGTTCATTACCTCTGAAACACCCCTGAGTCATCCAGGCTGGAGGCAGGGAATAAAAAGCAACATAGAAGGGAATGGAGCTCAGAGTGTTTTAATCTGAAATGTGTATTTTTAAAATTGGTTGGGCTCAAATTTCTGGCCCCACAGATGTTCAGTCCAGGCATAGAGGGCTCAGCTCTGTATCTGCAAATCCTTCCTCTTCTGGAAAAGTCTGCCACTCAGGTGGATTTAGGCCCCATTTCCTGCTGTGCTTCTAGTCTCTCTCCCACAGGGAGGGTGTTGGGGCTAACAGGGGTGAACAATGTGCATTTGGGAGGCTCAGCTGGAGAAACCAATTGGCTCATTCCTTTCCCAACAGGGAGTAAAAGCATTCTACCAAATGAACCTCTCAGACATCCCTTCTGAGCTCAGATTGGAAAGGCAGGAATGGTCTGATGGCCAGAGATGCCTAAAGGAGACCTGCCAACCTTTGTGTCTGCATGTCTTTACAGCTCATTCCACCACAAACTCTTTGCAAGAGTGAGAAAGAAACTTTGAAGGTGCAGTTTGGTTCCATAACTGAACTCTACCCTTAACTACTGTTGCCAGTAGAAAGAACAAACACTGAGGGGACAGCCCAGCAACAGGGGTTAAGACAGAGTCATCCCATCCTGGGACAGTGCAGAGAACCTGGGCAGGAAGGGAGGTTTAGACTTTTCATGGTCTATGGACATGGCCAAAAGTGACATGACCAACCTGGTTGCCTCGCAGAGCGAGAAGGAAGAGCTGCACCAACCCTGCCAGAGTTCAAGAAGCGTTTGGTCAATGCTCTCAGGCATCTGATGGGATTTGTGGGGTTGCCCTGTGCAGGGCCATGAGCTGATGGTCCTTGTGGGTGCCTTCCAGCTCAGGATGTTTGAGGATTTGATGCTCAGCTGGAGGTGCTGAGCTCTTCCAGCAGAGGGGGGCAGAACTCCACTGTTCACTGTGGGAATTAAAACTAGGAAAGAACACAAAATAAAGGGAAAAATCTGTCCTTGTCACCACCCATCCTCACATGGCCCACTCCAAATCATTCATAATCCAAGATCAGTGGTTGCTTCAGCGAGGGAGGTCTGAGAGAAGGGACAATGAGAGGTTGGTGTGGGGAGGGGAGGGGGACTGATGGCCACAGTACAGTGGAGGAAGATGGACAGGAGGGGAAAACCCTGCTGAGGGATCTGGGAAAGGTAGATGAGGCTGTGAAATGCCTGCCTGTGCCAGAAAAACTCATCAGGTTTCCAATTTTGCTCCACAACCTTCCAGATTTGACTTTAATAATTGTTATTTACTTTTATTCTGACAGTTCCAGATGAAAATCCCCAGAGGGTCACTGGACTTACCCCTTCAGTTAATGAAAAAATGCCTTATTACTGCTCCTGGCTCTAGGAGTAGGGAATCACCCGGAATGATGGATGAACTGCCTCAGAGGAGTTGAAATCCCCTCCAAAATCAGAGTGGGAACCATCCCTGCACTTTCTGGGCCAAGATCCAAAGTGCAGAGACATTCACAAGCATGACAGGACCAGGGGAAGCAGCACAAGGAGAGGTTTAGATTATCTATTAGAAAAAAATTCTTCACTGAAAGGTTGGTCAGGCTTTGGGAGAGGCTGCCCAGGGAACAGGTGGAACGCCCATCCCTGGAATTGTTCAAAAGGGTTGTGGATGTGGCAGTTGGGGATGTGGTTCAGTGGTGAATCTGGCAGTGCTGAGTTAAAGGTTGGACTCAGAGATGTTAAAGGTCTTTTCCAACCTTAATAATTCTATGTTTCTATAAATGATGGAGAACGTGGGATCAAACACTTATAGAACTGAAAAAAAAAATCATTAATTTACAATTACTTGATAATTTTTATTTTCCTTCTCTGTTGTGACTGCAATGACGGGCTCCTTCACTTGCTTTCTTAGGACAGCTTAAAGAAGGGGCCAAGATGAACCTGCTCAGACTATGGCATATATGAAATATGTCATAGAATCATGGAATGGTTTGGGTTGGAAAGGACCTTAGAGAATATCCCAAGACAAAGCCCTGGGCAGGGACACCTTCCACTGGACCAGCTTGCTTTCTTTTCTATTTTTTTTTTTTTTTGTCTTGTTTTTGTCTCCTATCTCCTTTTTTAATCAAAGAGATTGCACCAGTCAGTGATTAAAATCATATTTATTGACTTTCCAGGCAGGCTGTGGATGTGCCCAGCCCAACTGCTCCCCTGGCTCTCCTTTTCCCAGCATAGAAAGGCATAATTAGAAAGGCTTTGAAACTTCCATTATTGACAAAATCGGCTGGGATGGCTCCACTTATCACCTCAAAATGATGCTCTGGGTGCTCGCTCTGATCACAGAGCAGGGTGTTGTCTTAGACCTGCTCCCACAGATACTCATTTGTACTAAATACCAGTTGCAGGCAGGTGAGGTGGTTTTCACAGAGAATATCTGTTAAAAATTGAAAGGGGAATTGCCATGTACAATCAGCTCAACTCAGGAAATAGTTTATGATGATTATTATGGAAGGCACAGTCATTTTCATTACTTTTTAGGCTATATTTAGGAACTTCTTAAGCTCCCATTAAATTAAAGTGATCATGGAGTGGCAGTGCGTTTTTCAGTCTTTGCCTCTTCAATGTTTATTAAGTGTCACCTTGTTAATTTATACTTCTATAAGAGAGCTGAGAAGGGGATTTTAAAGGGCATGGAGGGACAGGACAAGGGGAAATGGCTTCAGACTGCCAGAGGACAGCATTAGATGGGATATTGGGAAGGAATTTACTGTGGTGATGGGGAGGCCCTGGCACAGGTTGCCCAGAGAAGCTGTGGCTGCCCCATCCCTGGAAGTGTCCAAGGCCAGGTTGGACAGGGCTTGGAGCAACCTGGGATAGTGGAAGGTGTCCCTGCCCATGGGAAGGGGTTGGAACTGGATGATCTTTAAGGTCCCTTCCAACCCAAATGGTTCTGTGATTTGATGAGTCTGTGACCCTGAACCCCAGAGCAGTTTGAACACCAGGACAGACCACCCCGAATCCTGCACTGCTTAAATCGACCACAGTCCTTAACTCTGTCCCTTAAGGTATCAGCCTTAAGTTGGGCTTTTCTGCTGGTGCCAAAATTGTCAGTGAATTTGGGCCCTCCAGGGAGCTGATTTGTAATTTTTTAATCCTGGTTAAAAAGAAGGTTTATTCCTTGACCCTGTTGGGAAAATAACTTCATTTGGGGTAAGGTAAGGCATTCACACCATTCCAAAGGCACACAGAAAGTTCTGGGTTCCTGGAGGGTGCAGCAGAGGAGGACAGAGAATGCAAGTCCTGCAACAGGGGAAATACTGGAGTTTATTTAATTGAATAGTCAAATCAGGAGAGGGCAAAACAAGGCAAGGTCAAGTCAGATACAAAACTCTCCTGATATTTCAATGGAAAATGAAGTTAGAAAAAAAGATTTATTCTTGCACCAACTCAACAGAAGCCTCTGAGTCCCAAAACAGTAAATTTCTTTTCTGAGCTTTCTAACCTTACTCTTGTAGTTTTCTTTCTTCTGGTTTTTGTTTTCTCTTTCTTTCAAGTTCAAGTCAGTTTTTAAGTGATGCTTTTTAGAAACAAACAGTCCAAAAGGTTCATTTTGAAAATGTCAAGATTCCATTCCTTTAGAAAAACAATTTGTGCCAGCAAGTGGTACTTTAAGATTCAGGCCTAAATTAAATCTGATTTTCTAGGGACTTACACCCTGTATTTCAATTCTTTTATGTAACATTGTCTGAAAACATTCCATCACATGTGGGAGTGATGGAAAAACTGTCCACTATTCACTGAGTCCATATCAAAAACTTGTAGGATTTTAGGGATTTTGGGAATCTTTGGTTTTGGGTGACATAAAATCATAGGATCATAAAATGGTTTGAGTTGGAAGGGACCTTAAAGATCATCCAGTTCCACCCCCTGCCATGGGTAGGGACACCTCCCACTAGCCCAGGTTGCTCCAAGCCCCGTCCAACCTGGCCTTGGACACTTCCAGGGATGGGGCAGTCACAACTTCTCTGGGAAACCCATGTCAGGACCTCATCTTGTCCTGTCACTCCAAAGAACCTCCTCAGGTGTGTTGTAGCCCCCTTTAGGTACCGAAAAGCCTCGGTGATGTCTCAGCAGTGGTGGTGTAACAGTTGGGCTCAATGTTCTCAGAGGTCTTTTCCTGCCCAAACAATCCCATGGTCCTGCAGACGGTGAAAGACAAACAGTTCTTTATCACAACCTGCATTCTTGTGTGCCTGGGCTCATCCAGGGTGTTGTGTCCTGGTTTTCCCAGAGGAGGCAGAGGCTGGAGAGAGGGATTTACTAAACCTCTGAGGGTGAAGGCAGGAAGGAAAACTGACCACAGGCACCTCTGTTCTGTGCAGGACCCCTACCAATACATTGCTCCACAGCTCACACCCCTCCCTAACACATTTCCCATTTCACAGTGTGGAAAATGAGGGACATGGCAGGACTGCAAGTGTTGGAGCAGAGGACAATGTGGAGATTGCCAGGAGAACAGCTCCATCCCTGCTCTGGTATCAGTTTCCTCAACAACCACCAGTGTTTTTTTTCTCATGACGCTTTAAGGTTCCTAAAAGCCTTTGCAATAAGGCAGACTCTAATTCACCGTGTTCCAAACATTCTTGTCTCTGAGGATTCCCCTCCACAGAGTTCTAGAAAAGCAAATTCAAACTCAATCAAGGCATGGCTGTATAGGAAATCACTTGGAAGGCTTTAAGACCTGCATTTTCAATTTTCTTCAGAATTAAGGTGCCCTTAATGCAATGTGGTTCACTTCCCTTTCACTGGATCAGAAAGGCACGTCTGGAACTGAGTCAAGCTTGGCTGAATTAATGCCCTCTTTGATCCTCATTAAGTTTGGACACCCAAGGGTTTAGGCTGGCCTAAGTTCTTCCACTGTAAAAACCAATGCTGGGGGGACTCAAAGGCTGGAAATCTGCACAGAAACTGCTGGAAAAACATCCAAGCCCAGTCAATACTTTTACTAAAACCTATTGCAAGCAAATTCTGCTTCCTGACACCACCGACACAGTACTGGGAACTGCTCTAGAATCAACCACCTGGATGGGGCTCTGAGAAACCTGGTCTACTGGAATGTGTCCCATGGTCGGGGGTTGGAATTGGGATGGTCTTGAAGGTGCCTTCCAACCCAAACCATTCCGTGATTCTGTGATACTGGGAGAGCAGGCACCTTTCTCTTTCTCTCTCTTTCTCAGTCTTTCTCTTTCCCACTGAAGGTCAGATCCATGGATACCTCTCCATGACAAAATCACTCAGATGCTCCCAGATTTTGCTTTGCACCAGGGTATTGTTTTCATCCCACTCATTGCAAATGAAATTCAGGTTAAGCCTTAGGTCAGCAGCACACACAGTCTGCTGCAACCTTACATGATGTATGAACAACCTCAGCTTCTGGAATTACAGGCAAATGCCATGAAAATCCAGGGAATTTTGCTTCCTGTAGGCTTTTCCTACATGAGTTTGGAACAGCTGGTAAATGTCTTTTTTTATTTTTTTATTTTTTTTTTTTTTTAAATCACGTAATGTATCAAGATCATGCAAAATCCACATTTTTTCTTTACAATCTTCACTGTTTTCTTTGCTTATTTTGCTTTCAATGAAATTAGATAAAGGGGCTGAGCCCTTTCAACATCCCTGTGGGATTTTGCTTCTTAGATCCAGCAGGATGCTTCAACAGGAGACCACCAAAGGTCTCTGCAAAGCAGGGGGATATTAGTACAGCCGATTTCTCCTGGATCCACCCACAAGAAAACTGGGATATTTGTTACCTGCATCAGCAGAAATCCCTGTCTGGCCTCCCTTCCAGCAAATGAGTGGAGCTGTGCTGGCTAAAATCCTGCAGTGTGAAACAGAGCCTGGGAGAAATAAACACAAGCAGGAAAAAATCTGCCTGGTAATATCAGTTTTAATTACTTTGACCCAGGGAACTCAGGCAGAGATGTCTCTTCTGGAACTGGACATACTTATTGTCCAAAACCAGCATCACGTGGAGGTTGTGAGACCAGACAACAGGTCAGTTTAACCCCCCAAGAAAGAAGAGGCTCCACTCTCTGGGCCCAAATACCCCAAACTGTCCAATGACTTCAGGGTGAAGGAAAAAATCCTGTTCTCTGCCCCTTTGCACACTGACATGGCTTTAGGCATCCACCTTTCTTTGGGTTTTGTGGAAGATTGTCCCCAGACTACCCACAGCTCAGGAAGTCCTTGTTCATCTGGATTCCCCTGCAATTCTGACTATCAGAACAAATGAAGCACTTTTGTTTTCCCTCCCTGCTCAGCCATCTGTCTGCAGTTTTACCTGGTTGCTGAAATCAAGATGGGATCACGGACTCCAAAGCTGCCAATCCAGGACCTTTTCCATGGCATGAGGAAAGCCTGGGGGAGGAAAAACCCCAACAAAACAAACAAAACCAAGCAAAGAATACTTTAAAAAATAAATAAATAAAATAAGGAACCCCCTCCATGATGGACTTTAATAAGCATTCAGAGCTTGTTTCTGTGTTGCTGAGGCTTTACCTCTCAGAAGGTACAAAATGTCAATCAGGATTTTCCCTGCTGGAAGCAGGGACCCAAATCTCTATGGAAACCAGACGGAGGTGATGCTGCCTATAGAGAGGTTTTCTGCATAGATTCCTGTCCTCACAGTTCACATTTGCTGGAGAGATTATTCCCACTGTAGCTCTGGAAAGGATAAAGGATGTTTCAGCTTCCCTGGACTGCAGACACCAATGATGTTGTCCCCTCTCCCTCCTTCTCCCCCCTCCAAGCTCAGTCAATGAATCCTTTGACTGGTTTTACTTATTTGCTGCCACATTATAGAGGATTAAATTATTGATGTAGGGGAAAAATGAATCTAATGAGTTTTTCTCCATAGAGAATGTCAGGATATAACAAGGATTTGCAGCCTCACAGGATGGATTTAAACAGGGAGGTACAAGCAAGGGGGATATTTTGGGAACAAATAAGGTACATATCTGTGGGAGAACATGATATAGAAGTTTTCCCGCTACAAGAACAGTATCACACCATGATGCATCCAGCCCTGAATTTACTGAAACACAGCCCCACATTTGCCTGTGATCTCAGGACCCTCCAGCATTTCATTCTGAGTATCCTCCAGAAGAGTATCCCGCTCAAAATTCCTTTTCTTGCCATAAGCCAGACAAGAAACAAAGCCCTCAGAGCTGCTCTGTGGGTGGGTGGTTTCCCTTTTTCTTTTGTTGCTCAGTTTCTTGCTCCTGAGCTAAACAAAAAGAGAAATTGGTGAGTTATTCTATATCCTGACTGAATCTGAGGAGCTGAAGGGAAGAATCCACTGCTGGAAATCCAGGAGTTTTTCTAGACCTGCCATTGTGGATTCAGGGATCTGAAGTGGAGTTTGGTCATGCAGAGGGTTGAACGTTTAGAGATAAATCTACAAGTTGCAAAGTTCCTACACAGTAAACATTTTGAGGGCAGGACTGTGGAGTGCCCAGGGAGCAGAGAAGGGTCAAGGGACAGACTTGGTGGATATAAAAAGCAGTGATGACCATGAAGTGGAGGTGACTGACCACTGTTCCTTGGCCCTGCTCCTCACTGACTCATCAAGGCCCTGCCAAAACCAGCTGCAAGTCAAGCAGGGACTGTCACTCCTGGGGCAGCGTTTTAATAAGTGTCCCTGCAGGAGATGCTGAGAATGGTGTCAGCTCTGAGTCCTGCTGCTCTTTGGTCCTTAAACACAATGAGTCATAGCCTGTCTCCTGCTCATTTGCTGTGTGGAAGGGCCGGATGTTCTCATAGGATCATGGAATGGTTTGGGTTGGAAGGGACCTGAAAGACCATCCAGTTCCCCCCCCTGCCATAGGCAGGGACACCTTCCACTAGCCCAGGTGGCTCCAAGCCCTGTCCAACCTGGCCTTGGATATTTCCAGGGATGGGGCAGCCACAGCTTCTCTGGGCAACCTGTGCCAGGCCCTCCCCACCCTCCCAGGGAAGCATTTTATCCTTCTATCTAATCTAAATCTGCCCTTCTTCAGCTTAAGGCTATTCCCTCTTGTCCTGTCACTCCATACCCTNCCAGACGGAGGTGATGCTGCCTATAGAGAGGTTTTCTGCATAGATTCCTGTCCTCACAGTTCACATTTGCTGGAGAGATTATTCCCACTGTAGCTCTGGAAAGGATAAAGGATGTTTCAGCTTCCCTGGACTGCAGACACCAATGATGTTGTCCCCTCTCCCTCCTTCTCCCCCCTCCAAGCTCAGTCAATGAATCCTTTGACTGGTTTTACTTATTTGCTGCCACATTATAGAGGATTAAATTATTGATGTAGGGGAAAAATGAATCTAATGAGTTTTTCTCCATAGAGAATGTCAGGATATAACAAGGATTTTCAGCCTCACAGGATGGATTTAAACAGGGAGGTACAAGCAAGGGGGATATTTTGGGAACAAATAAGGTACATATCTGTGGGAGAACATGATATAGAAGTTTTCCCGCTACAAGAACAGTATCACACCATGATGCATCCAGCCCTGAATTTACTGAAACACAGCCCCACATTTGCCTGTGATCTCAGGACCCTCCAGCATTTCATTCTGAGTATCCTCCAGAAGAGTATCCCGCTCAAAATTCCTTTTCTTGCCATAAGCCAGACAAGAAACAAAGCCCTCAGAGCTGCTCTGTGGGTGGGTGGTTTCCCTTTTTCTTTTGTTGCTCAGTTTCTTGCTCCTGAGCTAAACAAAAAGAGAAATTGGTGAGTTATTCTATATCCTGACTGAATCTGAGGAGCTGAAGGGAAGAATCCACTGCTGGAAATCCAGGAGTTTTTCTAGACCTGCCATTGTGGATTCGGGGATCTGAAGTGGAGTTTGGTCATGCAGAGGGTTGAACGTTTAGAGATAAATCTACAAGTTGCAAAGTTCCTACACAGTAAACATTTTGAGGGCAGGACTGTGGAGTGCCCAGGGAGCAGAGAAGGGTCAAGGGACAGACTTGGTGGATATAAAAAGCAGTGATGACCATGAAGTGGAGGTGACTGACCACTGTTCCTTGGCCCTGCTCCTCACTGACTCATCAAGGCCCTGCCAAAACCAGCTGCAAGTCAAGCAGGGACTGTCACTCCTGGGGCAGCGTTTTAATAAGTGTCCCTGCAGGAGATGCTGAGAATGGTGTCAGCTCTGAGTCCTGCTGCTCTTTGGTCCTTAAACACAATGAGTCATAGCCTGTCTCCTGCTGGTGAAGACTTTCCTGTAGTTCATCCCATGACATGAGAAGAGAAGCGACCATTCACTCATTTGCTGTGTGGAAGGGCCAGATGTTCTCATAGGATCATGGAATGGTTTGGGTTGGAAGGGACCTGAAAGACCATCCAGTTCCACCCCCTGCCATAGGCAGGGACACCTTCCACTAGCCCAGGTGGCTCCAAGCCCTGTCCAACCTGGCCTTGGACATTTCCAGGGATGGGGCAGCCACAGCTTCTCTGGGCAACCTGTGCCAGGCCCTCCCCACCCTCCCAGGGAAGCATTTTATCCTTCTATCTAATCTAAATCTGCCCTTCTTCAGCTTAAGGCTATTCCCTCTTGTCCTGTCACTCCATACCCTTGCCCAAAGTCCCTCTCTGCTCTCTTGGAGCCACTTTAGGCACTGGAGGGGTCTGTAAGGTCTCCCTGGAGCCTTCTCTTCTCCAGACTGAATGTTCCCAACTCTGCCAGCCTGTCTCCAGAGCAGAGGAGCTCCAGCCTCTGGAGAGGCTGATCAGTTTAGTATCTCTCCTCTGGACTTGTTCCACCAGGTTTTGTCCCAGCACATTGAATGGCATTGCAGAGGGAAATCTGGGAAACTCCATTTCCCTTGGTGGGGGACCATTCAAGCACAGAGTGTTACAGGATCATAGTTGTCCACCAGCTTCAGGAGAACATTATTTGTTACCACTCTACAATTCACAAATCATGCTCTAAACTATTTTTAAAACTCTTCAAGTGGCGCAGACCTCATACTTTGCCTAATCAATTCAGCTCAGGGCTCTTTTACCAATACCTGGAGAACACAAAACAGTCCCTTCCTGCTTGCAGAATCCTTTTCTGTACTGAAAGTTTCAGAATATGGAAAACTGGGTTGCAAAAATTGGTGCAGAAGTTTCCCACATTCCTTCCTGTGACTGACACTCTCCTTTTCAGATCCAGGAGCCTCATTTTGGCTCCTTCCCTGCTCCCTGATGTGATTGTCCACAGGACCATGTTTTAAGCTGGGCTGTTGCTCTGTATGGATGTCATTAATTCATCAAACATGCTTTCTGCACCACGACTTTCTCACTGCACACCCCTTTCTTGTCTAGTCTGTCCTCCCACTCATCAGTCTCATTTCACGCCCAGGAATGGCCTCTTTGAAATTATATAAACCCCCCAACTCCACTGAGACCTGTCCCAGGTCTCCTCAGTGGGTCACTGGCCATGGATAGCAGCTTCCTGACAGAAATCTGACATAATCATCTAGGATTTTGGAGAGTATCTGTCTGTACCCTACAAGGAAATCTCTCTGCTGTAATAACTTACACCCCGTTGAGGAAAAGGGACCTCAGAGGACAACCTTCTCCCTCTCTGGGGCTGAAGTCCACTGAGGTATTTGTACCACTGCAGAGGAGCACCCCTATAGAAGACTCCAGAACCTCCAACCTCTATCTGTTTTCTGCACAATTCAAGGATATTATTCTTCTTTCCATGTCTTTACTGGGACTTTCTTTTTTTTTTTCCTAAGCGCCGAAGCTGAGTTTTCAACGGGGACGTTTCTGAATGACAAAACACAGAGAGATTCCCGATGGGGGTGAGCCCAAACCTTCATTAGGGAATTATCTCTACCCCAGGATGTGTCAAATAACACAGAGGCCAAGCTGTCCCTGGGGCAGGCCACTGCTGGGAGTGCAGGGGACATGAATGGGTTGGGAAGCTAATGAGATCTGAGCGCTTCCCTGGCTGCTGTTGCTACGGAGACCGATTCCTTGGCATCTGCATAATGAGTACTCCCCTACCATTAACTTCTGCAGAAATTAGACTCCCAGGTACCAAGTGACAGAGGAGAAAGAAAGACAGGACCTGAATTTTAAAAGGGAAAATACCTTTAGAGACTTCAACAGCCAAACAAATCCAAAGCTCTTTTCACATGCTCTTTATTGAGCAGGAGTTTCCACACCAGGGCTGTTCCCATGGGATGGAGTTTCTGAGCCAAATGCAGAGTGAGGATGATGGAGAGAGATGCTGAAACACCTTTTTTTCCTGCATGCAACAAATATATAGGTCAGAAGCTGAGAACCTCTGCATCCAGGTGGAGTTTGTGTCTTTTCTACCCTTCCCAGCAGGACTTCCCAGCCATGAACTATTGGGGGTTAAGGAGGAGGAATCATAGAATTGTAGAATGGTTTGGGTTGGAAGGGACCTTAAAGATCTTTCAACTCCCCTTTCATGGGCAGGGACACCTTCCACTGGACCAGATTGCTCCAAGCCCCCTCCAACCTGGCCTTGAAATGAAGGGACTCCACAAATTTGTTCTCCACTCCAGAACCTTGCACACATCAGTGGGAAGATCCACACTGTGTGAAACAGGCTTTGGATCCAGGCTCTGCTCTTCCTTCCCCTAATCAAGAGGTGATTACACATGAGCTGTGGGTATGGGATGGCTGTGCCATCTCAGGACTCAGGAGAGGTGAAGGACATGTATCCCTGCTCCAAGGACATGGAGCAACATGACTGCAGAGGGCTTAGAAATTCAGACCTGCAATTGCACCTCAAGGGGCTTTCAGACCTCAGAGAGCAAATTTCTCTAAGGCATTTTCCTAAATGAGTCCTGGCCATGTTGTCCTTTGTGTTGTCTTTTCCTGCTCTACTGTTGTTCCCAGTCTTTGGGCCAGCTCAAGAATCTTCCAGAAAAGCAGCTATCATGCTTAGCAGTTAATTCCATAGATTTTCTCCACTTATCTGGAGTGACATGCTGAGCTTTTAATGTGTCTCTAATAAGTGAGTCCAAAGCTGCCCTTGGAAGAGAGAATTCTGAACTCCTTAATGTCTGTATTTATCTTCTCTTCAGTTTTGAATTTTTCAAGGCATTGTTCTGCAGCCTCAGCCTGCCAGGGCTCCCAGTTTTAATCAAAGACATCCATTCTTTCACCTCTAATTATCTGCAGTAGTGGCCTAATTTGCATTGTGCCCTTTCCCTGTAATGACACAGTAAAAGCATTTTCTCATTATTTCCTTAACTTTATTCCCTGTCATTAATGCTGTCATGATGACTCAGTTCTAGACAAGGGTTTTTGTCTGAGAACCTCAGGTTTCCTGTCAGTCCCTGAATCTCTGAGCTGCCTGCTTGGTGTGATGCAAGATGCTGCTCTCTTGGCCTGTTAATCACACACCTTTCCCAGTGTTGAACCACTGGGATGGTTTTCAAACTGGGAAAATGATGCTGAGAAATCTCCACACCCACTGACTGCTTATTAGCTATTCACAATGATGCTTACAAAGTTCTTTGTGCTCAAATCAGCCAGGCTGGCAGTCTGGGGTCTCCTTCCAATCATTTTTACCCTCAAACTGCTCTTCTCTTAGCTATAGAATCACAGACTGGTTTGGGTTGGAAGGGAAATTTAAGATCACCCAGTTCCACTCCCCTGCCATGGGCAGGGACACCTTCCACTATCCCAGGTTGCTCCAAGCCCTGTCCAACCTGGCCTTGGACACTTCCAGGGATGGGGCAGCCACAGCTTCTCTGGGAAACCTGTGCCAGGGCCTCACCACCCTCACAGGGAAGAATTCCTTCCCAATATGAAATCTAAATCTACTCTCTTACAGTTTAAAACCATTCGTCCTTGTCCTATCACTTCATTCCCTTGTCCAAAGTCCCTCTCCAGCTTTCTTGTAGAACTCTTTTCTTTTTGTAATCTAGAAGTTAATTACTTAAGGCAAATTAGACCTCTTGGTTTTGTCTCTGGACAACAAGGAGAAAAAGGCACTTCCCAAAGGCTTTTGGTACCACCTCGTGATTTTGCCTAAGAATGCGGAGAGTTTTGATGAGTAACAAGTTCTCAGCTTTTCAGCAATTCAACCCTGAGTGAACTGAGAGAAACCCTGAGAGGGATGAGAAAAATCCCATTCCTCCAGTTTGTTCTTGCTGAAACAACCCACTGTCTCTTCTTTCACTACTTTGGTGAATTCAGGTTCAAGAAGTATTTGGATAATTCAAAAAGTTCAGAACTATCTGGTTTTACTTTTAGGTTGCCTTGTGTGGAGTCAGGAGCTGCTCCTGATGTTCCACATGGGTCCCTTCCAGCTTGGCGTATTCTTTGATTTGGACTGTGAGCACAGGAGATGTTGTACCACAAAAATTGAAAATCCAGGGCTGGCTCTGCTGGACTGTGAGATGGGAGGTGACAGCATGAATCTTTTGATATCAGCCTGGTCTAGTGGCAGGGAGTTGGAACTGGATGATCTTCAAGGTCCCTTCCAACCATTCCCTGCTTCTGTGATGTCACACCCCCTCTGCAAGATTCTCCAGTATGAGGAGATGTGTTTCTTGCCAGACAAACCCAGGACAGCTGAGGCTGCAGGACACAAACACCTATTTTTGGTAGGGATAAAGAGCTGTCTCGGATAGTCTAAACCTCTCCCCCATGTCCCTTTAAAACAGAGCAACCCAACTCTCCTGCCTGGAGTTTTACAGCCTGCTAATAAAATCTTTCTGAGCAGCATCTCAGGCTGGAGGCTTCTGGTTCTGTCTCGGAGGCTTCCTTTGCTGCAGGGGCCTTTTATGTGTCTGTGCCTTTGAAGCCTCCCGTCTGCTGCCTGTTCCCATCTTGCTCTGCTCTCTCTGCCTGACATATGTGAAGCTTGAATACTTTCCCTCCCAGATCCTGCCTGTTTATTGCAGTCTTTTTTAAAAAATAAAAGAAATTCAAGGCAGGCAATAATGATGATTAATGGCCTTCTGCAAAGACAGAGCAGCAGTCCGCAGCGTGTATCAACACCACGGCTGAGCCCTCACAGTTCTTTTTTCTCCTTTCTTTGTGTGTGTGTGTGTGTTGCCTTTTTTTCTGGTTTCCTTTCTTAGATGACTCCAGAAGTCCATCATTATACTCTGAAACTCTTCTCTCCCTCCCTCTGGGACAGATGGAGCTTGTAAAAGTCAGGAAGGGGGAAACTGGCAGAATTAGTTCAGCTCTGTTTATGAAAAAGCAGCTCTGGACATAACTGGGAGCATGTGCATGTGAAACTGGGTTGGAATGAAAGAAAAGGGGTAAAAGACCAGGATAGTCCCTCCAGGGGGAGAAAGAGGGTCTCACCATTATAGTCCTATAAAAAGTATGACTGTGATCTCTGTTCCTTTCAGAGCTGGTCACCAAAAAAGCACAGAGGCCCAAACCAAGCAGGGAAAGCCCCATGGATGCCCTCAAATTGAACATCCCCCAGCAAAAAGCCTCAGAACAGCAACAACAGATGATAAACGATGTCATCTGACAGCCTGGGCCACCCTGGGCCAAGGTCCAGACCCAGCATTTTTTGTTTGTCTCCCAGTTTTGCTTTATCCTCAACGGGGTGGGAGAAAGAGCAGTGGAGGAGCAGATGGAACTCCAGAGGGAAGAGGGAAATGTTCCCTGAGCACAAGGACACACATGGGCTGTTGCAGCAGAGCTGAATGCAGTGCCTGGAGGGGTTGTGCCTCCTTTGCTGCCTCTGCTACTCTAAAACTTGGGAGAATTGCTTTGGCCCCTGGGTCTCCATTTCCTCCCTTCATCTTGTTTACTCAGATGGGTGAAGGGGCTCTTTTAATTGCTCATCTCTTGATCCCACAGAGCCTGGGCTATGGGATGGTCCTGGAACATCAAAATCCCTGACCACAAGTGGAAGGGCAGTCATGGACAGCAGAAATGGTAAAATTTGGTTATAAAGAAAACTAAAGAAAACTTCTGACTGCTAAAAGGAACAAAAAGAAGTAGGTTTTGGTCCTTGAGTGTGACCCAGAGCCATCCAACTTCACACCCAATGTTGGCTTTTTGTTGTTGCAGCCTCATCCATCAGTGCCTTGTTCAAAGAAGTAATTGCAGTTTGGGTCTCAAGGGAAAGAATTATATCCTTGACTGACCATGTATGAGTTATTGTGCTCCTCACCAACAGAATATGCTGGTATGAAAATGCAAAAAGGCAGAAAAAAAAACCCAAAGCAAAACCAAATATAAACTTAGGCTTTATTAGAAACATGTAGAGTTTGCCTAAAAGCAGTAAAGTGACCTTCCAGTGAGTAGAATCACAGAATGGTTTGTCTTGGAAGTGACATTAGAGATAATCAAGATCCAACCTCTCTGCCATGGGCAGGGACACCTTCGACTAGCCCAGGTTGCTCCAAGCCCCGTCCTACCTGACCTTGGACACTTCCAGGGATGGGGCAGCCACAGCTTCTCTGGGAAACCCGTGCCAGGGCCTGCCCATCCTCACATTTTGTGATTTTGATGGAAAGGACAAGAAAGTTTAGAAGCAGCTCCTGTCTTGTCTCCCTTTGTCCCCTCTGGAGAAAAATATAACTACGACAGAAATGCAGAGCCACCTCTACCTGGTTGGTGCTGCAGATCTGGATTAAATCAGAAGGCAATTTATATATAATATAGCCTTGTCCAGCCAAGCTCGGCTGGGTAATGGTGTGGTTAATACAACATCAAAGGGAGCCCGGTTTGCAAATGGAATTTCAATCTTGGAGTGGGAAAAAGGAAGGACATGGGAGCTCTGAAATCAAGCGGTGGCCAGGAGACACAAACTCATCTGTTATCTCCCAGAATATTATTATTGGCTGAATCCTAGATGAAAATTGAGTCCAGTTGTTGCTTTCTGAGTGTTATTCTGAGTTTTATGCAATTTTCTGTCTATATTCTCTGTCACCTCCTTTCAGGAAAGCCATTCACTGAGCACAGTGAAAAGGCACTTAACCTGGAATCAAAATGTTTTGGAGAGAGCTGATATCCATACTTAGGAAATTAATTTTGATTTTTTTGTAAATTGTAAAAGAAAAGAATCCGCCTTAGGATAAGATTTGTATTCAGGGAAAGAAAAGAGTGAGAATCTGACCCTGGAGTTCTTCTCCGCATGTTTTTTTTCTTGAGGAGGAGGGACAGTCAATGTGCAAATGCACTAATGAGATAAATAAGAACAGGAATTGTACAGGCTGTTCCAGGCTGGATAGAGACATTCTCCAGGAAAGAAAAATACATGTCATGCTCATAACTTGTGTCTCAGTATCCAGCACACACTTCCAGCTGGCATCTTATGTGGAGAGATTAAGAGTGTTTGTAGAAGGAAAGTTGATAAAGCAAATTATTTTTATCTATTATTATTATTATTATAATAACCACCCTAAATTTGTCATATCTCAGAAGAACAAATAGTAAAACAATGTTGCCTCTGTTTCCAACTTGAGCTTTAGATTTCTGCTTCCTTAAAAACTGTTGGATTATTTCTCTCTGCCAAATAGCACTCCATCACTTTAAGCCTATTTAAACCAGTGAGCTTTCCAGAAAGCCACCTATAAAACTGGATTTGGTTTTACATGAGGTGACAATAAGTCATTGTCACTAGATCTTTACACAGTGTTTTTCACTCCAAACTGAGGAATGAATATGAGCTCAGATGGCACAGAAGAGTCCCTGAATTACAGTTTTCCTTGAAGAAATGCTCTGTGGTGACTTGAAGGAATAAATTGTTACCACCCGTGACCTTCTCAGCTGATAAATGCGGGACAACACAATAATTTTAGTATTTTAAATGGGATTCGACAACAGAATTGACTGTTGTTCTGCACTGATTGTAACAGAGTCTATGAAAATACACAGGCAAAGCTCAGCTGTAGAATTCAACAAAGGTAAATTCATCCTTTGTAGGGCTGAATCAGACTGTTTGTGTAATATAAAAAACTCCTAAACAAGGAAAAAAAACCCACTCCAAACCCAAGAAAAAACAGAAGCAAAGGTGGATTTGACTTTCACTTCAGGAACGAAGAGGTGAATTTGATTTATCTGCACTAACGAGGTCTTGCTTAAGTGCAGGTTGAGTTTGAAGTGGTTCCTTCAAAAGACCTTTATGGATTTGGGGCTTCAAATATGAACTCATTTTATCCAGCCTGAGGAAAATGCAAAGCTGGAAAAGACTTGCTGACTTCCTGACAGCCTCTCCCAACTTCTGCAAACTTTGGCCTGCCCTACTTCATGATACAAATTATTAAATTCTCCCAACAATTTCTATATCTACCCAGGAGAGAGTGTTTCTGTAATACTGTTTTTTCAAATACTCCAGGCCTTTTCAGAAAGATGTAGCTGATAGAAAAGTGAAACAATTCCCATGACTATTTATCCCAATAACCCATGTTTGTACCATACTTTTAATCTGCTTATACTTATGCTGGGCTTCCAGGTCCTGGATTTGGATCCAACTTCATGCAACAAATGGAAGGTCCCCCACCCTACTGAGCTGTTCCAGTTCCCTCTGTTCCTGTTTTATTTAAGTCATAGAATCACAGGATAATTTAGGTTGGAAAAGACTTTCAAGATCATCAAATTCAACTGTCAACTCAGCACTGCCAAGGCCACCACTAACCCTTGTCCCCAAGTGCCACATCTACACATCCTTTAAATCCTTCCAGGGATAGGACCTCCACCACTGCCATGGACAGCCAGTTCCAAGGCCTGACAAACCTTTTAGGAAAGAAATTTTTCCCAATATCCAACCTAAATCTCTCCTCTTATACCGTTTTATCCTCTTATCCATCATTAAGCTACAGACAATTGTCCCACCTCCCAGCACAGTGGAAGAGTGAAAACATAATGGGAAAACTTACTGGTTACGTCTAGGATTTAAATCTCATTGGAAGCATTTGGCAGGAGTTAGAGTAGCCTTCATGGAATTATAGAATCATGGAATGGTTTGGTTTGGAAGGGATCTTAAAGTTCATCTCATTCTAACTCCCTGCCATGGGCAGGGACACCTTCCACTAGACCAGGTTGCTCCAAGCCCTGTCCCATCTGGCCTTGGGTACTTTGAGGGATGGGGCAGCCACAGCTTCTCTGGGCAACCTGTGCCAGGGCCTCTCCACCCTCACAGGGAAGAATTCCTTCCCAATATCCCATCAAACCCTGCCCTTTGGCTTTGGGAAGTCATTCCCCCCTCTTCTGTTGCTCCAGGCACTTGTAAAAAGTCTTTCTCCATCTTTCTTGTAGCTCCCTTTAAGGCTCTGGGAGGCCACAATTAGGTCACCTCGAAACCTTCTCTTCTCCAGGCTGAACAATCCCAATCCTTCCAGCCCTTCCTCCCAGGAGAGCTGCTCCATCCCTCTGATCAACCTGGTGGCTGTTTGTGGATCCCGTTTGTGATGGGGTAACACAGGTGAGTCAAACAGGATGTCACTCCCGAGCTGTATCCCTCCCGTGGTAAATGGGATGTGAAGGAGGCTCTCCTGGATGCCCCACACTCCAAGCCCTGCAGAGCCTGACGCTCCCTGGACTCGGCTTTTTAATTGTATTATGTGATCACTGTCAGCTCTGGGCATCCCAGCTGAAATCAAGCTCTTCCCCAGAGCTGCTCTCCTCCCTGCTAGCCCTGCCACCCCTCATTAACACCTTCCCAAGGGTAATCCGAGCAGACACAGCCATCCCGGTGCAGCCCAACACGGGTCATTTCCATGAAACAGCAGGATTCATTAGGAAGGAGCACTGGAGATCCCCCGCAGCAGGCAGAGGATGGAGAAGTAAATGGGGAGAGACTTCAGAGCACACCTCATGCATCTGTAATAGGATTTCCTGCCAAAGGGAATGACAGCTTTGATGGGATGGTGGTTTTTTTCCCCATTGGAACAGTAAGTCCCGGACTCTGAGCACAGCACAGCACCTTCCACGGGTTCTGAAGGGAAGATGAAAGCAAACTGTTAATCAATTGTGGGTTAACAAAGAGGTTCTGCTGAGAGGCAGCTGAGATGGCAATACACTTTGATATTCCTTTGGGCTTTCCAGACTGAATAGTATGCTGTTTAAAAGGACAGCAAGAGGCAGGAGTTGGTTCTTTCCCTATTCTCTGCTCTTGTGAGATCCCACATGGAGCACTGCCTCCAGCTCTGGGGTCACCAGCATAAGGAGGATATGGACCTGCTGAAGCAAGTCCAGAGAAGCACATGAAGATGCCCCAAGGGGAGACAGGCTGGGAGAGCTGGAGGTGTTTAGTTTGGAGAGGAGAAGGTTCCAGAGAGACCTTAGAGACCCTTCCAGTCGAAAGTGGACATACAGGAAGGCTGGAAAGCGACTTATGACAAGGAGTGATAGGACAAACCTTTCTTAAACCGAAGGAAGGTAAATGTAGATTAGGAAGATATTTTCCACTACGAGATCAGTGAGGCCCTGGCACAGGTTTCCCAGAGAAGCTGTGGCTGCCCCATCCCTGCAGTGTTCAAGGCCAGGCTGGATGGGGCTTGAAGCAACCTGGGCTAGTGGAAGGTGTCCCTACCCCTGGCAGGTTATTGGAACAAGATGACCTTTAAGGTCTCTTCCAACCCAAATCATTCCATGATTCTATGACTCTATGACAGTGGATCCATAACTGCTTGTGCAGGAGGTTCTCTTTCCAGTTGCAGTGTAAATTGCCTGTGATTCTATTAAGAAGGGTTAAAGAAGAAGGACATTATATGGGTATGTAATCTAAGAGCTCCTGTGGATAATTCTTACTTACACACTTGAAGGTTTTAAGGAAACTTCTCCTTCTCTGGGCAGACCAGGATCCAAAACTAACCAGGCTAATGAGGCCAACCCAATTCTTCATCGATAATTCAGTGGGGTCACATCATCCCACTGGATCCTTGGACAAAGACTTGTCCTCAAGTGAGATTTCCTTGCACCACTTCAGACACTTCTGTGATTGTCTGCTGTGTAATTGGGCTCTGGGTTGCAATGATGTTGGACCTGGAGAGCCTTTCTTTAAGATGAGGCTGGGGTTGTGGATTTGTTCTTTGGCAGCAAGAGAGTGTCTGGGGATGTTATAAAGTGTCTGTGTGGCCTGAAAAGGGACCCATTTATGAAGCAGCTCTAAAAGGGCCTTAGGCAGGGAAAACTCAAGCAATTAAAGTTTCTACTTCTCCCTAAAATGAGCCACTTGAACACAATAAAAGGATGCCTCAACCCTCACAGCAAGACAAGGGGCCTTTCCCAGATGTTAACAGCACTTACTGCCCATACCAAAGTCTTGCTTAAAGCTCCAGCAGGCATTTTGTAACTCTCTCTCCCAGCCATCTTGCCCAAGTCCAGCATTTTGCTTGATATTCCTGATTTTTCCATAGGGAAGCCAATGCTCAGAGCTCCTTCTCTGTCTTTGCTTTCAAGGACACTATGCCTAAATTCCTGATCTCCAAGACAGTGCCCTGCCTCAAACTGCATTGATGACCCACCAGCACCTCAGGATCTTGCAGGTTTTGATATATCTGAGGTTGTGGAACAGCCACACTTGCACTGCTTGCTTTTTTTAGTGCTAACACGGCAAGATGGACTCCAGGAAATGATCATTTCCATCTTCAAGGGTGGACAGAGCTAAAATCTCCTTGTGGGTCTGCACCAAGTACCTACCTCAGAGGAGCAGGGCATCATTTTTTTCAGGTTTGCAAATTGCTTTGAGTTGTCTGAATAAAATATCTCTTGGGAAGCAAAAAAAAGCAGCCTTGGATGAGTATAGCTACTTGGAAATAGGGAGAACACCAGTCATCTGTCACTTATTCACCATGTGGGGCCTATAGCAAATGCTGTCATCCCCAAGTTCAGCACCCCTGAAAGGACAAGATGTGATTCAGCCCTAATACATGTAAAGAAGTGTGTTGTAGAAGTGTATTGCTCAGCTGGACACCCTCAATGGGGGAAAACCCAGGCATTTTAAAACATGATTGAGCTCTCATCCTTCAGCTGGTTACTTTAGGGTGAGAGGAATTACCCTCTGGAAGTGCCTGTTGATTGCAAAGGGAGTTCAGGGTGACTGTCACAGATGGCTCTGTTAGTCTGAGGAATCTCTCCCGAGCTGCCTCATTCCATGAGTGTGCAGAGCTCATTCCAAGTGTGGGCAGAGCTCATTCCATGTGTGTGCAGAGCTCAGCAAAGGTGGCCCCAGCTCGAGTTAAATGTTACTGTGATAATAAAGAGGAGCTGCTGCTGGGTGCAAGCTGGGTATTAAACTGTGGTTTTGGCTTCTCTGTGTGATAAACTGGTAATCTCAGCCCTGTGGCTGCATTCCATTATTATTCACCAAAGCAACCTTCATGGAAAGGTTGGGAGAACAGGCAAAGTGACCTGCACATAAAATCATAGAATACCCTGAGCTGGAAGGAATCCACAAAGACTAGTGAGTCCAACTCCTGGCCCTGCACAGGACAACTCCAAGAACTCCACCCTGTGCCTGAGAGTGTTGTCCAAATGCTCCTTGAGCTCTGTCAGGCTTGGTGCTGTGACCACTGCCCTGGGAAGCCTTCGCTGTTCCAACAACAGGCATTGTCAGGTCCCAGTGTGTGAGCACAACTGTTCCTTCACTGGAGATGAAGACATAGACATTTAATGCTGGCTTGTATTGTAGAATCACAGAATGTTCTGGGTTGGAAGGGACTGTCAAGATCATTTAGTTCCGATCCACACCTCCAACTATCCCAAGTTGCTCCAAGCCCTGTCCAACCTGGCATTGGACACTTCCAGGGATGAAGAAGCCACAGTTTCTCTGGGCAACCTGTGCCAGGGCCTCCCCACCCTCACAAGAAAGAATTTTCCCCTGATATCTAATCTAAACCCACTTTCCTCCAGCTTAAATCCATTATCCCTTCATTTCCATTTGAGATTGCTCTTGCAGCAACCTGGTCTAGTGGAAGCTGTCCCTGCCCATGGAAGGGGAGTTGGAATTAAATGATCTTCAAGATCCCTTCCAACCCAAACCGTCCTGTGATTCTATGAACAAAGGATATCTTGGAGGGATGTCAGGTCATGACTTTCCCATCCTGGGTCTGCCCTTGTTGCATCTTCCTTTGCCCTCCCAGCTCTTCCCTCCTTTGCCTGGGATTGGTCTTTCTCTGCTCCTTCTGGTTGCACTGATGAAAAGCAGGGTTGAACTGTGTGTTTTGCCCTCAACTCTTCCCGGAAAACAGTACAAAACTCCAGAGTTTCAGTTCAGCACTGAAGTCCAGACTTGCCTTTGTTTTCTGGTTCAAGTCTCAGCTGTAACCTGATGCAGGGTTGAAACCTCTTGGCTGTGCTTGACAGCAGGTTTATCCTCTGTGGCATAAAAATCACATGTAACAAAGACCTGAGCTTGGGACGAGCTTTCGTGATCATGAATTGAGCCCAACCCCTCTCTTTTGCTGTCTTTGCCTTTGAAAGTCCTCCTTGAACAACTCTTTTATTTACAAGCCACTGTGCTGTGTAACTGCAGCCCTGCCATTCCCTCTCCGCTGTTCTCCGGGATTCCTTCCTGGCATGGAGCAAACCATTCTTTTCCCTCACTGCTTCCTGAGCCAAGTAATTTCCTTTTATCTCTCCCCATGGTTGCTCCCTCACTGGAGATGAGCCCCACACACACCGGGGCTGGGGATGTGTGGTCTGGGCTTTGTTGAATGAATCTCTCCGAAGCTCTTTATCGCTGCTCCCAACTCATGAATATTCATGTGCTCAGTGACTGCTCAGTAACCATAAAGAAACGTGACAGTGCCAGTCAGCAGCTGCCGCCAAGGCGGATTCCAGCCCTCATCTATAATTACACCCAGAGATGGCTTGTGTCAGAACAACCCTCACTCGTGTATTGGGACACTTCAGATTTTTCAGGCGTAAAGAGGGAATTCACTTATCACCAGCAACAGTAGCTCAGGCTTGATACTGCTCCCCTTGTAATACAGTGTTTGCTGTTGCATCCTGAGCATCACAGCAATAATGCCCCAAAATACAAACAGCTCAGCAAGGGCTGGGGCAGCTGCCTGCGGTGGAAGGGAGTGCTGAGCATTGACTGTGGTCCTGCTGGGCTCAGTGAGCCATCAATAAGGCTGCTGTCTCTGTACACCCACAAGTGATAAGATCTGGAAACAAATGGAAGCAATATTGACTCTATTTCTCAGTTGTTAAGGCTGGAGGATTCAAAACAAGGCTTATCAAAATGTTATCCTTCAAATTGTTATCCGTCACTCATCCTGGGAAATAACATGGTAGGGAAGGACATGGATAGTGTTACATCAGCTGCACAGCGTAAGGATCTGAACAGTTATCCAGTTATCCAGCTGGGAATCCATTCTGGGTCCAAGAGCAGGATGGTAGACCTTGCATTTCTGGACTAAGACTTGAAGAGTTTCACCTCCACTCTGCCATTTTATCCTCAACCAAATCTCTTCTACTCCAGTTTGTTTTGGCTATTTGTTTTCTACCAGAAAAGGAGCATGAGTTTCCAATTCTTTCTTAAAACTAAGGGCTTGGAGCCACCTGGTCTAGTGGAAGATGTCCCTGCCCTTGTCAGGGGGGTTGGAATGAGATAATTTTGAAAGTCTCTTTCAGCCCAGAACATGCTGTGATGTCATGAATAAATAAAAAAGCCAGCAAGGACAAGCATATGTCTGTCTCTGACATATGACACACCTCTCCCCTGCCCTCCTGTTCAGATAACTGGATATTACTTCTGGAATCACAGCCAGGAGAATTTTGGACCTCCAAAAACCTTCTCTGTTTTCTGAAACTGGAGTGATGAAGATCTGACTTTTGGTTCAGGTGTTACATTATCGACCTTATCAGACAATCTATTGAAACAGCTTCCTATAAAAAAAGAATGTGTGAGGAGCATTTTGGCTTCAATAAACCAATGTCTTTCAGTGAAACACAGTTTTAAAAGCTGGAAAAGCTGATCAGGAGAGCACTGGCAAACCTGAATTGTCATCTCATATAACCTATGGGGAAGAGTGAAGGCTGGACTCAAATGGTTTACTCCTGCCTGTGATGAGTGAGTAGGGATTCTACAGTAAGTGGCCTGAATAAGGTCTTAAATATAAATTGCATTGAATTCTGGCAGGCACCATGAGGTCAGCACATGTGGACAGTAAATCTGGGCCCTCAGGAGCAGAATTCTCAGCATGGGCAGCAGAGCCAAGGTCAGAGCCTTTCTGCACTGCTTTGGCTCAGCTGGCATTTCAGGTCTGATTATGGACAGTGCTGTGATACCACCCGTCTGTGAGAGATTTACAGCCCTCTGACTGAGCCAAAACTTGGTAATAGGCAAGAACTGGGAATGACTCACCATAACAATGAAATGACTGAGGTAATTTCATGCCTGGTTTAACTGCAGGTCATCAGGTGCCTCATGGCAATTGCTTTGCCATGTAACAGCCCAAATAGGACTGTTCTCTGAGTCAGACTCGGGTTTGGAGTAGAATAGAACAGCTTAAACCATGTTCAAGGTGTTTTAGGTGAGGTGAACCACAAAAAAACAGCTGTGGCAGCCTAGCTGACAGCTGGAAACACAGCAATGCTTTGCAGGGCACAGCCCTGCTGTGGAATGACTGAGAGGTACAAAGGTGCCAAGTATTATTCCGGGTTTCTTGTCTTGGTAGTCTCTTATTTTATGGATCCTTTTTCACTGAAATTCTCCTTTGAGGATGCATTTCTCATATCCTCATGTCAGTCTGGTCCAGAACTATTTAATTTTGCATTCACTAAAAAAGAACAGAGATAAAACTTTCACACAATGCTGTCTGCCATCGCTTCAGTGTTTCAGAGCCACCTTTTACATGTTTGTGCTTCTAAAGACCTGATCTGTATTTCATTTAATGTTGCACAAAGATTTACCCAGCTTTATGCTACCTACTGTCAGATGGAAGTGTCCTTGGTCCCACCAAGCCCTCCAGCTTTACCTCACTGTGTGTGGCAGAGCAACTGAGAGAATGTTCTTGGTCACAAATAGCAAGTAGTGAGAGGACAAGAGGAAATGGCCTCAAGCTGCACCAGGAGAGGTTCAGGTTGGACATCAGGAAGAATTTCTTCATAGTAAAGGTTGCCAAGCAGTGGAATGGACTGCCCAGGGGAAGTGGTGGAGTCACCATCCCTGGAGGTGTTTTAGAAAAGACTGGCCAGGCCAGATATGCAACTGGGAATTTGGACATGGAGAAATGCCTTTAAGCTGAAAGAAGGTAGATTTAAATTGGATATTAGGAAGAAATTCTTTACTGTGAGGTGGCAAGACCCTGTCACAGGTTGCCCAGAGAATCTGTGTCTTCGTCACACCTGGAAGTGCTCAAGACCAGGTTGGACAGGGCTCTGAGTAACCTGGGCTAGTGGAAGGTGTCCCTGTCCATGGAAGGGGAGTTGAAATTAAATGATCTTCAAGATCCCATCCAACCCAAACTATCCTGTGATTCTGTGAACAAAGGGTATCTTGGAGGGATGTCAGGTTATGACTTTTCCCACCCTGGGTCTGCCCTTATTGCATCTTTCTTTGCCCTCCCAGTTCTTCCCTCCTTTGCCTGGGATTGCACTTGGTCTTTCTCTGCTCCTCCTGGTGGCACGGATGAAAAGCAGGATTGAATTGTGTGTTTTGCCCTCAACTCTTCCTGGAAAACAGTACAAAACTCCAGAGTTTCAGTTCAGCACTGAAGTCCAGACTTGCCTTTGTTTTCTGGTTCAAGTCTCAGCTGTAACCTGATGCAGGGTTGAAGCCTCTTGGCTGTGCTTGACAGCAGGAGGTTTATCCTCTGTGGCATAAAAATCACATGTAACAAAGACCTGAGCTTGGGACGAGCTTTTGTGATCATGAAAACTCTTGGAGAATGGATAAAATTATAATTTCCCTCTCTCTGGACTTTCAAGTGTTTTGGGAAGGTCAGAGTATCCTTTTCTGTCCTTTGAAGTGATGACTTTATTTGTCCTGATGTAAATTGAGAGGAAACTGAGGCACTAATTAGTTTAAAAAGCAAGATAAACCCAGATATCTGCAAAAAGATCCAAATAACCAGAATTTTGATATCCAAATTCAAGAATCTCTTTTTAAAAAAGCCTCGTTTGACTTGCCTGTGAGTTTGAAATGCCTTGGTGCTTAGATTCTGGTGTCTATAGCTCATTATTCACCTAATCCTCAGCTAATGAGAAGTGAAACACCAGCCACATTAGATGAGACCCAAATGAAATGGTCTTGTCGTGCCACTAAATTTGAGCTTCATGGGGCATTTGAGCTTCCAAGGGATGGCACAGAGGAACAGCAGTGACTGCACAGTCATCTCTCATGTGGCCAGCTGATAAAAGACAAAAAAGACCTTTGTTTTCACAGATATTGAACTTCCTGGTGGGAAAAAAACCCTCTTCCAGGCTCATTTCTATAGGACAGGAGTTCAAAACAACAAACTTTAGTCTCAGAGTGGAATGTTTGCTTTATTTATCTTGATTGCAAGAGGCAAAAATTCAAAGAAAATGTCAGTTGTGAGTGAAAGGTTTCTTTTTCCTCTTGTGGCATTAAAATATCATAACCTAACTCAGTTTGATACACAAACCCAAAATACCTCTGTAAAATGACTAATTAAAAAGGGGGTTTCAAACGAGGTCACCTGTTTGGGTACAGATAATCCCAATGCTTTGCTGCCAAAGAAGGAATCTTGGGGAGAGGTCTCTGCCTCACTGCCCTGGAATTTGTTGGGGGGGGTCTGACCCACACCAGTCTCTTGGCAACTCTTCCCTTTCTCCTTTTTCCATGTATTTTCATGGCCACTGCACACAGAGGAGAGGTTGGCAGGTGGGGGATGGTTAACTGCAGGAATTAATTGTTATTGTTTTAATTGTTGTTGTGCTGTAAACCAGGAGCCAGGAGGGCTGGGGAGGTGGCTCGGGCACTGATGTAGGTGGATAACACGTGACCATGGGCCTCAGGGGAGATGAACAGGTCACTTCATGTCCCAAGATGCTCAACCAATACCATCCTGAGAAGCTCAGCATTACTCAGCAACGAGCATTTGTGGATCAGAAACCAAATGGATCCCAAGATACCTAGAAAAGAAAAATGACCAGCAGGTTGATGGAGGTGATTCTGCCCCTCCACTCTGCCCTTGTGAGAATCCACCCAGAGCAGAGTCCAGCTCTGGGGTCCTCAACATGAGAAAGATGTAGACTCATTGGAACAAGTCCACAGGAGGTTATGGAGGTTCTCAAAGGAATGGAGCCCCTCTGCTCTGGATACCAGCAGGGAGAGTGGGGGTTGTTCATCCTGGAGAAGAGAAGGCTCCAGAGAGACCTTAGAGCCTCTTCCAGTACCTGAAGGGGCTCCAAAAAAGCTGAAGAGGGACTTTGGACAAGGGCCTGGAGTGATAGAAAAAGGGAAAAATGGCCTTAGGCTAAAAGAGGACAGGTTTAGATTGGATATTAGGAAGAAATTCCTTTCTATAAGGGTGGTGAGTCCCTGACACGGGTTGTTTGGAGAGATTGTGGACTCCCCATCCCATGAAGTGTTAAAGGCTGGGTTGGACAGGGCTTGGACTAACCTGAGATAGTGGATGGTGTCCCTGCCCATGGCAGGGGGTTTGGAAAGAGGTGATCTTTCAGGCCCCTTCCAATCCAACCCATCATATGATTCTATGAAATTACTCTGTAACTCTCACCAGCATTTCTTAGTTCTTTAAAGTATAGATGTATGAAATGGTTAGAGTTTGATAGTCCTAAAGGTAGAGGCATATGAATACACACATCCAAATAAAAATAAAGGAAATATTTCTAGAAGGGGAAATCTCCCAAAACAGGGCTACAGGAAGGAGCTTTCCTTGGATGAGTAACAGGCATTAATCCTATAGTTTTCCTATCCATTTCCACACCCTAATTTGATCATTGCCTTGGGGTGGCTTGGCAAAACAAACCTCTCAGTAAATTATATTCCCATCAACACTTCTGACATCCAACTGCCATCCCTGTGACATCCAAGATGTGACCAGGGGATGGGACAGAAACATTGTGCGAGATGCCTGGGACATGGTGAGATGTCACAAGCACTGACTGAAGCAAGGGATGTGTGGACATGAGGGGAAACACCTTGCAGGTCATTGCATAGGTGGGGATGGAGTTGAGCTTCCATGAATGGAGGATTTCAGGAAAAGGTGGTGCTAAAAGCTGGAAAAAGCAGAAAACAAGCTTTGCAGTGAAACCAGGAGTTGGCCTGTACGACACTGACTTAATTGGCAGTGGCTGAAGCCCCTCCTCTGGGTTCTTCCTTGCCTTATTTCTGGGACTGGCAAGTTGGAAAGATGAAGGAGAAAAATAACCTGTATTTACAAATTAATCACAGGGCAGTTTTGAACATTAAACACATTGCAAGTGTGAAAAACTAGGGAAAGTTTGGTTGTATGGAATGAACCTTCAGGAAAAGTGAGAAACTAGAGAAGCTTTGAAAAGATGAGTAGCTGCACTGTGTGTACGTGTGTATATTATATAAATACATATGTGTCTGTGTGTATAAAGTGTGCCTACATATAGGTATATATTGGAATGAACAAGTTAAAGTCTAACTTTGTTGCCCGTTCTGAAAGTAAAAATCTGCTGATTTACAGATATCTTGTCCAGAATGGGAGTTTGAGTACTCAGATCCGGGCGTTCTGGTTGCTGTATCATGCAGAAGATAAACTGTAAACGTTCACATCTAAATTTCGGCTCCAGTCAAATCCTAAAGGATGGAATATTTAATTCCTGAGTTTAATGTGGGCTTATTTGTGTGACTGACTAGCTTGCAAAGCTTTGTGAAAAAGGTGAATGTGATGCTGTTTCACTGGAGCAGGAGAGAATATTGTAATGACAGCAAAGTTTTCATATTTGTACAAGCTGGGAAGTAATTGGGGATGTCACAAACCAGTCTCTTCCCTCTCACTCAGGAAAGACAGGAAGCAACACAAAATCCATGCAGGAAAAGCCTGCAAGGACTGTCAGAGCTAAGAAGAGTTTCTTTAAATAGAAAAGACTAGAAGAGCTTGGCTTGAGCTGGGAGCTGAGTGGGAGTGTGCCTGGGTTCCAGACTCTGCCTCTAGACAGGCAGCAGGAAGGAGGCAGAAATATTTTAGCTGCAGGATAAAGCTGGCACCAGGACAAAGAGCTAAAAACTCGTCTCAAATGAATGTTTGCTGGAAAAGCAAACATTTCTAAGCATCAAAACCAAAGGAGGTTTTGGAACAGCCTCCCAGAACACCCAGCAGGTTTGGGGTGGTGTGGGATCCACATGTGGGCAGGACAATGAAGAAGTCACGGAGTTCAAGGTGCGGAAGACTCTGGTCATACATCAGTCTGAGAAAGACATTTGGCAACAAAAGCTAAAAAGAAGAGAGTTTTAGATTAGATATTAGGGGGGGAAATCTTCCCTGTGAGGGTGGTGGGGCCCTGGCACAGGTTGCCCAGAGAAACTGTGGCTGCCCCATCCCTGGAAGTGTCCAAGGCCAGGTCGGACGGGGCTTGGAGCAACCTGATCTGGTGGAAGGTGTCCCTGCCCATGGCAGGGGGTTAGAACTGCATGGTCTTGAAGATCACTTTCAATACAAACCATTCTATGATCTAAGTCAAATCACTCTGCAAATGTACTGAATGAATCCTCCAGGATTTGGGAATTCTCTCTGGTGTAATTCCTGCTCTCTGATCTTGTTCCACAACTACATGAATCCTTTCCCAGAGCTGATTCCATTTCAGTTCTAGGTGGGCACACGTGAGGGTCAATAATTTCTTTTGCAAAATGTCCCGGAGATGTGAGAACACAAAGAGGAATTATTTAAAATACATAAAAGATCACTGAAAGAGTGGTTAAGCATCGGGACAGGCTGCCCAGGGAAGGGGTAGGGTCACCATCCCTGGAAGGGTTCAAAAAATTATGTGGCACTTGGAGACATGGTTTAGTGGGCATGGTGATACTGGGTAGAGGGTTGGACTTGATGATCTTGGTGGTCTTTTCCAGCCTTGATGATTCTGTGATTTGGAGGCCACAGTTTCTCCATTCACAGCTTCCATATGGTTACAGGAAACAAATATTGCACCAGTGTTTTCAACATATTAGTGTTTTGTAATGTTTCTTTTTCTTTTCTTTTTTTTTCTTTAATGTAATCTAAATTCCATTTATAATTTTTAAGAATGTTATTAGCTATCACAGCAATAAAAACCTCTTATTTGTGCAAGACCTGGGTAAACATTTTCGTGGTGCTCCGAAGCGCAGAGAGTTTGTCTCTTCAGGGAGCATCCAAATAACCTCTAATGCAACCAGAAAAGTTGAACAAAATCTGCAAAGCAAACAGTTTTAAAATTCCTCCAAGGAAGACAACAATAAAAGTGGCTCTCATTTAGAGGGGACTCATCTGCACGCTGGAGAACACCCCAAAGAACAAGAAACAATGTGGGGGGGGTGGAGATGGTGGGTACACCATCCTGTTTCCATCAGTAAATCGGCTTTTCAATCGTGGTGGTTACAGGAGGACAAGAAGACTTTTGCAATCATAGTGATGCCTCAGGGCTTTTTGATTTTTGATTTTTTAATTTTATAGATTGTAGAAGTTAATGTAGTTTTAATGTAACAGTAAAGTAACTTCAGTAGGTTAATGTTTACACATACCAACCCCATCCTATATCAATCCCTTAAAACTCTAGTGGCTGTTTAGTCTCCATTTCAAGGTAGAATTGCAGAGAAGTGCCATGAGGCCTGCACCACAAGATAAAGCCACGGACAGAAGAACACCAAATTTGGAACTTTGGAAGGCCTCCAAGGACCAGACGTTCTGTGAGGAAGACAAGGATGAAAGAGGGCTCCCAAACCCCCAGACTCAATTCCTGACGGGGCGTGCCAGGGCCAGGATGGGGGAGGACTGGGGGGAATAACAGAATGAGATTGGATGGACATCATTATAAAATCTTGGAACCTGGGAACTGAGGGGGGGATCCTGTGGACATGTATTTCTGGAGCCTGAAGGTTCATTAAAGCTTCTGCTCTCCTTATCTCCTACTAAATTTGCCTGGAGTTTTTTTTGGCCTCAGTCTTTAAGGCATCAGTAGAGTCATGGAATGGTTTGGGTTGGAAGGAACCTTAAGGATCATCTATTTCAAACACCCATCCCATGGGCCAGGACACCTTCCACTATCCCAGGTTGCTCCAAGGTCTGTCCAACCCAGCCTTGGACACTTCCAGGGATGGGGCAGCCACAGCTTCTCTGGGCAACCTGTACCAGGGCCTCACCATTCTTATAGTAAAGATTTTCTTCTTAGTATTTAGTCTAAGCCTGCCCTCCTTCAGCTTAAGACCATTTCTCCTCGTCCTATCACTCCAGGCCCTTGCAAAAGTACCTCTTCGGCCTTCTTGGAACCCCTTCAGGCACTGGAAAGGGCTCTGAGGTCTCCCTGGAGCCTTCTCTGCTCCAGGTTGATTAATCCCAGCTCTCTCAGCCTGTCTCAATAAATAGACTGAGTTAGTCAAGACTATGCCAAAGCTAAACGAGTAAAATCTGGATAATTAAAGGATAAAGTGGAAGGAACAAGAGTCACTCCCTGTGTAAAAAATCAGAGCAATTTGATTGTCATTTTCTTCTGTCCACCACTGGTATTCAAAAACATGTTTGTGGGGAGAAGAAAATTTACAATCTTGTATCTTTTTGTTTAATCAGGGAAGGAAAAAAGTTACAGATAATGGTTTTCATTGCCCAAAGTTTTGCTTTCATCATCATGAAATAGGGGAAGGAGAAAGGCAAAGAGATTGTTCACCTGTTTTTCTTTTCAGGGGGTGCACTTGGGGGGGTGGAGGAATAACTTTTGTAGGGCGGTATAAAATATCCAGTGTGATGAGGCTTCTTGTTTCCATATGCAGGAAGTCACAGGATATTCCCTATTTGCAAACAAGGAATAACAACTTGATGAAATTCCGTAGAAAACATCTCTGTTTTCACATGATACTGAGTAAGAGGGATCTTCCCTCTGCTATANCATTTCTCCTCGTCCTATCACTCCAGGCCCTTGCAAAAGTACCTCTTCGGCCTTCTTGGAACCCCTTCAGGCACTGGAAAGGGCTCTGAGGTCTCCCTGGAGCCTTCTCTGCTCCAGGTTGATTAATCCCAGCTCTCTCAGCCTGTCTCAATAAATAGACTGAGTTAGTCAAGACTATGCCAAAGCTAAACGAGTAAAATCTGGATAATTAAAGGATAAAGTGGAAGGAACAAGAGTCACTCCCTGTGTAAAAAATCAGAGCAATTTGATTGTCATTTTCTTCTGTCCACCACTGGTATTCAAAAACATGTTTGTGGGGAGAAGAAAATTTACAATCTTGTATCTTTTTGTTTAATCAGGGAAGGAAAAAAGTTACAGATAATGGTTTTCATTGCCCAAAGTTTTGCTTTCATCATCATGAAATAGGGGAAGGAGAAAGGCAAAGAGATTGTTCACCTGTTTTTCTTTTCAGGGGGTGCACTTGGGGGGGTGGAGGAATAACTTTTGTAGGGCGGTATAAAATATCCAGTGTGATGAGGCTTCTTGTTTCCATATGCAGGAAGTCACAGGATATTCCCTATTTGCAAACAAGGAATAACAACTTGATGAAATTCCGTAGAAAACATCTCTGTTTTCACATGATACTGAGTAAGAGGGATCTTCCCTCTGCTATAACTCCAAAGAAACAATAAATTTTCAGGGATGGAAAATGTCTTTTTTCATCAAAGTTTTCATGTAAAGGGTTTGTATCTGTCAGAACTCTTCAAGTTTTTATTAAAACCAGGAAAGTCTGAGGACTGGACTGAAAAGCTTTTAGAAAGAAATAATTTTCAAGTTTTAGAGATGAGAAGTTTTTATTTTTTAGCAGTTCTATCCAAAAACTTACTTTGTTCTTTCAACATCTGAAGATATTTTGGGTGGAAAAAATCTAAGGAGTTATGGAAGGAGAGTTTTTTGATTGAAAACCAGGAATTCTCTGTAAAGAAATACTGAAGAAGAATTGTGTTCACAGAATCACAGAGTTGTAAGGGACCAAATAAAATTAATTCAGCTTTTCTCTCTTTTATTTTTCTTTTAATTCTGAATCCTTTTGATATGGAGAAACGTCCAGAAATATAAGATGGATTTGCATATTCTTTCTTCCGTGTATTTGCGAAAGTGAAATCCGGCTGACAAGCATTAAAAGCGACAAATTAGTAAAGAAAATAACCCAGTGTTCTTTCCACTCTCTATAAATAAATCCCCGGGATCTGGAAAGGAAATCTGTGAAATCATTCGCTGTAAATTTAAGTTCAGGGCAGTGAACAGCAAGGAAAATTTAGATATAATCCAGCATATGCCCAATGACAGGTCTCCATGCTGAGATATCCATGCTAAGCAGAACCAGCCTTTGCTGTAATTCCCCATCAACGTGATGACACCCCAACATATGTTCAAATGCTCTGGGAAATAATGCAGCATAAATAGAGATAGAGAACCACCAGATTCTCCAAAATACTCTTCTCTGAGCTGATTAATACGTTAATTGTGTGGTGAGAAGCACAACAGCAATGAATAATGTTTCAATAACTGGTCATGATCTTTGGTGCTCCATCCCTGGAAGTGTCCAAGGCCAGGTTGGGCAGAGCTTGGAGCAACCTGGGATAGGGGAAGGTGTCCCTGCCCAAGGGAGTTGGGCTGGAACGAGATGATCCTTAAGGTCTCTTCCAACCCGAGGCACTCTATGATTTTCCAGTGTACCAATTACTAATTCCACCAAATTTAGGGAAGACAGTTGAATTGAGAGGTCAGTGCCACTCCAGGACCGCCAGGATGCACAAATGCCAAGGGTCTTAGGGCTACAAGTGAGGAGCAACTTTGGAACAGCTGATGGTGCTGCCCAAGGAGGTGTTCAGCAAACTGGGGTGGGGAATTCAGGATGAATTTTTTTTCATGGAAAGAGTTGCTAAGCACTGAAATGGACTTCTCAGGGAGGTGGTGGAGTTCCCATCCCTGGAGGTGTTTAAGGAACCACTGCATGTGGCACTTGGTGCTCTGGGCTGGGTGACAAGGTGGGGATGAAACACAGGTTGGACTCGATGATCCTGGAAATCTTTTCCAACCTAAATGATCCCAGGATTCTGTGAATTGAGTTCCTAATGGCCACATCATTAGAATTCCCTAGGGACAGCACCAAGAAGAACTCATGGATTTTATTGTGACAGAGCCTACAGGAAAAGCAAGACCATGGGAACAATGGCCACTGTGTTTATTTTCCTCACAGAACATTTTGGTACCAACAGCTTTTTCAGATAAAACATAAAACTTTGAAGGCTTTGGGAAAAGATGGAAAAATGTCAACTGATGATTTGGGATTGGAGCGAAGGGGAAGGAGGGGCTGTTTGCTTTGTTCCTAAAAAAAGGACAAATCCCCTGAAAGGAGACATTCTCACAGAAATATCACTTCTTTGAAACCAGGCAAAGAAGGTTGGGTTTTTTTCTGAGATAAACACTGAGATCAGCCTTAGTTTGAACTGCAAGTCCAAGACCTGTCTGAACCACTGGAGGTTCATTGACTCATCTGTCACCCAGGAGAGATCCCATAATAGGCTGGATGGGGCTCTGAGCAGCCTGGTCTAGTGGAAGGTGTCCCTGCCCATGGCAGAGGAGTTGCAATTAGATGATCTTTAAGATCCCTTCCAACCAAAACCATTCTGTGATTGTAAAAACTACTCACTGGAGGAGAGATGTGCAGCCTTTGCTCCTCATGGCTGCAGCACACAGACTGCTCTTAGGATTTTAAAAATAGGTGTTATGGTTTCAGACATGATCCTGGAAATGGGGAAAGGATTTCCCCTTCCCAGGGATTGCCTCCATCTCTTTATCTCCTGCATCTCCAAACCTCTTCCATGTTTATCTCTTTGCAGAGGAGGGGAGGGCAAAAGTATGTGCTGAACATAGACCCCATAATGTCACTGCCACCTCCAGTTACTGGTTAATTCACAGGCTTTATTATGACACAGCCACTTGATATTACAACCCTGCTCTGCTTGCACTGATCAGGTCAGTTCTCAATCTTCTCCTCAGAGCAGAAACAGCCTGAACTGCCTCAAATCCTGGGGTCAGTTTTGGGTCCCTCGAAACAAGAGAGACAGTGAGGGGCTGGAGAGTGTCCAGAGAAGGAAACAGAGCTGGGGAAGGGTCTGGAGCACCAGGAGGGGATGAGGGAGGTGGGGGGGCTCAACCTGGAGAAAAGGAGGCTCAGGGGGGACCTTCTTGATCTCTACAACTCCTTGACAGGAGCAGAGACCCAGGGTGGGTCAGGGAGCAAGGGACAGGACAAGAAGAAAGGGCCTCAGGCTGCACCAGGAAAGGTTGATTTTGGATCTTAGAAACAATTTCTTCACTGAAAGGGTTGTCCAGCCCTGGCACAGCTGCTCAGGGCAGTGGTGGAGTCCCCATCCCTGGAGGGATTTAAAAGCCATGTGGATGTGGCACTTGAGGACATTGGTCAGTGGTGGACATGGCAGTGCTGGGTTAATTGTTGAACTTGATGATTTTGGAGGTGTTTTCCAACCCTAATGATTCTATAATTCCCTGTTTCTATGTGATGTTTATCTGCAGTAATGACTCTGTGGTTAAGAGCAGCTGCAGTTCATCTATTTCTTATGTGACCAATGTGGAACTTACCCAGTCTTGCTGACCTAGAACACACAAAAAATGGACATTATCCTCTCTTCTCCCTCCATCACAGAAAGGACCCATTTTCCAGATGGTTGCAGTATCATTCCTGATTTTGTTTCCATGCCCTGTAAGCCCTGAAAATGCAAAAGATATCCAGGAAAGTTGCCGTGGTGCACCTGTGTAGGATGAAATGGCAGAGGAAAGGGTATTTAAAACTATAGCAGAAGTTGTGGGGGATGGGAGGTCTTGAAAGGACTGGAACAGATTCCTCTTCTAGCTCCTAATTAGGATTTGAAAAGTCTCTGTGGGTTAATGAGGGGCAGTCATGTTGAAATGTCACTTATGTACATGGCAATTTAAGGGAATTATTATGGGATATTAATGCCCTGTGTCTGAAAATCACAATGGAAGAGAAATCTTCATTGAAACTGAAGAGCAAGAAGGAGTTTTGTGCATGGTGAAAGTATTAAAAATGTGTTGAAGACCTAAACAGGCTGCAAAGAGGAAATCTAAGGAGTAAACAATTGGAAGAGCTACTACAAACCATCACTGCAGGAACCATCAGAGCATCTGGTTGACCAGAAACATCTTCCTCTCCTCTAATGCATTTTCTCCATTAACATCTATCCTTTGTTACTTTTAAAGATCAATTAAATGATTTTAGATCTTGTTTTAGTTTGCTTTGATCCTTTAATTGCCTCTCTCCATGTCTTAAATGCTGTAGCTTTGCTTCCTGCAAGGATTTCCCTTCAAGCATTGCATTTAGTACAGGATGTTCATAGTGTATATATATGTTTTATTTGTATTTAGTACAGGTTTAGTGGGATTGTAATGGGGAGGTGTCACTCTGAAATGCTCTGGGCTAATCAGAATCAGCATTTTGGACCATGTCTTTGTTTTGATCAGAGTTATTTTATCTGTTCCTTAGAGAGGAAAAGTCTAGCAAGAATCTGACAGAAATCTGGGGATGGGTGGCCCAGACTTTTCATTTTATGTTACCAAAGGCTACCAAAAAATCCACATTCCTTTAAATGCCCAGCCCACACTATCAAAAAAATCATCTGGAATTGAGACACAAGAGAAAATTTCCAAGCCTCTAACAAGTGTTATCTGTATTAACTGCTCATGCACCACTATTCAAATCCTCACAAAAATCCTGAAAATAAATATAGAAAGGAGAGCACTCAGATGTGTCACGGGTGGGGCTTAAGAACAGGAGGAGCTGATAAAACAGGGAACAGTTCAGAGGGCAGATCCATGAGAAATGACTGAGGAAATGGGAAGCTTCAGGTGACATAAACTTGGAGGTTATCAAAATCCTTTCATCAGGAAGGCTCAGGAATTGATGGTTGTGGGGAGTGCTGAATGTGGGAAGAGCAACAACAGCTCCTACAGAAGCGGATCAGGGCGGACCCAGGGGGAACTGTCCATGCCTTATGGCAAAACCTGGAATAACTGACCTCAGCAAGTCATGGAATCACAGAATATCCTCAGCTGAAAGGGACCCAAAAGGACCACCAAGTCCAAGTCCTGGCCCTGCACGGGACATCCCAACAATCCCACCCTGTCCCTGAGAGTGTTGTCCAAACACTCCTTGAGCTCCGTCAGGTTTGGTGCTGTGACCACTTCCCTTTGCAGCCTGTTCAGTGCCCAACCACCCTCAGGATGAAGAGCCTGTTCCTTTCCACCTTTGTGAATTTTATTATCAAAGTCCAGCTTCACTTTCCCTGGTGCTTTGATCACTCTCAGCCTTCCAAAATAATTTCCCATGCTCTGCCCCTACGAATGCTGAGAAATTTCATTTCCTCCTTTCCAGTGAAGAGATGATGGATGGAGAAGGTCCTGCTGACCCACTCATTTTTCTCACCAAAACTAGTGCTTTTGCCTAATTAATTTAACCTCTGAGTTATGGATTTGCACCTCAGGTTTTGGGTTTTATTCAAGAAGAGGAATCCAGCTCAAAGTCACTGTAAGAATGCAAAGAGCAGACCAATCACAAGGGTAGACTTGGCCCAAAATGCTGCAGAGTTTTAGCTCTCTCAGCCAAAAAAAATCAATAATCCATACCTGGAAAATATTAATATTATTATTAATATTAATATTATTTTCTTTCATCAACAAGTGGTGGGTACTTCTTGCAGATATAATATTTTAGGTTAATTCATTAACAACCATCAGCAGGATTTCTACTGCCTGCTCTCCCTCACTCTCAATAATATTAACACTCCTCAGTGTCTGTATTTATAATTTTTGGGTTTGGGGGTTGTCTGCCTTCAAACCACCCCAAAATTCTCTTAGGTAAAGTTTCCAAACAACAATCATTTTACATTTCTCATTTTCTTAAAATCTGGTAGCTGGGGAAGCAACACTCTCTCAAAGATGTTAAGAATAATTTGTTTCATATATTTTGGGATTCTTCTTTTATTAACAGTAAAAAAAAAGTGGTTCAGGGACTGTAATTTGTTGTATGCTGAGTTTATTCCAAGGACAGATTTAAGCCGAGTTTCTGTGTGCCCATCTATTCCTATCCTTCTGTTCCACTTTGAACTCTACTGGGAGAGATCTGTGCCAATATCCACTGCACCATGGCAGTTCTCTGCTCTGGGAGTTCCTTGAAATGGCTTGGAATGGTATAATTCTACTGAGCATGTTGCTCTGATCCCACAAAATGAGACAGACACCTGCCAGCAGGTGGGATTCCCTGGCTGCTGTGCTGTTTATTAGCTGGCACATTTCCTAAGCTCTCTATATTTAATTCAGGATGTTCTGCTTCAATTCACTGGCACAAAATAAAGACCACAAAGCATTAACATGCTTAGATAAATATAAAGCTTCATTTTCTGCAAGCAATGCCCCTTTGTATCTGCATTTTGGGGTGCACTGGGTACTGTGAAAGCAACAAAACCCAGGTACAGTTGGTAAACCAAGATATCTTGGGGTGCAGCAATTGCCCTGGTCATGTGTTTTTGCTGCACTGTGGCCAAAATTGTCACTCAGTGATAACACCCAGCAGTGCCAGTGACACACAAAGAGGAGGAAAGGAGGAAACAGAACTGGGATCACTAAAAATAACCCTCTCCTGTAAATGCCACATTTATTTCCTTTGTAGGAAGGACACAACAAGGCTCTGAAGGCACCATCCCTCTTAGTCTTCTGGGCACAGCAAGCAGTGGGGTATTTTTGTTTGGTTTGATGTTTGTTTTGAGTCAGCCCAGACTGGAATAGGAACACTGCTGCTTGTTTTGACCGTGGCCATGGCTGGAGAGATAAACAAGAAATAGATCCTTCTCTGGGCACGTCCAGTCCCGTTGCTTGTGTGAATTACTCTTGGGCATGGGTTTTGGTTGACAGAATAAAGTAGTTAGGCTTCAAACAGAAGCCTTCATTAAGACCAGGTTCCACAGGACATTTTAGGGGAGGCCCTGGCACAGGTTGCCCAGAGAAGCTGTGGCTGCCCCATCCCTGGATGTGTCCAAGGCCTGGTTGGATGGAGTTCTGGCTTGGAGGGTCTTGTCCACTCCCACGTCATCTCCACAGACAAAGTGATGGAGTTTGGATTAGATCCATGGATAGAGGTGGACAGAACAACTCTTGTCCTTCATGGACTTCAAAACAATTTCCAGGATTAGCTGCTCCATCACCTTCCTAAGGACTGGCTCACTGGCCTGGGTTATCCTTGTTGAAGACAGGAGTGGTATCTGCCTCTTTGTGCTCAAGGAACCTTCCCTGATCACCACAACCTTCCAAAGGTGAGGATGACCTTGCAATGACATCAGTACTCAGAGATTCATCCTGCCATGGCCCGGGCATTCTGTATGTCTGTTTTGCCTTAGTGTTCCCTAACCTGATCCTCCTCCACTGAGGACAAGTCTTTCTTGCTCTGGTCCAGGATGCAGGAATTTCTGAAAGCTGATCTTATTAATAAAGACTTAATAAAGACTAAAGTGAAGAAGACCTTGAGTACCTGGCCCATTTCCATGCTCTTTGTCACCAGAACTCCCACCCTATTGAGCAGTACCCATATTTTTCCTACTCTTCCTGTTCCCATTGATACACCTATACAATTTTTTCTTGTTGTCCTTCATATCCCCCACCAGATTTAATTCCAGATGGACTTTGATTCCCTGTTCCAATCTCATCCATCAGATCTTTTTTCCTGGTTTCTTCTGCAGATGGAGCTACATGGGGATCTCCAGCACTGGGGAACATGATCCCTGCACCAGAGCTTGTTAGCCCAGCTCACCAGGGTTTCTGCAGCCATGCCAGCTTACACCACATATGGAGTCTTCCTCCATGTGAAAACATGGAAATGTTTTGTCCAAATAAAGGCAGGAAACCTCACTGCAGGGAATCTGGAGACAAGAGGGAGTTTGACCAAGAGGCCACAGAGTTAAATAAAAAAGAAACGACGTGGAGTAAGGGCTAGAACTGATTTTTCACCATGAGATGGAATAACAAGAGTGGTTTCTTCTGGGTGAATGTTCATATAAAGACCTGCTCAGCTTTATGTCATCTCAGACACAAGAAGAAAGAAACATGTACCACCCTCCATCCCCAGAACAGGCTTCTCAAGCAGAGGAAAGGTTGGGAAATTGAAGGAGCAGGATATTTCCCTTGGTTTCCTTTTTAAATGTCTTGTTGAAAAGAAGCTCTGATTCATAATTTTTTTGTGGAGAAAGATTCCTCTGTCAGGACTACAAAGCTCAGTCCGAGCCTTGGGCTCTGTCTGGGGCTTCCCAGAGTCCTCCTGATGTGCTGTCCACAGAAATCACTTTCCCTTCACCAGTGATTTCACTTGCAGGCCCCTTTCCTATATAATAGCCATAATTTCTGAATCCCTGATCTTCACTCTTGCCAAGATTCAGTTCCCCCACTCCATGAGGGGGCAAAAGGGTCTTTCCTTCACTTCTCCCATTTACACAGCCTGTAAATTTTCTGCTTTCTCAGGATATCATTTCCCAGTACAACTTCTATGATCTCTGTCAAGGACTGTTAACACCTCAGGCTTGGAAAGTCACTGAACTAAAGATTCCTAAACACTGTTTATAAGTTACTCCTATTTTTTCCCCCACTCTTTATGTTTCTCCTGGTTATCTGCAGCTGCTCATTGGATCCTGGAGACAGGATTCTATTCCCAGATAACTCTTACAGTATCCAGATCTTGGATGAGAGGCTTGAGAGAAATGTTAAATATCATAACAACAATGATACAAGGTGCAAATATAATATTCACATGCACACACAGACACTCATTCAAGTTCAGCTCAGAGAGATTTCCCAAAGGAGAACTCAGTTCCTCATCCTCTGATTTATTCTGATGCCTTATTCCTCTCCATCTCCATTCATCAAGCCTTGAATGGGATACCAGCTTTTATAGATGCTAATTAGCAATATAAACCATCCGCCATGCAAATCAATAGCAGAATAATACTGAGGGGAAAAAAACCCCAAAACCTGTCATAATAACAGTTGGGTCCAGTGATTGAAAGGGAGGAAAATGCAGTTGGATTCTTAATACTGAGTGCAATTAAGAAAGAAAGGAGAAATTATTGTGTTTCTCATGTGAATTAAAAGCAATTAAGAAGGGCACATAATAAACCTTGGGACTGAATTCTCTTTGACTTTCTTATGTCAGCTCCTCACTGTGTTTCAGTAGCTGAAACAGTAGCTGAAACACAGTTGTGTGTGTTTGTTGTCAGCTCTTGTTTGATTTCGTGCTGGAATAGGAAAGCTCTGATTTCCACAGATTTACCACAAGGGCAACTGGAAAAAGGAGGCACATTCTGGATTCAGCTCATGGCCATCATTTCAGTGGGTGCAGATGTTTTGCTTTTGCTCGGAGGATTGGTATGTGCTAATTGGGCAAAGAACAGTAATTAGCCGGTGTGTGTGGGAGGCGATTTGTCTGGATCCCACGATGGAGCCTCCCATAAGGCACGGATGCTCCAAGACACGATATGAACACCCTTTAATTGGCTGGACAAGCAGTTCAAAGAACAGTTCCTTGCACTGTAAACACCTCAAAGTTGTGGTGCCTTCCACCCCCTCCCCAAATCCTTCCTGCTTGTGAGTGGAAGTATTGAGATCCATCTGGAAACCAGATTTCCAGGGGGGAACAAGGATCATTTCTGGGTATAGTATGAGATTACATGTGCACATCAGGACATGTGATGGGATTGCACGTGTGCTGTGGAGTGGCAGGGACTGATCTCTGCTCTCTGTGACCAGTGTCAGGACCCCAGGGAATGGCTGGAGCTGTGCCAGGGAAAGTTTAGGTTGGGTATCAGGAAAAAGTTCTTTCCCCAGAGGGTGGTGGGTACTGAACAGGCTCCCCATGGCAGTGGGCACAGCCCCAAACTGCCAGAGCTCAAGGAATGTTTGGACAATGCCCTCAGACACATGGTGGGATTTTTGAAGCTGTGCAGGGCCAGGAGTTGGACTCAATGATCCTTGTGGGTCCCATCCTACTCAGGATATTCCTTCTGGGAAAAACATTCTCAAGTATTATCTCAGTGCCCAATGTTTGAAAGATGAACATGTAAGAATACTGTGCTCTACTGCATCATTTTAAGAGAGAAAACCAAAAAATTAATTGAACTTCACTTGGACACAAGGCTGTCCCAAAGCCTTTTGGTCAAGACTGGACAACTTTTTCAGTGTATTTGGAATTAAAGTGCTGACCATTCTGTAGAGATCAGCTGCTGGGATTATTCTGACTTCAGGAAAACCTCAAAATGCCTCTGAATCCAAAAGTTAAAGTTAACTAGGAAAGGAACAGCTATTTATGTGAAGCATTTCAAGTTGTAACAGGCAAAGTCCGTGACTCTGTCTGTCTATCCACCTACCTCCCTACCCATCTATGCAGCTCGTTTTCCTCAGGAAGCTTTCTGGAACAATCTGTATCAGTTTATGGGGAGAATTCTTACTCCTCATAGGATCAGAAAAGAAATATGCCCACGACCACCCAGGTACTGCAATCCAGATTTGGGGAGAATGTTATACATTTCCCATAAAATTCCTTGTGAAAGGCATCACTTCTGCATATATGCGTATATAAATATATTTCTGTGTGTATATAAATATGCATATGTGCATCTGGGTGTATATATACATACGCACACATATATATTTATATAAACTAAGGAAGTCACTGAACACATTTTTTGGGAGATGGTTTTCTCCTGCCATCCAGTGAGTGTTTTGGGGGGGAATTCACCCAATTTCCTACTCTCCCATCAACTCCCCAGCATTTCTCCTTCACGGTCCTGTTTCTCAGGTGTCTCTAAATGGTCTCAGTGCGCCCAGAGGAGCTCTTGGTGCCCTCCTGCTTTTCCAACAGCCCAGGGATCAGGGAAGGCTCCAGCCAAGAGCCTTTTACTGTGTAATCCTGTTTATTAAAAATTAGTCTATGGGTGGTGTTGCTTTCCAAGTCAGTCACTGCAGGCCAGAACTACTTTTTCTATTGTTTCTATTTAGAAACAAATACTAATGAAAAAAAAAAAAAAAGATGGTGAATCATGATCAGATATTCTGTAAAACCCCAGATATTTCTGGAAAAGGCCAGAGCTTTACTCAAAAAAAAGAAGTGTTCAAAAAAAAAAAAAAAAAAAGTTATATAACATGAAGGTCTACAATGGAATACATTAAGTTCTTCGGCAGTTCAGGCTATATTTTCACTTCCCACTGCTCCTAATAATACTCTTTGTTCCACTCTAAGCCAATCTTTCTCCTTCTTTGTTGTTTTCACATTCTGCAAATGCTTGTAGACAGTTCTGGTCCCCTTAGTCATAGATTAGACAAATTGCACATGTTGTTTCCTTTTAATCTCATCTCCCTCCTGACTTTTTAAATACTTGGAGTTGTTCTACACCATCCTCTGCAGTTTACCAATACTGGCTTGATATTTTGATGTGCTGAACGAGCACGATTCCACAGTGGGAGTCAGGTACAATCCTTTCTGCTCAGCAGCACTTTGGGGAGAAGCATCTCGTTGCTGATCGCACCACAACATGTGATTTTGACAAAGCTGTTGCAAATAGATCTTCTAATTAAAAACAAGGCTTGGCCTCTTCTGACATGAAACCGATGATGGCACATGGGAAAATGGCCTCAAGTTGTGCCAGGGGAGGTTCAGGTTGGATATTTGGACAAAATATTCACAAAGAGTGGCAGTGGTGGGGTCACCACCCCTGACCATGACATAGAAACAGCCTTCATGTTTTTATATTCACAGCTGGACTTGGGCTCTTGCAGCAGTCAACAGTCCTTCCTTCCACAGAGTGATGTCTTTGTCTCAAAGTAAGGCTTTATATTTTAACTTAAAGCCTGAAATTCATCACTGTCCTGACATCAGCTTTGGACTCTTTTTTTCTCTTCCCCTTAGCAGTGAAGATCTTTTGGTACTGATACCTAACGGGAGGGGCACAATGAGTCTGCACAAAGTCCTGCTGCTTTGTATTAATTAAAGACAGTAAAGATGAGATGATTCATCCAGTCTGATTTCCTTGCCTTTCAAGACAAACTGGTTTTCCTGCTCCTTTTATGCACCTTTGTTTGCTGGACTCCTTTCTTTGGCTGGGAGGCACAGGAATCTCAAGAACGTGCTATTGGTTTTGAAAATGAACAGTGGAAGAAATGCAGGACCTGGGGTTTGATTGCAAAGCTATGACCAAAAAAAGAGTCTGTGAAAGAACTACAAAGCAGATACTGCTGAGAGTTACTGCTCTGACACGAGGGTAATGTTTGCACTACAACAGCACACTAACACTGCAGTGCTGTAGAAAAGACTATCACTAAAAACAGAATATCAACAAATTTGCAGCATAAAAGTTATGAAGTCACAGATGCATTAGGAAAAAATATTCAATAAGATTATTCAGCATTTAACTGCTGCAGCTGCTGCTTTTTAGCTTTGTTGTCTTGTTTAGCTTGGAAGATGATTTCTGTGCTTCAGGGAGTCATGGAATCACTAAGTTTGGAAAGGAGCTCCAAGATCATCAGGTTCAATCTTTGACTGAACATCACCATGGCCACTAAACTATATTGGGAAGTGCCACATTACTCATTTTTTGAACACTCAGTCCATTGATCTGCCCTGTCCAGATCCCTCTGTAGAACCTTCCTGCCCACAAGCAGATGGATTTCAAGCCCAACAGAGGCATACTGCCCCTGGGCTCATCTCTGGTAAGCCTGGTTTTATCCCCTTCCCCCTTCAAACCCAGTTTAAAGCCCTCACAGTCAGCCCCCAACTCGTGGGCCAGAATCCTTTTCCCACTTGGTGGCAGGTGAAACCCATCTGTCACCAGCAGACCTGGTGCCTGGTACCCCCTGATCCAGGAAGGCAAAATTCCACCTGAACCAGGTGGTTAATCACATGGGAGAGGAAAAAAGCCAAAGTCCCACCTGAGCAGAGTATTAATTGAGTTGGAGGGACTGCTCTCCTCTACCTCACCTCATCACTGCCAACCTGAACAACCAATAGTGGGTAATAATCTGAGAGATCTGGACCAGACCAGGGAGTCTCCCAGGAAGGTCTCCTGCACGGAGAGGCAGCAGAAATTCCCTGTGGGATGGGTCTGGCCAGCAAACAAGTTGTCAGGAGTGGGATTCGAACCCACGCCTCCAGGGGAGACTGCGACCTGAACGCAGCGCCTTAGACCGCTCGGCCATCCTGACCCCTGGAATGTGCTCCTTTGGGTGTTATCTGGAACAGCCTGGTGAGTTGTCATCCACTGAGTGTGTCCTTAAAGTGTGTGGAGCACTTCCTTGGGCATCCAGGACTTTCCACTGCAGCCAGGAAACAAGGAATGGCTGGAACTCCAGACAGGAGGTTGGAACCAGGTGGGGATCAGTCCCTTCTCCCAAGTAATAAGTGACAGGACAAGAGAAAGGGCTTAAAATTGTACCAGGGGAGGTTTAGATTGGATATTAGGAAAACATTCCTCACAGAAAAGGTGAGCAGAACCTCCAGTGAGGCACTGGAACAGGCTGCCCATGGAAGTGATGGAATTATTGTCCCTGGAAATGCTCAGAAGGCCTTCAGGGTTCAAAGGTGTTCAGAAAATGTGGATGTGGCAGTTGGGGATGTGGTTTAGAGGTGGACCTGGTGATGCTGCGTTAACCATTGGACTCGATGACCTTAGAGGTCTTTTTCAACATTAATAATTCTGTGATAAGGCTTGGACTTCTTTCCTTCCTCCTCACCCATCACTGAGTGGCACAAAAGGTTAATAATCAGTGTGGGCTTAACCAGTAAAATGCCACAAACCAGAGTAATGAAGGAGGAAAAACCCCAAAGAACCACTAGAGTGAGAGAAAAAAGAAGATACAATAATTTCTGGCACATCCTCTTGCCTCTGCCAGATCCTTTATTTTTCTTTCTTTTTTTCCTTTTCTCTGCATAAAGTGCTGGAATTTGTCCAACAGTCTTTAGATGAATTGACACTGACTTATGCATGAGCTGATGTCTGTGTGCATGAACGTGGCTTTCCTCTCACCCAAACCTCAGTGCAACTCCCCTGAGATGCTCTCAGGAAGGTCATCTGTTGCTTTTGAGAGAGGCAGCAGGTGAACAGCAGGACCTCTCTAGGACCGGAAAGAGGGCTGAGGAAATTCAGCTTCTATTGAATGGAGAGGGGTTTTTATTCCAAAAGAAAGTAAAGTTGAGGTAAGGGATAAATCTTTCAGGGTAGCAGGAATGGCCAACAAAATAGACATGAGAAAGAAAGAGCTGTGCAAAATAAATTTTCCCCTTTATGTAACACAAGCTGGGTGTTGGAAAGAAATGATCTTTAAGGTCCCTTCCAACCCAAACCATTCTGTGATTCTATAATTCTATATATACCCTCCTATAGAGGATTGTTCATTAAGCTGATATAACTGTATCATTACAGAGGAACACTTCAGCATCTTTATCAACTTTATCCTGCTGAAGAATTTCCTGAACTTTTAAAGGAACAGGTTCAGGCTGTCTATAATTATCAGCTGCTTCTGCCCACATTCCTGACTGATGGAAAGTCTCCAGCCCTGGCTAATGGGCCATGTTGAGAGACAGAGGAGTTTTGCTCAAGCTCGGCACCACTAATTCACAGCCTTGTGCTTTTGGTGGATGCAAATCCCTGTGTCATCCCTGCCCATCACAGGGATATGGCCTTAATGTCACGACCTTTGTCATGGGAGACATCAGGGGCAGAGAAGGGAATCAAACACCAGGGAATTGAATATCAACCTGCCACCGAACCAGTGTCTCTCCTGGCTTTTATTAGTTTAAAGAGAGGTAAGGAGAAAAAGGGCAGGAAGGCAAGTCAGGGGTCCTTGGTGTTGACTTAAAAGGTCCTTTAGTCAACACCTGTTCCTCGAGCTCTTTGGGGATTGGTGGCATCTGGATGTGGGTGGGCACCGGTGACTAAAGAAAGGTGTTTTGCAGAGCTCCAGCTGGTGAGGAATGAGCTGTGTGAGGCTCAGAGTAGGAAATACAATGCCAAGGGGTTTCCAGTGGGTAAACAGTCTACATTTGGATTGCCTTGTATGAGAATAAACAGCCGGCACAAAGCAACCTGCCAACTTCCCATCAACACTGTGTCCTTTTAAAGCACTTTTTTTTTTAACAGCTTCACATCCTCCCAGGCAGGATCGTGTAGCAGTTTTGGAATCAATGAGGCATTTGCCATTTCTCTCTCACCTTGCCTGCTTTTGGATTGGCACAGCTCCACAGCCCAGGTTTTGTGCCTGTGGGTCTCTCCTGCTGGAACATTAAAACAAATGCCACTTTGGCTCATCCTGGCTGGAGAAAGGAAAAGGGGCAGGAAAGTCTCTGTTGCTCATCCTGGTAGATTAGTCATGAACTCAGGGGGAGATTTTGGAAGATGAGGGCAGCCACCACCTAAGAACAACAAAGGCAGAGCCACAGTCCAAATTCAGGCACTCTGGGGGAGAGCTCCTTCACAAAAGGTCACTCATCCAGGGGACATCCCCAGGGACGTGTGTACCACAGCAATCAGTACAAATACCAGAATATGTTCTAAATCCTGATCCTATGTCCAGCAAGTGACATCTTTAAGTGGGAGAGAGGCCACAGCTCTCATCTCCCATGTGAGAATCTTATTGACTGGAGCTGATCAACAGGAATCAGCTGTCCTGGGGTTTTCCTTTAACTACTGGGGCCTTTCAGGTCTGAGGGTGTCAGACTGTTACCCACTTTCAGCTTGGGAAGGTCCAAGCAAGAGGCCACCACTGTAGGGTCTATGGACTTGTATTTATGTAGGGACCCCAAAATTTACACAGATTATGACACAGGAGAGGAAGCAGAGGGGCTGCATCAATCTCTCCTCTCTGGTGAGCAGTGACAGCACCCAAGGGAACAACACAAAGGTGTATCAGGGGAGGTTTAGGTTGGATATTATTAGAAGGTTCTTCCCCAGGGCTGTGGTTACGGCCCCAAGGCTGCCAGAGCTCAAGAAGTGTTTGGACAACACTGTCAGGCACATGGTGGGAATTTTGGGGTGTCCTGTGCAGGGCCAGGAGTTGATGATCCTTGTGGGTTTCTTCCAACTCTATGATTCTATGTGTATGCAGGACCTCAAACTAGTCTGACTCATAAAAATATCTTATTTCTACCAAGAAAGTATCCTCAACCACTTTACTCATCTGTAAGTGGAAGCCAATAATGAATGAGCCAAAGGAAGGCAATTTCACAGAATCATAGATGGAGAGGCCCATGAATTTGGTGACGACCAGCCCAAGGACTGTTTGTGAGGTGTGGCTCCTACATGGGACTGGCTAACACCCTTTCCAACAGCATTTTAAAAATCTCCAGTGATGGTGATTCCACCACATCCCTGAGGAGTTTGTTCCAGTGATTGATTGAAAAACTTCTTTCTTATATCGAGATAAAAACTTTCTGATGTGTCCACATTCAATTTATGCTCCCACTGCTTGGCAGAGATATGTGACGCTAATTAGTCAATGCTCATTAAGGGAAAAACTTTATTTCATGAGACTCCCTTAATTTTTCAATCTTTACTTGGGGGCGTGGGGAGCAGAAGTTTTATTTATTCAATTTTCTTAGACTAGAGGACTTTAACTGTTCATCGAGAGGTGTAATTAAGCTTTGCTCCAGGCACAGATCTCCAGAGTCTTGTCTGCATGAGAGGACAAGGGAGAGGCTGTTTGGTCACAGCTTGTGATGATGGAAGGGGTCATTAAATCCCAGCCCTCTGCAAACTACACTACGGAGGAGAAGCTTTCCTTCGGAATAAAAAGGGTTTGTACACGGCTTTACCCGAGCTAGAAGTGCCAGGGGCACCTGCACTGCTGCCCATCCCGATGTCACCAGAGTGCTGGGATGTCACTTCTCAGAGAAGGAGCCGCAGCAGCAGCGGGACAGGTTTGTCTGTCCATGAGCATTGCTGCCCTCTCCCGGCTCCAAAGCAGATGAAACCCGAGGAAATCAGCTCGGGAAGGGTGAGGATGGCAGCAGGGAGCACAGGGATGCAGGGCAAGTGAGAAATACACCTCCTGCTGATGATTTTTGGGCAAAGGGGCTCGTCCACGCTGCCTAGAGATGCTCACCCGGAATCATCAGAGCCACTGCACTCCTGCAGACCAGCCCTTGCTTCCCAGTGGTTTTGTCACCCTGCAGGGATCATGGAATGGTTTGGTTGGAAGAGACCTTAAAAATAACCTCATTCCAACCCCTGCCCCAAGCCCTGTCCAACCTGGCCTTGGTGTTCAAGGGATGGGACAGCCACAGCTTCTCTGGGCAAGGGATGGCAGAATCTCTTTGTCGAGGACTCCCAGGCTGCTCCTCGGTGGGGAAACAGGGATTTGAGTTGTTTCTTCATGAAGACCAGACTTTCTTTGACCTTCCACAGATTTGCTGGAGGTTTTGCACACCTGTCAAGGGGTGGGGCTTTGCAATGACTTCCCCAGAATGCAGCAAGGGACTTAGAGCCTTTCTTCTGCCAGCAACCACCGTCTGCCCTAGAACGTGTGTCTCACACACTGACAGTGAGGCTGTGTTGGCGCCTTGGACCATTGCTTTGATCCCAGTCTGTCCCTGTCTTGTTCCCTGAGACAACTGTTTTGATTCCCAAGCTAAACTCAAGTAAAGGATGCCCCAAAAGGCTGAAAGATCATCATATTTCAACAGGTTTTGGGAAAATCCCAGCCACAGCAGGGCTGAAGTAGCTCAGCTGGGAGAGCGTTAGACTGAAGATCTAAAGGTCCCTGGTTCAATCCCGGGCTTCAGCAGGCTTTTCCTCCACTTTTGTGGGCCCAGTGCTGGGCTCTGCAGTGCAAGAGACCCATAGACATACAGGAGAGAGTCCAGCAAAGGGCCAGGACAATGATCACAGAATCCCAGGAATCCCAGGGTGGGTCAGCTCAGGAGGGACCACAGTGGGATCATCTGATCCCACCTCCCTCCTCTAGCAGGGTCATCCCATGGCACAGGATTAAATCAGGATGGTTCTGGAATATCTCCAGTGAGGGAGACTCCACACCTTCTCTGGGCAACCTGTTCTAGTGCATGGGCAACCTCACAATAAAGAAGTTTTTCATGTCCTGGTGGAACTTCCTGGGCATCAGTTCCTGCCCGTTCCTCTTGCCCCATTGCTGGGCACCCCTGAGCAGAGCCCGGTCCATGCTCTGCCCCCTCCCTGCAGGCACTGACAGACATGGATGAGTCCCCACTCAGTCATACTTTTTGGGACTGAACATGTCCCACTCTCCCAGACTTTCCTCCTAAGAGAGATGTTCCAGTCCCTGCATCATCTTTGTTGCCCTTTTCTGTTTTCTCCTCTCTGCACTTCTGCTGCTGCTGAATCTCTACAACTGCAGGCCCAGGGCTAAAAGACCAAAGGAAATGAGCTGGTATTTGTTCTCAATCCTGAATCCAAGTGTCTTACAGAGGTTTTGTCCATATGGACAAACTCTCACCCTCCTTTTCACCCTCAAACCAGGGACTCACATCCCTGTCACCTTCTGGGACTTGTCTGGCCTAAGCTCTCTTACAAAACAGGCCAGAACATCAACAGGGAGAACTTGGCAGGAAAAAACCCAAACTTTGCAAAACATCCTGAGAGTTTTGCTTCCAGTGATGGAAATGTGGAAGTCTTACTTGGGTCTGACAAGCTGTTGGCTCAGAAAAATCATACATTTGCTGAACTGTGAACATTAGTCTCTGGGAAAATGTGCTTGTTCCTCAACTCACGTGGCATCTTCACATGAAACTTCAGGTGGATCCTTGAGTCATTTGGAACAGAGAGGATCTTAACAACAAATATTGGGAGCAGCGTTGTGCATCAGTGCAATGTGAGGGAGAGGAACAACAGTGTTCTGCTGTGGTGGCAGATTACCCTTGGAATCTGTCCCTGAAGTTGGCATGGTGTCCAAATCTTCACAAAGTTGGCTTTCACCTTAGCAAAGGTCACCTCTGTGGGAGGCAACTTGACTAACTCTGACTTGGAAACCCCTCAGCTGGAAGTCAAAGAGCTGAAAATCTCTCTCTCTCTCCTTTCTTTTACAAGGAAAGAAATAGCACTAATATTTGAAAATAAACAGTCAAGCAACAAATACAAAATATCCCACACACACTTGAACCCTGCTGGAGGAAAGCCATTCAAAAGAGAAGTCAGTTCTTTAAAATAGAAGAGAGGCAAGTGGATAAATGATAACTAATCACACGAAGAATGAAAGAAAAAATGAAAGGTCAGGTCTGAAAAGTAAGGAAAGCCCATTAAAAAGCTTATTAAGGAATGCTTAGAGTCTGAAGCTCTTTGTATAGGAAGCTGAGTAGAATCTGAATCTCTAGATGAGTCATCTCTCTAGCCTGTAAACCTCATATTTTTTCTCTCTGAGTGCTTTTCCAGGAAGGTTCCTTCTCCATTCCCAAGTCCAACTCCTTCCAGCACACCTGCTCCTTCCAGCAGCTTGTAAATGAGGGGAGCCAATTTATTCCTGCAGCAGATATGAAGACTTGGAAGGGATGCAGAGTTGCCCATGTCTAATGTTGGGTCAGATGAAGCCAAACCCATCTCTCTCTCTGGGTTTTCTCCCTTACTCACCAGCCCACAGCAAATGCCAAGTGCTGCTGTTCCTGTCAGAGCTGCCAACGATCGTGATTCCTCGGAGCTGAAAATAGGAACGGTGCTGGCAGCAGCTGATGCTTTTGCTCACAGCTCCCAACTGAGTGGGCTACCTCCAGAAAGCAGATGGCCAGGGAGGAACTCCAGCAATTTGCGACAAAACAGCCCAAAAGTCCCCTTCTCCCACTGCTCTGAGAGCTCAGCATTTCATGACATCTAGTGGGCAAGGCAGGCACAGTGACTCGTGTGGAGAGAAATCTCTCAGAACACACCAAAGAAATCGGCCCCAGAGAAGGGCAGATATGGAATTAAATAAGCAAATAAAAAGGAAAAGAAACCCCAACAAGTGATTTTCTACTTTGAAATAGTTACAACCTCAGCAGTAACTCCAGGGGGAGACAGGGAAGAAAAACAATATTATGGAGAGGGCAAGTGATCTGAGAAAGGTCATATGCCAGGTTGGCTCGATAAAGTCAATTGTATTCAACCCCAGCCCTCTTCAGCAGTTTCTCCTGCCTCCTGCTTGGAAGGAAAACTGAGCTCTCTGAACAGGGACATCACCCAGAAGAGCCAAAGAAAGGAGAAAATTTCCTTAGAGTAACTTCTGGATCTGTTTTATGTAGAAACCAGGAGTGTGGTCTAATAGGTCAAGTGTGACATTGGAACACACCACCAAAGTGTGAGATGTGAATCCCTCGTGAAAAGAAAGACATCGAGGGGCTGGAGCGTGTCCAGGGAAAGGTCTGGAGCACCAGGAGCAGCTGAGGGACCTGGGGGGGGGGGGGGCGGCGCGCGGAGNNGGGGTGGTGGGGGGGGGGGGGCTCAGCCTGGAGAAAAGGAGGCTCAGGGAGGATCTTCTTGGTCCTGACAGGAGGGTGGAGCCAAGGAGAGGTTGGGCTTTTCTCTTAGGTAACAAGTGACAGGATGAAAAGTCCTCAAGTTCCTCCTAAAGGGAGATTTAGACTGGATATTAGGAACAGTTTCTTCACTGAAAGGTTGGTCCAGCCCTGGCACAGGATGCCCAGGGTGGGGTTACCATCCCTGGAGATGTTTAAAAGATGTGTAGATGTGGCACTTAGAGACATTGTTTCATGGAGGAATTGGCAGTGCTGGGTCAACAGCTGGACTTGATGATCTTAGAGGTCTTTTCCAACCTAAATGATTCTGTGTTTCCCTATTCCTGCTTTGTGCATTAGAGATAGACTACAAAAAACTAAATTCACCTGCCCACTCATAGTTTGTAAACTGTTTTAGATTCAGCTTCCCTAGTCTAGGCAATATCCTTAGGACAAGGTGACTTGTTTACTAAATCCACCTAATTGCCTCAATTCCCTTAAAAATAACCCATCTCTAGGCATTTATTTGGAAGAAAATATCAACATCTGTCCAGGTGAAACCCATCTCAATGGACCAAAGCACCCAGAGCTACCTATTCTTGAGGTCCCTGAAAATTTTAGCATAGGGCCAAGCTGTCTTTTATTGAGATGTTTGCTGAACTCAAATGATGGAAAAGAAAATGTTGGAATTCAAGATGGATTTGTATGCCTCTGGTCATCAACTCAACTGTTCTGCAGCTGAGTATGAGGGGAGAGATTAACCCTGAGGCTTCTGAATTAATGAAGGATGAAACCAGTGATGGGGTAACACAGTGAAGCAAGAGAGACCCAGTTTCATTCCTCAAGGACCCCACTCTGTGTTATTCACATCCAGGTCTTTTTTCTGCCTTCTTTTATCCCCGTGGGTATGTCTAAATAGCCTCTCCCCCTTTCCAGTGGCTCTAAGACACATCCACCCCTTTCCCTTCCTGCTCAGGGAATTACTCATCCCACTCTCCATCCTCCTGTAAGGAGCAAAGACAATTTACCCAAGTTGCAAAAGGCAATTTTTTTTGCCTCTGCCCAAAGATTTCCTCCAAACCACCTGATTGAAAGAATCCCAGGAGCTCCTGTTCGCTTTCAGAGATCACCTCACTGATTATTGCTGTGTTGCCTTGCTTTGCTTTCCTGGCTGTTCCTTCTCAGAGGTGTTTCTTTTCCAGGCTTTCTGAGTCGTAGAGGAACAGGAAAAAACTAAACAAAATAACTTTCTCCTTTGAGCCAAGCAGAAATTAGACAACTGAGCAGACAGAAATGCTCAGTGGTCCAGGGGAGAGTAGATTTGTAATCTAAATTACTGTGGAATAAAAGCACCATCCTCCCTCTGTTCTCTAATTTAAACATTGTCTCCTCTTTTTCTTCCCCTTTTGTTTGACTAATTTGGTTGCCTTTGGTCTAAGGGCAAGGAATTCTCATTTGCATATTTTAGAGGACATTAATTACAAGTCCTTTTACTTCAAGCCCTGGTACTCCTGCCCTGACTGGGAGCCTCAGTGTGACTGCAGCCCTGGCTCCTCCGAGGGTCGTTAATTATTGAGCCTATTGAACTGTACCTGAGTGTAACGAGCTCGGGAGTGAGCGATGCCTCCCTGGGGTCTGGCTGGAAGGAGAGGAGGGGCTCTGGGAAGGGGATGAGCCACAGAGCAGCAATCCCAGTTTAGGAGAAGGTGTGGCTGTGAGAAGGACAAGCGCAAGTGTCATAGAAGCACAGAATCATAGAACTATAGAATCATGGAATCACAGAGTCATAGAACGGTTTGGGTTGGAAGGGACCTTAAAGACCACCTTGTTCTGAACCTCCTGCCGTGGGCTGGGACACCTTCCACTAGACCAGGTTGCTCAAAGCCTTGTCCAACTTGGCCATGAACTGGCCCAAGGGCTGGGGCATCCACAACTTTTCTGGGTGGCCCATTCCAGTGCCTCGCCACCTTCACAGGAAAGATTTTATCCATATCTAATCTAAACCTACTCTCTTTCTGTTTGAAACCATTCCCCCTCATCCTGGATTATTTGGGGTGTACTGGGCAATGAGGCCCTGGCACATCCTCATTCCTGAAAGTGTCCAAGGCCAGGTTGGACAGGGCTTGGAGCAACCTGGGTTAGTGGAAGATGTCCCTTCTCATGGCAACGTGTGGGAATGAGATAATCTTAAAGATCCCTTCCAACCCAAGCCATTCTATGATTCCATCACTGAAGGGCCTGTTCCAGATTCCCTGTCCCACAAAGCCTGGACTCACTAGACTCAGACTTCCAGCCAGTATCTCTTTTTGGCTTTGCCATGGCAGAGGGCTGATGAGGCCCCAGCATAAAATGCCTTGAGCATCCCTTTTCTCACCCAGGCCTTCTGCTGCACTGACAGAAATTCAGGATGCTCTTTGTCCCATAAATTCACCCATGGTAAGTATTTGGAGTCTTTGTTGTGTTATTGCTGCCTTAAAATGGAGGTAGTATAGATTCTAAGTGTAATTCTTCTAACACTTCTAGTAGCACTTTAGCCAAGTACCTTTGTATTAGATTCCTGAAATGTTGTTTAATATTTCTTGTCAAGAATTCCAATGGACAAAGATTGTAGCAAAGTAAAGAACATTTTATCTGTGTAAAATGTTAGAATAAGACACAACAGGCACAAGACATAGGCCATCTTTGTGCACTTGAGAAATCTTATTAAAGAGGTTTTTTCTACTTTTCTATACTAACATTGTCCAGAGAATTATTTATTCAATTTTAGGCAGCATGAATGTGTGGAGTTGGGTCACCTTGTGCACCCTTTCAAACGTGGTGTCCCCCATCCCAGTGCTGGTGACCATTTGTTACCTGACCTCTTCTACCCTGTTATGTCCACAGTCACCTCTTGTGTCATGTTATAGCTGTCCAAAACCTCTGAGGAATTCGTCCAGTGAAGAGCAATCTTTCTTTTTTTCATATGGAAAACAGCTGGAAAAGGAATTGCCCATCCCTTGGTCACTCACTGTTGCAATGACTTGAGAAAAGACATCCAGGTCACCCTTCTAGGTCTGTATTTTCTGGGTTCCACTCTAAGGTGAGAAAAGGTCCTGAGAGCAGGTTTAAGTTTCATAATAATGTTTCCATTTTTCACCCACGTACCTGGAGCTTCCCCCTGGAGTTGTTCAGGCTCAGAGGTTACATTCAGAGCAGCCTATTAAAAATTTTTGGCTCTGGTCTCCACTGACACTGGATGGCTTTATGATAAACCTATTTTTCTTGGAAAACAGGGTAAACATGTACAAACCTCCTTCAGCCATACTATACCCTGAAATTGTTTAAGACAGTGATAACAAGGCACAAAAACCAACCAACCAACCAAACATGAAATGTGTCACTGCAAAAGGGTAACAGAGCAAAAGATTGACTTCTAGACTTGGGGAACATCACTTGAACTCTTCTTACAAAGCATGTCTTGGGATGAGCTAGGCTGAGTCTGTTCCCCTTGGATCATCCAGACCTTATAAATGAGCTTGGGCTCACCCTGAAGTACTGAAAAATATCCAAGCTCTCCCATTTCTGTAGAGTTCCCAGGCTCTGATTATTAAATCCTTCAGTCAATGCTGGTGTAGAGTGGGTAAATCTGGACCTTAGGCTGGACTTGGAACCCAGCCTAACCCAACCTGTGGATTTATATCTTGTGCTGCAGATCATGAGAGATTTCAATTCCTTGGGGAAAACACCCCTATCTGAAAAGTCCCCTCTCAGCACCTTAATCAAACCATTTGAAAGACCAAGACAGATGGAAGGTGTCTTTAGAGGTCATCTGCTCAACCCCAATTTAAAGAGGACCTGTTCTTCCTGTGCTCTGTTCTCCTCATCAGGAAGTTTCTCCTGGAGGTGCAGAGCTGAGTGTTTGGTGTCAGTGCCTCCTGCCAATGCTCCTCCGGAAGATGGCCAGAAGGTTGAGTTTGCTCCTCAGTACATCTATCTTCTGGCACTGCCAGCAAGCTCTGGGTGTTATTTACACAGGTTTGTTGTGGCAGTGAGGGGAGGCCTGAGGGACATTTGTATGGCTGTCTGTGAATGGCAGTTAAATTTAAGCCTCTGCTGTGTTTTATTTATGGTGTGTTTCCAGATGCCGTGCACAGAAATAATTTGCTTAATAAATAATACAAATAAACAGACATCCAAGTGCCTCGTGCTCGCAGCCCAGGCAGCCACACGCTGAGTGACAGCCTGCCAGGGAGCTGGAGGCTCTGGAGCAGTTCTGTTTTCATGGAGTCATTAGGGCTGGAAAGATGATGAAGTCCAGCCTTTGACCGAATTTCCACCATTCCCACTAAACCATATTCCCAAGTGCCATGTCCACTCATTTTTTTGAGGGCTTCCAGGGTGGTGACTCCACCACTTCCCTGGGCAGGCTCTTCCAATGCTTAACCACTCTTTCAGTGAAGGAATTTTTCCTGATATCTGAGCTGAATGTCCACTGGTGCAGCTTGAGGCCGTTTCCCCTGGTCCTATCACTTGTGACCTGGGAGAAGAGACCAGCCCTCACCTCACTACAGCCTCCTTTCAGGGAGTTGTAGAAAGCAAAAAGGTCCCCCTCCGAGCCTCCTCTTCTCCTTTTTGAGGTCTTCCTCAAGTCATTGCAACAATGTGTGACTAAGGGATGGGCGATTCCTTTTCCAGATGTTTTCCTCTTTTTTTCAGAGACTCGTCAAGTACCACAGGGGACAGTGAATAACACATCCCACTCAGTGCTGGAAAATGCAGTTTCGGTGTCTTTAGGTACTGGGGAAGTTATTCAGGGTACTAAAATCTGGGAGTTTTAATATACATTGTCAAGCACTGGAATGGGCCACCCAGGGAAGGGATGGAGTCACCATCCCTGGAAGGGTTCAGAAGCAATGTGGGTGTGGCACTCGAGCACAGGGTTTAGTGGTGACCATGGTGGTGGTCACAGCTGGACTTGATGATCTTTGAGACCTCTTCCAGTCTTCAGGATTCTATGATTTGAGCAGAACTCCCAGGACCCTCTTCCCTCATTGCAGCAGTGGTTTCTTGAGGCAGTTAGTTGGCCTGACCATTGGTTTCTGGAGATATTTCATGTGTCTCAAAGTGTCCTGCATGTCTGTAGGAGGGGATGGGTCTCCTCTTGGTTCTCTGTCCTGTTGACCAGCAATATGTAGATGTATTACACTTGTTGGCCTAACTTTTAATAAGTCTTGGGGCCAAGAGTCACACTCAGTAGAATGTGGAGAACTGGATGATCTTGGAGGTCCCTTCCAACCCAAACCACTCTGTGAGTTTCTTATTTATCTCATCCTAAACCAGGCATGCACTTTGTGAGCTGATTCACACCTTAAACTCCGTTCAGTTTGTTGATTTGATTGTCTTTAACTGTAATGGGAATGAAGGTAATTAGCCAGATGCAGACAACTAAGTCACAGACACCCAAAGTCATGCAGAGGAATCCCACTCTTCACCTGTGTCTGAGTTTCTTTGCAGGAAGAGGAGATTAATAACACTTTTTTATGTTGTAAGGCTAAACAAAAATATCAGGACATTCAGTAGCAGGAAAATGAGGTCAACATGTGACAACTTTCCTCTGTTGTGTCATCATGGGTTGAAATTCCCAGTTGGGAGAACACCCTGGGTCTGGCTAAGATTAGGTAGAAACAAATGTATTTAAGGCATTTCTTCCTCCTCACTTATTTGTCCTGGTTGGAATTTCAGAGCAGAGTTTTTATTCCCTTCTGTCCCCTCAGAGAGAACACTGTTTCTCCATCCATATGGATGAAGAAAGAGTCATGTCAGCAGCAGAGTGACAGGAGTAAATGGATAATAAATGTTCTTACATAGACTGTTTCAGCTATTGCTGTAGTGGAATCATTCCAGGAGACAGCAACAGCAGCACAAAGTAATTTGTAATCTTCATGAGTGCATGTCCTGGGACCCCCAAAACCAAAACGCGTGTTAACAGTGGGACAGGTGGACTTTAAATGCTTCTGTTTAAAGTCTTTAAAGTTTAAAGGAGTGTGGGACAGAACAAGAGGCAGAGGCTGCTGAGACATCCCTGGAAAAATGAAGGATAGCAGAGAGAAAGTAGGAAGACTGAAGAAACAGAAAAATAAAGGGGTGGTTTTTTCTGTCACATTTGGGTCTACTGTGCAGCCTTTCTTCTTCTAAGTTAAACTCCTAGAGTCACCCAAAATGGAAGAATATTCAGTACAGCCAGTGCACTTTATATCCAAAATTCAACATTCACTGGCTCTAGAAGAAGCTTTTGGTGACCAGTGAAGATGAAGTCCTCTACATAAACCAGGATGATTTAGGTTAGATGTCACCTTTAGAGGAATCCAGCCCCAAACCCTGTTCTAGGCAAAGCCAATGACTTTTCCAGTGAAATTTTTAGTATCCCCAAGAACTGGGATCCATCTTAGTTACATCCTCCCCTTAAGGAGTTTCATAAATTAATAAGATCTTCCCTCACCCTGAATCTGAAGACACCTTCCCCCAGCTTCCTCTTCTAAATCCCTGTGGTCCAGCTCCCCCCAACCATCCTGGCTGACCCACTCCAGTATCCCTGTGTTTTTTTTGAACTGGAGAAACCCAAAGAGGGCAAACTGCCCGTGTTCCTCATTTAATCCACAAGCAGCACTAAAGTCAGGAGCGTGTCTGAGTCTTTCCAGGGTTATCACCAAGTCAAGGCTGTGACAGCAGAAGGTGTGCCCAGTTCCTGGTGTTTTCCCTGCCCTTATGGCCTTGTCTAATTCCTGGCAATGAACAGCAGCTTCTGTTGACAGTGCCATCAAAAAGGCCAAACACCTTTTAAAATGTATTTATAATTAATTTTGCAAGTCACTTTAATGCATGTTCATTATCACTTGGCTCCTCTGATACAGGTTAAACCCTGAAGGAGTTGAAATTAATGGATGGTTTAAGGATCATTCATCACTGATCAGCAGAAGCCATGGGATGTGTCAGGAGCAGTTTCCTTCACAGTGTGAAAGAGAGGGAAGAGAAAGTTCACACTTTAAGCTTCCACTTCAATATACTTAAAAGCCAGATCTGAATGAAATAGGTGGTTTTTCTCTCAGCTTGAAACACTAATGCAGAACAAAACAATTTGATTTCATATTTAAAGGCACACCCCACTGAGTTATTCAGCAATCAAAACACGTGCTGTTTTTCCTTGAGTATATATATGGAAAGGGGTGTGAATGTGCTGCCTTACATCAACTCAGTGATTAAAGGAGCTGTCAGAGCTTTACCCAATCCCTGTTCCCAAACTACCTTATCCAGGAGGTGTTATCCTGACTCCACTGACTTCAATCAATGCGTTTGCAGTGGCTTCAAAGGAACAGGCATCTGCTCCAGGGTGCACTCAGGGAAGAAGAAATGCTCCTCTATTCCCCAGTGGGACAGAAACAGGCACATTCATACTGCTCTTTCCACCACCCTGAAGTATCCAGGCTGCTTGTTTATCCCAAGCTTGGCTAATTCCCACCCACAACAACTGGTCCAGGAGAACTGCCAGTGTCTTTTATGCAGCCCTTCTTGCCAAACTCGTCATCTCTGACCAGTGAAGGGTGAATGTCTTCTTCTCTGGGTGATTAAAAACCAGAGAGGGAGAAGAACAAAACTAGTGACAAGAGGAAAGCTCAAAATTATGGGAGAAATTCCTGCTGGCTGAAATGTCTCTACAATTAACTGTTTGTATGTCATAGACTTCTGTCTTGAGGGGGAAAATAGTCAAGTCTTGGAGTTTATTTCCCAATTTTTTCAGTTGAACTGGTCATACCCATATCATTACTTCTATCTAGATTTTCATTAATATGGGTAAAATGGACTGTTGAATAAATTACAAGGGTCAGTGATAAAATTAATTACTTTTGTTGTCTCTGAGTTTTGCATCCATCGTGTCTTTTCTGCAAAAACACTTGGAATATTCACAATTGGGACAGTTTCTTAAATGATTAGAGAGAATGCCATCCAGTGCAATTCAGGTATTGCATTACAAGTTGTCCTACCTTGGTAAAGAAATCAGAGCAGCTCACCTTCTGCTCTTTGCTTTGGCAGTGACCCAGGGGAGAAGGAAAAATCGCTTTGCCCAATCCACAGTGTCCATGAGACCAGGGAACTTCAACAACCAGCCTTCTGCCCAGGCAGGAACTACTGGGTTTTGGACACTTTTAGGGTTGGAGACTCCACCACGTCCCTGGGCAGTCTGTCCAATGCTTAACCCATCCATCAGTGAAAAATATTGTTCCTAATGCTGAACCACATTTTTCCTAATACCCAACATCTCTGCTCAGCACTGCACTGAGGATTCCCTTCCCTTCCC
>VXBX01008682.1:266040-307215 GCA_013400415.1 Scytalopus superciliaris
GTTTTGAGGGCTTGATATAGGATGGGGTTGCTGTATGTGAACATTATGCTACTCAAGTTATTTTACTGGTACATTAAATCTACAACAACTTCTAAAATCTATAAAATTAAAAATCAAAAAACTCAAAAACCCCTGAGGCATCAATCCCATGCTGGCACCTCCTGGGGGAAGCTCTGAGCTCACAAATGTATAGCTTGTTCTATATAATTGTATTAAATAACTGCCATCCTCTTTTCTACATTTTTTGACTGGAGGGTCTAAATTTCAAAGGTTGTGGTGGCTCGAGGAGAGGGAGGGTCTCTTTCTAGTCCAGGAATATTCCTCACTTTCCTTGACAGACATCCTGTTTTGGTTTTTTTTTTTTTAAGCTGAGACAAGGACATTGTGGATTCATGGAATTGCAGAATGGTTTGGGTTGGAAGGGACCTTACAGGTCATCTCATTCCAACCCCTCTGCCATGGGCAGGATTCTTTCCACTAGACCAGTTTACTCCTGGTCAGGTTATTCCATGTTTTATGAGGTTCCACCTTCACTCAGGTTTAATACAGTCCCACAGTGGCTTTTCCAGGAAATTGTCTAAAACCACCCACAAAGACACTGTGGTAGTTCAGTATTTTCCTTTTAGTTTGCCTTGTGCACTTAAACAATAACAAGTAACATGTGTGTCTTGTTTTAGCCCCTCTGAGATTAGAGCCAGAAGGCTCAGATCCACAAAAGTATTTACCAGACAAAGGATTTCAAAGGGGATTTAGCTCCTTAAATAGGAATTAAGTGTGCAAATACTTTTCTGGGTTTTTGAGACTAATACCTCGCAGCACAAAGTGATTTATGAAGACAACAGGGGCTGGTTNATGCTGGCACCTCCTGGGGGAAGCTCTGAGCTCACAAATGTATAGCTTGTTCTATATAATTGTATTAAATAACTGCCATCCTCTTTTCTACATTTTTTGACTGGAGGGTCTAAATTTCAAAGGTTGTGGTGGCTCGAGGAGAGGGAGGGTCTCTTTCTAGTCCAGGAATATTCCTCACTTTCCTTGACAGACATCCTGTTTTGGTTTTTTTTTTTTTAAGCTGTGACAAGGACATTGTGGATTCATGGAATTGCAGAATGGTTTGGGTTGGAAGGGACCTTACAGGTCATCTCATTCCAACCCCTCTGCCATGGGCAGGATTCTTTCCACTAGACCAGTTTACTCCTGGTCAGGTTATTCCATGTTTTATGAGGTTCCACCTTCACTCAGGTTTAATACAGTCCCACAGTGGCTTTTCCAGGAAATTGTCTAAAACCACCCACAAAGACACTGTGGTAGTTCAGTATTTTCCTTTTAGTTTGCCTTGTGCACTTAAACAATAACAAGTAACGTGTGTGTCTTGTTTTAGCCCCTCTGAGATTAGAGCCAGAAGGCTCAGATCCACAAAAGTATTTACCAGACAAAGGATTTCAAAGGGGATTTAGCTCCTTAAATAGGAATTAAGTGTGCAAATACTTTTCTGGGTTTTTGAGACTAATACCTCGCAGCACAAAGTGATTTATGAAGACAACAGGGGCTGGTTAATTGAGGAGACAGCTGGTTCTGTGCTTTTTTTTGTGTGTGTAACTTCCTGGCAGGGATTCATCCACATCCATTCATTCCTTCCTCTGCCCTAATATTTTTCCCTACCCTTGCCTTTAAGATCTTTCCACCACCCCAGCTAAGCAGTGGCACTCTTTTTGTAACAGCCCCCAATGTCAATGAAACATGAACAACAAGGAGACACTTGGAGATCTCCCAGTTTGTGCAAAACCAGCCAGAATTTACCTTCTTTTAAGAACTGAAGCTCATGACAAGTTGTAGGAGGTAAAACCCTGAGGAGACCCTTCTGCAATCAGGTTCCATGTGGACATTGTCCATGGAGCACATCCTTCATCCTTGCTCTGGGGTCTGGTGGTTGGCAAGTCCTGGAACGTTTCTCTTTCACTCCTCATTTGTATTGGATTTGCACATGGAAACTACCCTGAATCCATGCTGTAATGACACATTCCAGGTGTAAATCCATAACCTGGTGGCTTCTCAGCAGCTTCAACAATTTAAGGGCTACTGCTAAAGGCTGAATGTTGTTAAATGGGACCTTCCTTTGAATAATGAGAGCAAACCAAGCCAGATTTACTTTCACACCTTGCAAAACCCTTTTGAGAATCTTCTCTCACCTACATAATATTTTGCCTCAGCAATATCCAGAAAATATCCCATTTATTTCTACTTAAACTATGTAGAAACCTTCTTTTTTTTCTTTTTTTTTAATAGAGAAATGCATAACTTTCCCCTAAAGAGTCTAAATGATGAGAGAATTTATCATGTCCACTGGTTGTCTGTTCTGATGGCTGATTTAACTTCGTGATTAAAGATGTACACCTTAAATTCAGTTCTAATTTTGCTGACTTAAATTTCCAGCCACTGGAACTTTTTATGCCCTTTTTTTTTTAGCTTGACTCAAGAGCAAGAATCTGATAAGTAATTAGAGACTGCAATCTACTCATCTGCTAAGCTCCCTCTCACTTCACTAAAGAAATTATGTTCCTGATTGTCTGTCACCGAAGAGCTTATCTTTCAACTTCAGATCAATCTCCCATCATATGTCCAAGCTATTCCCAACAGCTTCACTCTTATTTTTGTTACCTTTTGAAGAATAGGAAAAAAAAATAAAATGAAAAAGACACATCTATATATATATATATCTTTTCTCTGGCCATGTTTTCTATTTTGCAAGATGTCCTGAATTGTATTTTTTTAAAGCGGGGAAAAAAATGAATCAAACATCTTTGGTGAAGAAAAGGAACCAGGAAGATGGAATAGTGTTAAGTAATGACAGTCCTTGACCCAGAATAAAAGTGCCTAAACACAATGTACTAAGGAATAAAAGATGGGAGATGCCTTTTTAGAATGGGGACGGTTTTTCCCTCTTTCCAACTTTTTTTTTCTGAGAAGGATTCTTCCTGGTCCTTCTTCCTGACCTGGTTTTACTGTCTGGCCTGAATCACCTCCCAAAGATCTGACATGGTTCCTGTGCTGTCCAGAAAAGTAATTTTTCGGGTCCCCAAGGTATCTCCCATGTGGATGTGTAAACCACATGTAAATTTAACTAAGTAACTTTTTCCCCACATTAATCACATCCTAATTTCAGAGTGAGTATAATGTCAGAATTCTTCAGCATTTATGCACACACAAAAACCCAAGTGATTAAATAGAAATCAGTATTAAATTGCATCTGCATAATTGCTCTTTTCTTCTTTCTGTCTCATTGCATGGTACACTCTGTGATTTTCAATTTTCTTCCCCAAGAAGATGTTGCCAAAATGCTTGTGGATGTAAAGATGTATTTATCAATAATTCAATTTTTTGTTGATTATCTGATACCCCAGTAGCTTAGTTATTTCCTGAGGCTGCATAATTAGCCTGCATGACCTATAAACATTCCTTAAAGATTTCTTACATCTACATCTTCTTCTTCCTGTTGCAAAAGATGATTTTGACACCAAATGGTGCTTCTTTCTTAGGTCAAGGTGTCACGATTCCCTCCCACCTCACTCCTCTGTTCACTAGACCCTTCCTGCTGTGTGATGGACACACATTAACACATGGGGAGGATCTTTTTTCCCTTCTCTTTCTCCCTTTTTAATTAACTTTGCTAGCACATAATTTAATTTGCACATTCTCTCTGCTTGATTGGCTTCTACTACTGAAGCTTTCTTACAACAGATTGATAAAACTTGACCTTAATATCATGAGAAATATTAATGTCTCTTAGAGCTTTACAACTGTTCTCCTCCTTCTTTGGGCATCAGAAACAGACTAGAGGTGGTTAAAAAATGTCAACCCTTCCTCTCCAGAGAGGATGAGAAGCTTCTACTTCTACAATGGTAAGATTCAAGATGGATTTTGGTGGGAGGGGGAATTTTTTACCCTAGAGGGATAAGGCAACAGTGCAACAGGGCACACAGAGACATTGTGAAAACTCATTTCTTGGAGATCTTAAGGATTTGACTGAACAAAGCCATGTCTGATCTGACCCAGCACTGGCTCTTCTGCTTCAAGCCAGAGTGTGGATGAGGAACTTCCAGACATCCTGTCCAGCTACAAATTTTGAAATAAGGAGTTCTAAACATCCCTATGAGGATCATAAGTAATTCAGTGTTAAGGAAAAGCTTTTGCCTAGACATTCAATTATTCCTGTGTCCTGATTCTTGATTTATCGCAGCATGAATCCCACTCTCTGCTTTTCCATATTTCTTTCTGTTTTACTGCTCATTGAGATTCAGATCCAGTCCACACCACCTCAGACCCATCCTTGGCCTCTCCTACACCCCCTCAAATCCTATTTGAAATCCCAACTGTTACACTGGCATTTTTACTGGCATGTTTTAGAAGTGGAGAAGGTTAAAGTCCCCTGCCCACATAATGAAGAGATACAGAGCTCTCCCTTTGCAGATCTTTCCTAATTTGTAAGTCTGGCATTGCTAAGGGTAAGAGACAGCAAAGCCAGAGCTGCCAAGGAGGGTGTTTCCATGCATCTTCACCTGAAGGACCATCTGAATCTCCCCTGGTGACAGTTTACACAACCAGCTTGGATTTTGTGCATATTTTTCCACTTTAAAGACATCTCTCTGAAGAATCTGGGTCTAACACGTGAATCCCTTTCAGTGAGAGGTGTATCACAAAACCAACCTGTTCCAGTGCATTCATCATCCTCACAGGGAAGAATTCCTTTCTAAAATTTAATCTAATCCCACTCTCTTTCAGTTCAAAGGCATTGCCCCTTGTTCTATCACTGCATTCTCTTGTAATAAGTCCCTTTCTGGTTCTCTTGGAGCCCCTTTAGCTGTTGAAAGTTGCTCTAAGGTGTCTCTGGAAGCTTCTCTTCATTTCCTCACATGAGACAGCTGCCTCTGACATAAGAGCAATTGGCAAAGTTATAAAACGATTCCTGCACCCCACACAGTCACCCTGGTGTGGGTTTGAACTGAATTATCAACACACAGAGTACAAGGTGCAGCCACACCACCATTTCCAGCCACAAATGTTCTTCCCGGCATGGCTCAGCTCGATAATAAATGGGAGAGTTTAGGGCTAATTATAACAGGTCTTTTAATTTCCATGTGGAGTCACAAAATCAATAGAAGCTCCTTGCTTCATTAAATAATTGCAGTTGCCGATAGCTGGAGCTGCTCCATTTGAAGGTGCTAAAAATCTGGTTTATTTAGTGGTTATCTTGCTCCAAATCCCTTTTTTTTTTCCTCTCTCCAAGGAATGCAGCCCTGGAGCTGCCACCTCCTGCAGCAAGAAGAGGCCATGAGAAGTTAGGATCATCCTGGCTGATTTGACAGCAATATGATCCTGTGTTTAGGCTGAACTGCATTGTCCTCCAAAATTCAAGTGGATGACGTGTGGTCAGACTCCTCCTTCCTCCACCTCCACCCCTGCAATATTGGATGGAGAGAGGGAGGCAAGAGCAGCTCTTGATTTAAAAGGGAGAATTTTTTTGGTTCTCTTGGCCAAATTCATTGTGTGGGTAAAGGCAGTGTTTGAAAAATAAGTCACAAAGGTTATTCTGGGAGCTCTGGCCAAATTAAAAGATTCCAAAGGTGGGTAAATGAAGCAAAATCTACTTAAAAAAAAAAAAAGTTTGGATTTTTGGTTTTTTTTCCCCCAGATGTCTCTTGTCTACTGGGAAAAAGAAAGACAGACCAGTATCATGACTTGAAAACCTTCAATTAGTCTTCTCTACTACTGGGTGTTTCTCAGCATTTGTTGTCTTGCTCCTATTGACTTGAATCCTTTTAACCTTCTCCTAAAATCCAATAGGATTTACGTGTTTCTGCAGATGTCACCTTTCCAGAATAGGGAAGAGACAATCCAACCCTCAACTGAAGGTTGGATTTTTGGTTGAAGGTTGGACTTGGTGACCTTGAAGATCTTTTCCAACCTTAATGAGTCTATGATTCTAATTAGATGAGTGGATCTAAGCAGACACCCTACAGACAGCTGGAATTTTCTTTTACCTGAATCTGGGAATAAACTTCAAGCCTTCAGACTGATAATTCATGGATAAGTTTGAACTGATTTTGCATCTCTGGTCGTCCTAACTCCCAGGAACCAGGAGTTGTGGAGGTGAGCACAAGGGGAATGGCCTTCAGGGAAATCAACATTAAAGTTAAAATAGGCATCTCTCAGCTTTCATGAAAACAACTATTTGTGGGGCTTCTTCAAGAGCCTCCCTTTGGTAGTGAACAGACTGATGCCTCCCCAAACCAATCCAAACTGCAACCTGTTCTCCTTCTGAGCTCCGTGAGAGTCATAAGGGTTTCTCAAGATGTTTACACCGAGCTGTAACAAAAATCTATTAGGATTAAGTGTTGACTGCAACAAGCTGAACTGACTGACAAAACGGACAGCACGAGCTCTCAGCTTTCCATCTTCCATCTAAATATTTGTGAATCTGTTTTTCAGCAGGACCAGCTGTCTGGGAGCTGCTTTAATGTGTAGATGTCTAAAAATCTTAGGTTGACTCTTTAAGGTCTGTACCAAGGCAGACCAGTCCTCTGCTACGAGCAGAAATCTTTATTTTCAGGAATAAAATCTGGAAAAACACCTGCTGTAAACAATGTGAGCACTTTAATCAAATTCTGACTAACACCTCCAACAAAAGAAGATACCTGACATTTTCAGGGAGTAGCTGTGATGCAAAGGTGGAACCAAAGGAAGGCAGCGAGTGTCATGTTGGAACAAAACAGACAAGTGTCACCTTGGCATCAACAGCTTGTAACAGCCAGTAAATATTCCTTAACTTGCATCTTAAAATGAACATTATAGTTGCTCCATTCACAGTGTGCCTTAGGCAGTCTGTACTGAAGGTATTAAAGCATCTTTTAAAGCACATTTCCCCCAAAATTACTTGCCTTTCACAGGACCTTGAATGAAAAGTGAATTGGAAACAAGGAGAATTACACAACTAAATTCAGCCTCTGCTTGAGGCTTTTCAAGTGTATGAAACTGGGAGAGGAGAGTTCATTCTTCCCCACAGGGAAGGGGACTTGCCAGCAGAACCAGCAGCTGACGTGTTGGAAGGGTAGTTCATGGCTGACCAACGTGCTTGGGCTTTTACTGTGACCTCTGATTATCTACCAACATCTGTCATCTTTTCTGTTAAGGGCTTGATTTGAAAGTTTTATGTGGTAGAGACTTTTGTATAATTCCAAATGCATTCACAGAATCATGGATTCATAGGATGGTTTGCGTTGAAGAGACTGGAGACATCATCTCATCCAACCCTGCCATGGGCAGGGATACCTTCTACCTTCTGCTAGACCAGGTTGCTCCAAGCCCCGTCCAACCTGGTCTTGGATGCTTCCAGGGATGGGGCAGCCACAGCTTCTCTGGACAACCTGTGCCAGGCCCTCACCACTCTCATAGGGAAGAATTTCTTCCAAACATCTAGTCTAAACCTATGTTCTTTCATCTGAAAACCATTCCCTCTTCTGCTATCAACAGAAATTCAAGAGAAATTAAAATATTCCCTGCTCTAGCTAAAATAAGTGACCAATAATCTGTGTTTAACCTTGTCATGAGAACAGTTTATTGTCAGGAACAGCCAATTCCAAGATCTATGATGTAAATATGGGGAGATACTGCAACCTCTGTTAAGCCTTTGGAGAGCGTCAAGATACAATAAATTGAGCAAGGCCACTCATTTCCACCTTTTGGATTGACAGAACTGGGATAAGTGCCTGAAATCATATCCGTGGGCTCCTTCTTGGTGGGTGCATGGTAGAAATATCTTGATGTCAAGAGGGTGGTGCCAGAGTGTTTTCAGTGGTGCCCAGTGGCAGGACGAGGAGCAATGACCATGAACTAAACCACAAGAAGTTCCACCTCAACATGAGGAAGAACTTCTTTATGTTGAGGGTGACAAAGCACTGGAACAGCTGCCCAGAGAGGTCATGGATTCACCCTTCCTGAAATCATTCAAACTCCACCTGGAGGCGTTCCTGTGTCACCTGCTCTGGGTGACCCTGCCTGAGACGTGTTGGACTGGATGATCTCCAGATGCACCCTGTCTGTTAACCCCAGGCTGCCAACGCATCCAGTCCATGTTTTTCCAGCCTTGTCAGTCTTCCAGGTGTGTCTGGACCAGAAAAACTCAAACAGAGTTTGAGTCAAACAGAGCTCAAAAACTGTGACTGTGCATTGAGGAAGGAAGGGGGGCACTGATGCTTGCAAGGCACCAGAACAGATGGTGCAATTAAGGAGAGCAGCTCTGCTGCAGCATTCAGTATGGTCACCCTCAATTCCATATGTGTCCTGCCATCTGAAGTGGGCTGGAGGCCAACCAGACATCCTCTGTGTTTGTGTTTCCCTGGCACAGACCACAGGAATAAGATCAGACAGCTCTGCTGCATCCTGGGGGTTGGGTCATGTCTGAGGCTGGTGATGGGACAAAGATTGTCACCTCCTCAGGACCAAGCAGCCTGAATTTTCATCTGCCTTGAGTTTGATTTACCATGTCCAGTTCTGGGTTCCTCAGAACAAGGGAGACATGAAGCTGCTGGAGCGGGTCCAGCAGAGGGAAACAAAGATTATGAAGGGACTGGAGCATCTCTCTGATGAGGAAAGGTTGAGGGAGGTGGAGCTGGTCAGTCTTGAGAAGAGACACTGAGAGGGGACCTCCCCCATGTTGGTCAGTGCCTGCAGGGAGGGGGCAGAGGATGGACCAGGCTCTGCTCAGAGTGCCCAGCAATGGGACAAGAGGAACGGGCAGGAACTGATGCCCAGGAAGTTCCACCTGAACATGAGGAAGAACTTTTTTACTGTGCAGTGACCAAGCACTGAACAGAGTCTAGAGAGGGTGTGGAGTTTCCCTCACTAGATATATTCCAGAACCTTCTGGGCACAATCCTATGCCATGTGTTCTAGGACAACACTTCTTTAGCAGAGACTCTGGACAAATGACCCCACTGTGGTCCCTTCTAACCTTTCCCATTCTGTGATTCTGTCCCTTTGGAAAACTCTCCTGCTTCTCTTGGTTTGGCCCAAACGAGAAGGAATGAGTGGACACAACTTACAGACATAGGTCTGTGTCAGGTGCCGAACACTCCTACATTTCTCCTCCACAAGACAGAGAAAAGCTCAGGCATATTTGACCGGCTGTCTTCTGAGCTGCCAAACAAATTCACAAACCCAGGCAGGTGAAGCTGCAGCAGCCTAGACAGCCTTGTAGAACAGTCTGAGGAAGATTAAAATGTATCAAACATTCTTTCCTGTGGCAAAATGGCAATTCAAAACTACATAAACCTGGTGTTTCAATGCCACAGGGACAACTGCAGCAAACACCAACAGCCAAACTGGGCACATCAAGGCACCACATAGCACAATATTCCATTAAATTCTGCTTTAACCTGGTGGGTTTGTTCATTTGTTATGATGTTTTGGGAGTGATCAAGGTGTTGTTTGAAGATCTCAAAAACTTCTATGCTGGAAAGGGAAGGTTTCCATTGTGGTTAGGGGCAGGACACTGGTTATTATTCAGGCACACATATAAGGGCAAGCAGGATGATTCAGGGAACTTTTGGTCTTAGTATGAGAAAATATTACCAGCAACCATGACCTTTCAGAGCCCTCAGATGAATAAAAGCACATTGTGCCTCCAGGAGATCTTGGAGGCACAGCCATGGGTAGATCTCCAGGACCTTTCACAGCAGTAACTAATTCAGAAATAAGACCTAACAGGAGACTGAGGAAAGAGACTGTCAGTATTCTCAGGACAAATCACAGTGAATTATTTTGCAGCAAATTCTACCAAGGCTCTCATACCATTTATCTCAAAAAACCTCAAGTGAGGTGGTTGGTGGCCACCTCAAATCTGTTATCAGCCCAGAATGCAACTATCTGGGACTTGTATTTAATTAATGACCCATTAGTAAAACTTCATTTAATTGTCCTAAAGTTCAGGTCTTGGTGGAATTAACTGTGATACCTCGAGCCTGGGTGTAGTTTTAATTGTAATTGGTTGTTTGCATATGGATGTACTTTCTAAGAAAATAGATCTTAGAAGACAAGATGACCACAAAGTGACACCTCCTAGAGCATTATTCAGAATTAAGTCAATGGTAGAGACTTTATCCTATAACTCCCTTTCACTTTATGCCTACAGGGTAGAATCATAAAATCATTTAGGTTGAAAAAGCCCTCCAAGGTCATCGAGTCCAACTTTTGACTGACCCCCACCTTGTCACCCAGACCAGAGCACTCAGTGCCACATCCAGTCATTCTTTGGACACCTCCAGGGACAGGATTCCACCACCTCCCTGGGCAGCCCCTTCCAGTGGCTGGGAAATGACCCCAGTTTCCCCTTGCTGCTGCCCATGTGCTCCAAACTTCATCTCTGCACTAGTGGAAATGATGTTTGTCATAGAATCACAGAATGATTTAGGTTGGAAGGCACCTTAAGACCCATCTCATTCCAACCCCCTGCCATGGGCAGGGACATCTTCCACTAGACCAGGTTGCTCCAAGCCCTGTCCAGCCTGTCCTTTAATACTTCCAGGGATGACAACTCCACAACTTCTCTGGGCAACCTAGGACCTCACCACGCTCACAGGGAAGAATTTCTTCCCAATATCTGGCATAAACCTCCTTCAGCTTAAGGCCATTCCCCCTTGTCCCCTCAATTATAGTTCTGGTGAAAATTTCAAACACAAATCAGTTTTTGTTCTGACAATATTCATGGGAGCATTTTAATGCTTCTTCACAAATCATCTCATGAGAAAGTGAAGATTTTACATTATCAGCTTTTGCCTGAGCTTTATTCCCCAGTTGTCTTAAAGTTCAGATGAGATGAGGATGATTACTGGTAAAGAAATGCATCTCTTCAAACTCAGTGTGTTTTGTTAAAACTGGCACAGGAATTGCAAATGTTTATTCCTTTTCTTCAAGTATTATTTTCCTTCAAGTCCTCCTTCCTCCCACAGTCTCCCATAAGTCTTATTTTGACTTTTACAGATGCTGCCCTCTTCAAAATTCAGCCTTGAGAGGGCATGTTTTGTTCCCTGAGATGCTTAATGGTTGCTGAGCCCACAGAGCTGCTTCTCCCTGCTATAAAGTTTGATTTGAGCAGCCATCAGCAAGGATTTGCAATTTAACGCATCGCCAAGGCATTGTTTAATTGGCAGTAACTTTGTGAACTCAACACTGCAACACTGAAGGATTAGATGGGAGAACAATTCATGGGCGACAAGCGCTGCAGCCTCTTCCTACTCAGTTGTCTCGTCACTTCAAGCTGTCATTCAAAATATCACTTCATCTCTCTTCTCCTCCACTGACTTCACTGGGTTCACCTTGGAAGGACTAATTAGCTCCTTGTCAACTACAGGCTCTTCCTGAGTCCTGGGGAGCTGAAATCAATTTGTCTTTCCAGCAGCATAAACCAGGAAGGGAGAAGGAAGCTGATAACAGGATGAGTGGCAGGGAATACTCAAGCCCCTCAAGATAATTACACTGAGAGCTTGGGCAAGTTTATGTGATAAGGAGACTTTGGACTCAATAATTCTATCTAAAAGAGAGAGAAAGTGATGCACAAAGCAGATCTGCTCATGGTCAACCATCAGCAGAAACAGGAGTTCATGGGAGTTGTTATGGATAACTCCACTGGTGCTGCTGCATTCATTGGCTCCTGAGGTTGGTCCAAGCTCCAGGTAGATCCTTCCAGGGCTCAGGCAACAGGCCTGAAGTGCACAAAGTAAAGGCATTTCTGATATAAGGTCATGAAATCATAGAATTGTTAAGTTTGAAAAAGACCTCTGAGAACATCAGGTCCAACCTTTAACCAAATACCATTATGCCCACTAAACTGTATCACAAAGTGAATGGTTTAGAGATCTGAGCATCTCAGGGATGCACCACAAAAGGCAGGATCCCCAGAGAAGTCAAATTTATTGCAACCTCCACTATTAAGTATTTTTTTTTGTTGTTCTTTAGGTAGTTTTAGAGTTGGCACAGCACTGGGTTGTTGGATTCATCTTGGGGAACTCTCTAAGCTCAGATCATTGTCCAGCTGTCTGGGGAAAGAATTTTCTAACAGTCCACAGACTTTCTAAACAGGGTGTCTTCAGTTTAACAACATAAAAATATCTGCTAAGGTGGTGGGTGCCCTCCTGGTACGGTAGGAAGAAGGAAACCTCCTCCCTCCAAGTTATTTCAAAATGAAGAGGCTTCAGGCACAAAATGAAGGAAAGGGAAATAATACTTCTTAACTAGTATCATCATCATGGCTGGGCTTCGCGAACGAAGATTTGGGAAGGGCTCTACCCACGTTTGCTGCAAGCGCGCTGGTGGCTAAAAAGGCCAATGCGCGATAGGCAAGTCCGGTCACAAAAGGCACAGTGGAAAGTCTCCACAGGCTGTATTGGCGAGGCACGGTTCTTTCTGTGCTGTCTTTTTTCTTCCAGACTGATCCTGTGTGCGCTCTCAAAGGAAGCAGCAGCGTTATAGATGATGTGCCTCCATGCCTCCCGATTGGAGGCCAGAGCGGACCATTGATGGTGGTCAATATGGCCAAGGCTGAGGTGTTGTTTGAGGGAGTCCTTGTATCTCCTCTTCGGGGCTCCTCTCTTGCGGCAGCCGGTGGCAAGCTCACCATAGAGCACAATCTTAGGGAGGCGGTGATCCTCCATCCTGGAGACGTGCCCTGCCCAGCGCAGCTGCGTTCTCAGCAGCATGGCCTCAATGCTGGTGACCTCTGCCTGCTCCAGAACAGACACATTAGTCACGTAGTCTGTCCAGTGGATGTTTAGTATTGTCCGGAGGCAGCGCTGATGGAAGCGCTCGAGGAGTCGCAGGTGGTGACGATAGATAACCCAGGATTCAGAGCCATAAAGAAGAGTGGACAGTACAATGGCTTTGTAGACCTTGATCTTTGTACTTTTCTTCAGGTGTTTATTGCGCCAGACTCTTCTATGGAGTTTTCCAAAAGCTCTGTATGCCTTTGCTAACCTGTTATCTATCTCTTTGTCAATTTTACCATCTGAGGAAATGATGCTTCCCAGATAGGTGAACTGCTGGACTGACTTAAGCTCTGATTTGCCTATGGTGATGTGGGGATGGTGAAAGACTTCCTGAGGTGCAGGTTGATAGAGGACTTCTGTCTTCTTCAAGCTGACTTCCAGCCCAAAAAGCTCAGCAGCCTCTGCAAAGCAGGATGTGAAACGCTGCAGAGCTGCTTCTGTGTGAGCAACGAGGGCGGCACCGTCAGCAAAGAGCAGCTCACGGACAAGGCGATTGAGGGTCTTGGTGTGGGCCTTCAGTCGCCTAAGGTTGAATAGGCTTCCATCAGTACGGTATCGGATGTAGATGCCACTGTATATATATATAACAAAAACCAGATCAAAACAAAAGACAGCACCATAAACCAAATCTTGCAAACAAATCAAGCCCTATCTCTGCAGTTGTATTTACAGACAGCAGGAGGTGATGCCGCCCCTTGGGCTTCAACAAGGCAAAGGAGGTGCTGATCCCAAAGCTCACATGGGAATGGAAGCCAAAGGGATGGGCTGGGACCTTTCCCGTGGTCAGTGCAAGGACTCTCTCATTGTCCTTTGTCCAAAAGCCTCGGGAGGTTTAGAAACTCCTCTGCAGATGATGCTGGCCCCTCAATGTGTCCATAGCAAATCCAGGCAGTGATGGTTTTCCTCTCAGGAGAACAGCACAGGATGCACAGAATGAGGGTGTTGCCTCAAATCAAGGAAGAAAACTTTTGAGACATTATTAGTACAGGGAAAGTAGAGAGCAGTTCCTTAACTAAAGCTTTGCATAGAGTATGTAGGTGTGCATAGTGTAGGGTTATTGCAAATTTATAATGCTCCTTCGTTATCATATCTAATGGATACATCCAACCTGAGGACCTTTTGCCCTTGGGACCACCCTGGTACCATCCTCAGAACTTCCCTGTTGGAGCAACTCCAAGAGTTCTGGGCCTTCTATCCTGTTTTGCCTTGTTACTCCAGTCCAGGTGCACATGTCCCAAACACGATGTCCTTGCTGCAATCTTGTCCGTTGAAAAGAGAGTTAAAGAAAACTCAGGAAATGCAGCACAAACCGTGAGAAACCGTGACAAACTGTTAGCTGCAACCTCGAGTGTGAGAAACGATACAGCTATATAAAAATGTACAAATATATAAAAATCCTAAGGCATCGAGGGGGCCAGCCAGGACCCCCCTCCCTGTGGTGCCACCAGCACAGCACATGGCCCCTGGGCACCCAAACAGATGGAGAACAAAGGTGCACCAGGAAACTTCTCTCTGAGCACCCCCCAAGCCAGGGGGAAAAAAGTGAAGTCCCACCAAAACCAGAAATCATCTCCTCCCTATCCAAATGTTGGAATGCAAAGCTATTAGTTATCCCTCTGTTTAGGCTTTAGACAGCTGGGTCTGGGAGCAGGAAGGGAGAGAGCTGCACTTCAACAAACCATCTCCTGGCTCCCAACCCCCAACCCACTCTGTTGGCAAGGGACACAAAAAATATACAAGATTCCATGAAAATTCAAAAATTATAACACAGGGAATACAAGCAAATGGCCACTACAATAAAAAAAGCAAGTTACATTTCATGGAATGTCATAAATATATCAATGAAGGTTCATTTTTCTCTGGGTGTTTTGCCTCTGTTTTTTTCCTTCATCTTAACAAGTCCTTTGGGAAAGTCACTTTAGGAAAAAAATAACCTTGAGGAGGATACTAATACTGTTTAATACCTGGCTCACAACCTCCAGGAAACCTGCTATGCTATTGTCAGTGAATTTGAAATGGGTATTAAGTCCAATTTTTGAGATTTCTTCTACTGGAAGTCATTATTCTTAAGCATAAATGTTTTCAAACTAGAAGATTTCTCTGCAAATTAATTACTTGCTCCCTGTATTATTCACCATAGGCCCATTTTCCTCAAAGGAAAACATAAAAACCTCTTTCCAAAGGCTTCTAAACAGTGATTATTCACATGTGGCTTTTCTGTTGCTGTTTGTTGCTGGGCTGAGTTACAGCCCAGGGAAACAGAAAAGTTTCAGTTTCAGAAAGCCACATTGTTATTGTAGATCCTCCCAGGCAAAGCTCCAAAGCAAAATGGGAATTTTGAAGTGCTCTGCTGCTTCTGGATCAGGAATTACATCCCATCTGGGTTGGAACTTGGTCAGGGAGCTGCAGGTGCCCTTCACCTTCCATGTGATTTGGCTCTACCACCACAGGTAGCACAAGGAAACAACCTGGGGCCACCTCCATCAACCCTTCCCCAGATGAAACTTTTCCTGTGCCCTATTTAGATACTTCTACAAAGTTGGAAAGAGACATTCAGCTCATGCAAGATGCATGGTTGCATTTGCTAACAGGAGTGGTGATTGCCCCACTTAATTCCTCTGGAGAGGCTGAAAGTGCCACACACCCATTTAATCTGATTTTTAACTGTAAGTAGGTGCCTTTCAATGGGAAATGAAAAGTGTTTCATCTTTGTTTGTGAATAGGATGGAGTCAAGCCTCAAATCTGGGGATTTAGCTTAATTTTAAATATTTGAAGGCACAGATAAATAAAATATGGGGTTTATTGTTTTCTCTTTTGATTGTTCTTGTGCTTTTGATATCACTCCCTGGGTGTGATATATGGGATAGGTCCCTATCTTATTTCAGGTCTCAAATGTGGACAATCTCCAAAGGCTGCTGTTCCTGCTTTAATTTATTGAAGGACCTGAGGAATCTGTGTAATTTAGGCAGAATAACCTGTTCAAACCCAGACTCAGTGTATCTTAAACTCATTCAGTCTCTATCTCTCCAGTTTCTACAGGGAGGAGAGCAGCTGAGTTTATCCAAAGCTCTGCCCCAAATTTGGACACTCTGTGTGCTTTGGATGCCCCTAAAACATCCTCAGTCTGCCTTCCCTCTTTTGGGTTACACACTCATAGAATCACAGAATGGTCTGGGTTGGAAGGGACCCTCAAGATCAGCTACTTGCAATCCCCCTGGGCAGGAACACCTTCCACTATCCCAGGTCACTCCAAACCCCATCCAACCTGGCCTTGGACACTTCCAGGGGTGAGGCAGCCACAGTTTCTCCAAGCAGCCTGTTTTGGTGCCTTACCAGCCTCACAGGGAAGAAGTTCTTCTTAATATTTGATCTAATGTGACTCTCACTCAATTTAAAGCCTTTTTCCCCTTGTCCAATCACTCCATGGCCTTGCAAGAAATAAAGGAAAAAACTCTCTTCATGTCTGACATTCCAGAAGCCCAAGACCTCCTTCCTTGTGTCATTTATGAGAGATTTGGATGTTGCTTTTATACCTGTGGAAGGCAGCACAAAAGGGGCTTTTCAGACTCCTTCATGCTCTTGCAACATGAGTGTGATGGGACCTTCATGTTCCTTCAGGAAGGAACATTCTTATCACATTTCCTCTAGATATTAATTAATTTTTGGATTACCTAGATGGAGAGAGGAATGAGCCAATTCCTTGTCACTGGGGAGGACCACAGGAATACCGGGAATTCTAGGGGAGGACCCTGGATATCAGCAAACACTTCTCTGGACTATTCATGACCCTCTTTGTCATACATAACCCTGCTGGAAAGTTCAACTCTTGGGGCAGAAATCATAAGGGATGAGCCTGGTGGCAATAAATGCCTTGTGATAATCACAGAATCATTAAGGCTGGAAAAGACCTCCAAGATCATCAAGTCCAACCTTCAACAAAACCTCACCATTCCTGCTAAACCATATCCCAAAGTGCCACATTTACTGGATTTTTGGACACTTCCCCAGTTCCCTGGGGAGCCTGTTCCAACATTTAACCACTTTCAGGGGACATGGAAGCCCGTCAGAAACGGGGGCTGGTCCAGATTGGTCATAAAGCACCCTCTGACAACTGTGGCCCATCTCATCTCTCATTCCCAGGGCAGGGCAGCAGCTGGATGAAGCAGGAGGCTCAGAACTGTGTGACAGTAATTTATGCTCTGACATATGGGGAAATCTGTGCAATTTATGATTCTTCTACAGCAGATGGGACCTGCTCAAGCAGGACCCCCACTTCTCTGGAAACTGAGTTGTGTGAATGACTTTGTAGGTTATTAACTTGTTTTCTCAAACCATTGTGTTCAGTGACTAAACTATAAAGACATCTTTTACTTTCTTTTTGCGTTATTTAAATGATGCTAAAATGTACATTTTCTATGTATCAGGAAAAGAAAATTAACTAAGCAGCACTATCAAAGAATATTCCCTGGCTGTAGCAACTGCTTTGGTGTTGTAACAGAGTTTCCTCATCTGAAAGGTGCTACAGTCTCAAAGTCTCCAGATCACTTCAGTTCCATGGTATTACTACATGATAAATACTAAAAGTCTAGTAATTATTGATTAATTAATAGATATTTGATACCTGTAACATAGCAGCATCTGGCAGCTCCAGGGTTTGACAGTGTTCTGTATTCACAATGCAGAACATAAAGATACATAAAGATGTAAAGATGAGACCCCAAACCTGCTCTGAGATGGGTGCAAAGCAAATAAAAAACTAAACAATACTGGGGAAATGGGTCAGCACCCACTGGCAGCTTTTACAGCCACCTCATTGGAAGATCTCTGCACCTTCATGGTCTCAGTTTGCACCAGTGGAGCTTTTTAGGAGGAATTTCTTCACAGAAAGGATGATTAGACATTGGAATGGGTTGCTCAAGGAGGCGGTGGAGTCCCCATCCCTGGAGGTGTTTAGGAAATGACTGGATGTGGCACTCTGTGCTCTGGGCTGGTTGACAAGATGTTGTTCAGTCGTAAGTTGGACTCAGATTTGATTTCAGACGTCTTTTGCAACCCATCTGATTCTGTGAGTCAAGGCCTCTGTTTCACATGTTCATCTCAAATTCAAGCTAGTAATGAAAGCCATACCCCTTCTTGGTATATCCAGAAAAGTTCTTCCCACTCTTTCCCTCTCACCACTTGTACAACTAAACAAACCCACTCTGAGCTGAGAGATCTTGTCACGAGCACAGACGGAGGGTCACTGAAGGTGCTGTGTTTGTAGTCTTTTTTTTTTCCCCACTTCAGTGTTATCTTTCTCTCTTCTAAGATTTGACAGAAAAAAATGTGGAAGAGAGGACAGAAAAAAAAATTGATGGTGTTCAGGCCGCTTTGGTGTTGTGAATATGAAGTTTTATGGTGCTGGAAAGACAAAGGTCACCCTCCTTTCCTCCCTTCCACCTCTACTCACATTATACATCTCACTCTCATGTATAAATTAAGGACTGTTGCTTATCAGTAACTTCTTCTTTTTTTTTTTTTGTTCCAGAGAGTAATCAGCTGCCTTGTTTAAAACTGGATATTCACAAACTGCTAGGAGGTTTCATCTTATTTTCTCAAGGTGTTTGAATAAATTACCACAACTGAGGTGGAGAAGCAGAGGGGGACCTGTGAGTGGGAAGTGAATGCCACAGGCACCCTCTCATGCTGTACTTTGTTGGTGCCCCAGGCTCCCATGACTCGTCTCCCAGGCTTCAATTCCAGCAAATGCTGATGTTTGTTGTTGCTATTATAGTTATTGTTCTCTTTCCTGGTAATGTTTTGTAAGCCACAGTAACAACAGGATAACAACAAGCTCAGCCTGTTCAACAGTATGTAAATATTTTCCTGTGGGAAATGAGATAGAAAATTCGTGTCCACAGATTTCCAAAGGTCACTTAGGCATCCGTGTGCAAACACTGGTAATCTGCATCCCAGCTGCCTTCAGCAGTAATTCCTGTTTAGGTGCTCACCAGGCATGGAGACCATGGGAAGTGAGGTGTGCAAACAGGGATGGAAGAGAGATGGAGAGCAGACTGAGGGAGAGGTAAGAGACCAAGGCACCAAACAAGAAACCAAAACAGAGGTGAGAAAAAGCTGATTTGCAACTAGGGAGGTTCTTCAGACACAGAATTTGGTGGTGTGAAGTTATGTTAACTTGTATTCCCAAAGTCCCATAGTTATTCTTGCTATGTATTCCCAAAATACTCATCTACATGTGCCACACATGTTTTGCTCCAGGGCATTTTCCATCTTTTAGATAAATCATAGAATGGTTTGTGTTGGAAGGGACTTTTCAAGATTGTTTAGTTCCAAACCCTTAGGCCCCCCACAAACTTCTAGACACCTTCCACTATCCCAGGTTACTCCAATCTCCCTCCAACCTGGCCTTGGACACTTCCAGGGATGGGGCAGCCACAGCTTCTCTGGACATCTTGTACCAGGGCCTCACCACCCTCAAAATATTTTCTGTCTGCCTTCTTGCCACACCAGATGTGTAACCTGCTCTGGGGGAAGAGGTGCAGGGAAGAAACTAGAATTCTTCAAGAAATTCTGCTCATGAACAGCCCCAGTGGCAGCTGCCTTGGTTGATAAAGACAAAACACTGTCTCAGCCAGGCTCAAGGTACCAGTGGGAACGGCCTCAAGTTGTGCCAGGGCAGGTTTAAATTAGACATTAGGAAAGATTTCCTCACAGAAATGGTTGTAAAGCATTGGAACAGGATGTCCAGACAAGTGGTGAAGTCACCATCCCTGGAAGTGCTCAAAAAACATGTGGATGTGGCACTTGAGGATGTGGTTTAATGATGAATGTGGTGGTCGTGGTGCTACACTGATGGTTGAACTTGATGACTTAAAGGTCTTTTCTACCCTTAATAATTCTAGAATTCTATTATGCTGCTTTTCCCCAGCCCAGAGGGTGGCTCCATCACCTCTGTGGCCCTCCTTGACACCACCAGCTTCCAGAGGAGAAGGTTACCATGCTTAGGAAAGGCTTTGTGGGGTGGCCTTCAAGCCATGGCCCAAATTCATGAGAGTGCCACACCCAGTTATTTCCTGTACACCTGCATGGACAGTGACTCCACCACCTCCCTGGGTAGTCCATTCCAAAGTTTCACTGCCTTTTTCCTGTGTCTCCTCCTCCCCCTCTCTCAGCACCTCTATTGTATGTGGGCTTGTTCCTGCCCCTTCCATGCCAAAGGTTCTTGAGACAATGCTCAGTGATGTCCTGCATCAAGGTGAGTACAACAGAGGAGGTTCACACCAACCACATTTATTTGCCCTCAAGTCCTGTCTGTGCCTTTTCCACTCCACAGCCTGAAAGTTTCCTTATTTACCTCTGATTTCCATTTGGGTTTTGGTTGCCCACACCTTTCTGAGCTACTTTTCTGGAACACAGTTCTTCTTTCTCTTTTCACTGTCAATACAGAAGTAACTCTGACTGCATTGTCACCTTGCTCTCTAGAACTCCCCATCACAAGTTCTTGTCTTTGTCTATCACACTAGAACGTTGCTACCTGTACCCCACAGAAGGATTTATTTCTCTTGCCATGTTTATTTAAAGCTCAGCTTGGATCCATCAAGCCAAAACACCTCACTGGCTCACAGAGTCCATGAACTGGCTGGAGTTAAGAGCAAGGCTGGCTCACTGGGAAGGGAAATACAGGCAGAAGACACTGCTTAAACAATTCCTGGCTCAGGGTTTATGCAAAGCCAACTCACTCAAAATGTCTTCAAGCATTGTCAAAGCCAAAATTGGACCTGGGGGTGGGGCAGAATGAAGGAAGGTGAAGCTGACCCTGAGCCCTCGTGTCTGTGTCTTATAAAAAGCCTGCAGAGAAAGGGTGATACTCCATTTGGAGTTGCAGAAGTGCAGCCATGGATGGTAATGGATTAATCCATGTGATGGTCTTATAGAGCTCAGCAGGTGGGTGGATGGTCCTGAGACATGGTCTCAAATACATTTTTGGTTATGTAGATGGAGAGAAGCTGTGGCTGCCCCTTCCCTGAAGTGTCCAAGACCAGGTTGGAGCAACCTGGGACAGTGGAAGGTGTCCTTGCCCATGGCAGGGACAATTTTGAGATCCTTTCCAACCCAAACCATTCTATGATCCTTGCTGAGGATTCCCACTGAGGAGAAGATTTTGCACATCACATTCTGCACCTGATTTATTCTAAAAATGCTTTGTTTTGCCAGGGCTTTTTTCAGCTGACACGTTTTATTTTCTTGACTCTGATTTACATTTTTCTACTCAGGCAATGACTCGCACACTTCTTTATGTCATACATCCTTTGTCTTTAAGGCTATTTATTTGCAACTCTGGAGAGTGATGTAGTGCCATCAGCTCTGAAAGAGACTGAAAAGATTAAAAGGATTGATATGGCAAAAAGAAGTGCCTGACAGAGAGAAAACCTTAAGACTTCTTTAGCTGGATGCAGAGTTTTAGCTGCAGGATGTAACAGATAGAGTGGGTTTGTGTGTCCATGTGGTTGGTGGTTGGATCCTCTCCTTGTGCTTCTGCTCACTGGGGAAGTGGGAATAATTCTTCCTGAATTTGCAGGGATTGAGGCACAATGAGACACAGAGCAGAGCAGTGGGCCTGGGCCACAGGAATCAAGAGGATGGGTGGAAGGTGCTGACACACAAACTCAAATAACTCTGTAAGACTCAGTTTAAAGTTTTTTTTTAAAGCAGATACTGAACTTGCAGCACCTAAGAGAGGGTGTTTAAACAGTGGGAAAATGTCACAGCCTTTAGGTGGATACAAATCTTTGTCCTTCCACGGAGCCCTCTGGCAAAGCACAGTGCAAAGAGCAGCAAACCCCACATCACTCCTGCAAAGTGAGTTATTATTGCAAGGATTTGGGGGCTGGGAAAGGAGAGCTCAGACTTGTTCAAGATGACTCCAGTAATCAATGTGAGTTTCAGAAAACCCAATTGCCCCTTCCCAATGTCCTAACAAAAGAGCTTCTCCCTCCCTTTGGGGAAGATTTACAATAATGTCAATAATAAAGGAACAAAATGAGGGAGACACTCAGTGTTCTCACACATTTTCTCAGAGGTTTTTCGATGGAAAAGGCTGTGTAGGGAAAAGATGTTCAGCATTGCTCAGGATTTTTCAGTCTAAGCCTCTCTTAAAAAATAAGTTCTGTCACCATCAGAATGTAGTGGCTCCATAACAAAACATGGATGAGCTCAGTGCTCCATGCTATGCCCCAAAGTCCCTTGAAGCTTTAATATTTTTTAAAAAATTTAATTAAATTTAACTTATTTTTCAAATTTAATTTATTTTTAAATTTGTTTTAATTAATTTAATATTTTTAAATTCTAGTTTTTAGAAGGGAAAAATAATTGAGAGCAGGTTCCTCCTCCAAAACCAGAGGATTTTGATATCAAACATTGTTCTTGTTTTCTGCAGAAAGGAATTATTTGCAGACCTGAAAATTCCTGAAATAACTGAGTTGTTGCAGGGAGATCCCACCATGGATTCACACTACAGCCTGGCCACGGTGTAAAACACATCATTCACTTCTTGCCTCTTGTCCTGCTGTCCCCTCGAGGTGGGTTATGAGGGCTGTTCCAAAGGCAGAGACCTCAACAGTCCCATAACCTAAACAGGGTCCTTCAATCTGGCTTGGAAAAGTCCTGGTTGGCCAAATGATGATCCAAGTCCATGGAATTTGATTTTCTCTGTTAACAAGTGAGAATGCAGGGAGAGATGTTGAATTTGAGAAGTAGAGGGCCATCAGATGCTAATCCAGCTTTCCTGATCCCAAAATGAGACCTGTGAATTCCAGTATCAGGTGCCCATCTTGGCTGGCTGCCTCCTGCTGACTCGCTGGGAATGGAAATCCCTCTTTGCTTGAGTCCTGACACAGGCAGGAAAACATTTTCCAGTTGCAGCTGCTCAGGGAAGGCAGGAAAGATCCAGGAACTAAGGATTCTTCCACCTTTTATTCTGTGGGGATTTAAACCTGTTTACTAGCCGGGATCCAGGCTGTGATGACACTGCAAACTTGCTTAAGAGCATTAGACACTTTGCCAGCATTTATCCACTCAGCAGTGACTCCTAATTCCCATTACAGGCAAATCCCCATCTTTCACTGCTGCTTGATTACAACGGTGATTAATTTGAAAGTCAACATATTTACCCAAAATACAACATCATTAGAAAGACTAAACATAAAACTGCATATTTACAAATATCTTAACTTGACGTGATTAAAACAAACAGCCTCCTCTCCGCTTTGCATCCAGGCAGATGAGCTTCTCTACCTTTATATTTTCATGCCAATAGATGGCACTGGTATTTTCTCCATGTTTTACTACAATATTAGATTTCCATATGATACCTCCTGCCCTCCCTCAGCTTCTCAAAGGGCTGAATTGCTCATTTCCAAGGGGATGTTTTATTCTTAGAACATATAGAATATCACTCTAGTTTTGCTTTAGGGTAGTAAATCTTTGCATACTTCATAAAGCCCCAGTGCCATGAGACTGACTTTTTCCCATTGTGAGAACAAAATGAATTTAAAGTTTTCATTTCCATACTGATGGGAGAGTTCACCAGGAAAAAGCCTGTAGGATGTCTGTATAGGGTGCCTTAAAAATCCTCTGGCTTTTACTCCATCATCACTATGAAAACAGAAAGATGCTGCTCTTTTTTCAATTATATTCTTATTTGAAGAATGATCAGTGGGTTGCATGAAATGCAGAGATATTAAAAAATATGAATAAAATCCTCAGTTTATTTTACTGTACCCTCATAAATACAGGGACTGGTGAAGGCTTTCTTTTCATACCATGCAAACCAGCTCAGCTTTTCTAATTAAACTTTTACTTTAGGAAAATACATTTTAACATCATAGCAAGAGCTTTTGTCTCTTGTCAGTGTGGAATCCTCTTGAATTAAAGCAAAAATCCAGCTGGTCATTGGCATCCAATACTACTTTTAGCTTCATTTGCTTGTGCTTAGGAGAGGAAGTTGTTGTGAATGGGTCCTCCAGTGTGAGGGAGGATCAATGGATTTGGATTTATAAATTGAAGAATCACAGAATGGGTTGGATTGGAAGGGACCTTGAGGATCATCTCATTCCAACACCTGTGCCATGGGCAGGGACACCTTCAACTAGATCAGGTTGCTCCAAGTCCCATCCAGCCTTGCATCTGAAAATGTTTTATAGGTATCAAGAGTAAACAGGGTATAGATTCAGTTTATTGCCTTGCCAGAGAGTCTTTGTGAGAACAGTGCCAAAACAAAATGAGAGGTTTGCTGTCCCAGTTGCCCAGATCTTAATAAAAGTGAGATTTCTCCAGCTTGTGAGATTATGGTGAGGATAAAGAGAATTGCAGAAATTCTTTTGCTATTTCATAGAATCACAAAAAGGTTTGGGTTGGAAGGGATCTTAAAGGTCATCTTAAGGCATCAGTCTCATAATAGAACACCCTGCCATGGGCAGGGTCACCTTCCACTATCCCAGGTTGCTCCAAGCCCCATCCCACCTGGCCTGGAACATTCCAGGGATGGGACAGCCACAGCTTCTCTGGGCAACCTGTGCCAGGGCCTCCCCACCCTCACAGTTGAGAATTTCTTCTCAATATCTAATTTAAATGTACCCTCCTTCATCTTAAAGCCATTCCCCCTTGTCCTGCCATTGAGGTGCTTTGTCATGTGAGCTGCTAACTGAAGGGGATTCAAAGGGAACTTCAGGTGAATCATCAGCCGTGGAGTGTAATTAAGAAACATGCAAATCTTCTTATTTCCACATATTGGTCTTGCTCCTCCACTCCACCCAGTCCACATGGATTTAGGAAACAGTTAAATCAATGACAGGCCAGCAATGGGAAAGTTCCCCTCCTGTTGTTCTGAGATGACATCAGGTCATGATTAATGAGCAATGACAGGAACCCAAAGCAACAAGTGAGTCCTGGTCCCTGTGATGTTTATTCTCCTCAGATCTCTGCATTCTGGATAGACCTGCTTAAATACAGCAGGTAATTGTCAGCTGGCCCAGGGCAGCAGCATTTTGCTGTTGCAAATTTATGCCTTTAGCAATTGTGGTGTCTCCATTTGCTACCACAGAACTAATTAACAAGCCAGTTAAAGCACGTGGGCTTTGACATGGGAGCAACAGAAGGGGCAGAAATTAAAGCACTACAATTAATTACGTTTGGCTCTCGGAGCAAGGCACTGGTGTCCTGGGATTTTCTGTCTGTCTTTGCTCCCTTTGTTCATCTCCCTCCGTGGTAATAATGCAACACTTGTAGAAATTAATTTGGTGGAAATTGATTAAAGGTGGACATTGTTTGCCCAGGCAAGTAATTGTCTATGACATCTGGAGATGGGAGAGATGTGCATATTCATCTTCTCCTCTCGAGCTGGAAGCGTTAGGGTAGAGGAAGTGATCTCAGCCAAAAAACAGGGAGAGGAGGAGAAATCAAATCAAGGTTAAACAGGAGGAAAGTGACCTCAGCAGCAGCATCCAGTGAGAGAAAGGACTGTCACAGAATCATACAATGGTTTGGGGTGGAAAGGAACTTCAAGACTGTCTTATTTTCAACCCCCGTGTCGTGGGCAGGAATAGCTTCCACTAGACCAGGTTGTTCAAAGTCCCATCCAAGCTGGTTTTCAACACTTCCAGGAATGGGACAGTCACAGCTTCTTTGGAAAACTTCAAGTATCTCTCCACCCTCAGAGGAAAGATTTTTTCCTAATACCTGATTTAATTCCACCTTCTTTCAGCCTAAAGCTTTGCCATATCACCAATTCCATAAAGCTAAAGGATTACACCTGATTGAGCCAACCCAGTGAAAAACCACTCAAACCATGTTTCATATTTGGGTTCAATATCTGGGCCTTGGTATTTCTTGCCATTAATAAAGGTTTTGACTTTGGCCTTCATTCCTCCTCCAATTTGTGCAGGTAAGACAGTACTGTCCCAGGAATAGGTTAAACACATCTCCTTGAGATTGATCCTGTTATAATCTGAGGGAGAACAAGGATTTACTTTATTTATTTATCCAATCTGAGCAAACTGATCTAGTGGAAGTTGTCCCTGCCCATGGAAATGGAGTTGGAATGAGATGATCTTTAAAAAGCCAACCTAAACCATTCCATAATTCTATGATTTTTCCTTCCAGTCTTGTATCACTATAAGATCAGTACGAGGGGGATGTCTCCAGTCAGATGGTTTCCCTGGTTTGTGTCCTTGGTACACCCTCAATGGATGAAGAAGTCTGTCCTCCTTCATTCATTTCTCATCCAATGAACATGGAAGTAGGAGATGAGGGAGTCCAGGATCACAGCAGAAAGCAGGGATTGTTCTTTGCAGTTTGACATCACACCCATGAGCTGATGGAAATTGTCTCAGCCTGAAAACCAAATTCAGCAGAGGATCAGGCGACTCATCCAGCCATGGACAAGAAAACAGGCAAGGAAGGAAAGGTGGTTATAAGGCAAATAAGGAAAGAAAAACACAGAGGGCAAAACCTAAGGCCTGAAATTACAGGTGGAAAGGAAGAAGACCCTGTTCTGATAACCCAGATCCCAATTGTCTCATAAAACTTCAGCAGTTTTTCCAATGTGAGTAGATCTGAGATCTCAGATGAAAGAGAGAAGAGAAAAAAAGAAGTATGAAATGCTGCAGCTCCATGAGGGATTATAAAAATCAGTTAATCTCTCTCACACATCATTTTATCTCTCTATTTCTTTAATATTTATTCTTTCTGTCAATCACACAAGTTATTCTGAAGTATTTTTAACACTTTTTCAGAGTACCATCTGTTTGTAGGATAATTTCCCCCAAGTCCTTATAAGGACTGCAATAACCCCTTCATCTTAACTTATATTATTTGATTTCCAACTGCCTTATCTCCGAAGCAACAGCATGGGGAAATATGTGAATTAGCAAAAAGCAGTTCCCCACTATTGCTACTGAAATTAATCATCAAAACTGGATTAAGTTTCAACTACCTCATCAGGGCAGAGTATTCACAGAGATTTGTATGAGTTTGGGTTGGAGTCATGAAGACAGAAGGGCAAGAGCAGGAGCAGGTTCAGCCCAAGCACAGACTGTCTCCAAAATAAGTAAAATATGAATGTCTGGGAAAGAGTAAGAACTGAGCAGAGATGATCCATGCTCGATTTTCTCCCATTTTCTAACAGTTTTTAGTTCCGTGCCTGAGCTTGTCTCTTTATTTATTATTTATTACTATTAAGTTATTATTTATAACTTGCTTACTTATTGATCTGAAACAGGAATCTTTTCTGAGGGTTCATACAACCTCAAAGATTGGCTTGAACTCACATTGCCATCTTGCAACAAAGAAATCCCTTGAAGAAGCTTTTCATATCTACAGCTGTACTGGTTTGGACAGGGATGGAGTTCATTTTCCTCATCACAGCTTGTATAAGGCTGTGTTTTGGATTTGGGATGAAAACAGTGTTGATCTCACTCAGCATCAGGGGTTTTTTTGCTTCTCACACCACCCCACCAGCAAAAACTCTGAGGGTTCAGAAGAAGCAGGGAGGGGACACAGCTGGGGCAGTTGATCCCAAGTGGCCAAAGGGATATTCCATACTAGATGATGTTATTCCCTATCAAATAATGTCGTGCTCAGCAATAAAAGCTGGGAGAAGGAGGGAGGTGGGACTTCCTTTTACCTTTCTGATTGTCTTCTCCATCCCACTGAGAGGGAGCAAGGGAGAGGCTCTGTGGGGCTGAGCTTGGGATTAAACCACAACAAGATCTTTTAACAATCTCATCCTTTTGCCTGTTTTGTATTTGCCTTCCAGCCACAGTATTTGTTCACCAAGTTCTAGCACAAGACATGGTGACTGCTCAACCCTCATCCAACTTCCCTAAAGGCTTATGATCTTAGAACATCAAGAAGAGGGACACATCTCATGGGAAAGAGTAGAAGGATGAGATGTCTGGAGCTGAAGAGTAGAGTTAAATATATATATGTGTGTGAGTGTGTAATACTGAGTGTGGTTAAGTCAGGTTATTCCATACACACATCACACAACATTCTGTCTTGAGCAAAGAGGACATTTTGTGGTGTTACAATATCCAAAGTGGTACTTAGCCTTCAAAACCACCAAAATCACCTTCCAACCACTTCTCCCTCCTCTGTCAAGGAAGATAATCCCAAACATATGCCAGACCTGCACTGAGACCCAGAAAATGTACCCATAGGACATAATACTTGCCTCGATCATACAGGAACTAAAGAACTTGTGCCCTGTGTTTGACCTTGATGGGAACCAAACTCCCTATTATGTGATGGTTTCCACACTTGAATAGCAGCACCTTTGATGTTCACTTTCTAATACTGGATTAAACATTATATGAAGACTTGGCTTTTCTGATTCCTTTTGCTGTGTTTTATAAACTTGCCTGCCCTGCAAAGAGCAGAACAAGGACTTTGTTCTTTTATTGCAACTGAGAGACAATGTCAATAGATAAGCCTGTGTTAAAACTTCAAGATCATATTATTTAGACTTAATCCAATTAAACTTTTTTTTGTGCTTTTGTTGGCAGTTTTGTCTTAAGGTCATTCAGTTGGACTTTTGCTACTTAATATACAGGAGTGCTTCAATTGCCAAAAATCCAAGGTGAGTCCAAGGAAATGGCAGCTCAGGTGGATCAGAGGATGTGCCAGCAACCAACCAACCTCAGCCAAGTCACTGCTGCCAACCCCAAACAAAGATTCTTTAGTCAGCTGATTGTTTTATCTCTGTCTTCTCTTTACAGGTGCTCTGGCCACTCGCAGAGAAGGGGGGGAAATGAATTGAGCTCAAGAAATCTCAGCAGTGTAGCAAGGCCCCAAGAGCACGGAGAGTTTTCCAAGGGGCAAAATTTATTTGTTATTTATTATGTTTTTTTTCCTCTGTCTAAAATTTATGAGTTTTAAGAACAGCACATACATTTTTTTATATATATGAAATCATAATAAGACACTATGGGAGGAAGGTTGCTTTACAAAAACACATAATCATAGAAAGGTTTGGGTTAAAAAGAACCTTTAAAGGTCCTCTAGTCCAACCCTCCTGCAATGAGCAGGGACACCTTCAAACAGACCAGGTTACTCCAAGCCCTGTCCAACCTGGCCTGGAACATTTCCAGGGATGGGACATCTACCACCTGTTCCAGTGTTACACCACCTTTACCTTAAACAATTTATTCCTTATATACAGTCTAAATCTTAATTTTCTTTTTTAGATTAAAGCCATTACCTCTTTTCCTGTCACACCAGACTTGTCACCACCTTTCTTATGGGCCCCCTTTAAGCACGGAAAGGCTTGTACAATATCCAATCCTACCCCTCTCAGAGCTGCCTTCACATCAGATATGAGCAAGGATAATGAGCTTTGTGTTTTGGATGAGGTCTAAGACCTGGAAAACACCACCTGGCCAAAGAAAACCCTGCAAGAAGTGGGTGCTTGAAGTTTAAACAGATTTTGAAACAGCCTGCAGTCACTAAGAGTCATGGAATCATTAAGGTTGGAAAATACCTCCAAGATCCTCAAGTCCAGCCTTTGCCAAACACCACTCCAGCCTCAGTTTTGATGGGTCCATGCACTGAGAGATGGAATAGGTTGGAAAAGGTTTTAGTACAAGCTCAGCAAAAGCAGGAATCCCTGGCTGCCAGCCCAGGTGTATTAACACCCTTGCCAAGTGCTGACCTGTCTGTAACAAAGACCTCTGGGGATGCCACAAGGTGTAATTAATTGGAGGGAAAGTTGTCCACTGATTTCAGTGGGATCTGCATCACATCTCACTGTTGGTGCCTTAAATGCATATTATATAGATTGTAGTATAGCCTTTTAACACTTTGGGTACAGCTTTGGTCTGTTAATACCTCTGTACAAGCTTCCTGAGATACTGTTTAATATTTGTCATCAAGAATTTCAATAGATGGAGATTTTTTAGCAAAGCAGAGAACATCTTGTTTGTAGAGAATGTATCTAGAAGAGCATAACAGGCACATTCTTTGATATACCCCAGCCAAAACTACCCAAATAGGACTCAGAAGCCTTGAAGCCAGTCCAGGCTGAACAGGACCATGAGAAAGACAAAGATGGGAGAAAAGAGGGGTCTTGTATGATCACCAACTGAAATCCAGGAGATGTGCCTGAGGGAGATCCAAGGGGATGGACAATATTTGACTTTCTCAATATCCTACTGATTTCCTTGAAGAATTACAATTAGTTATTGTTATAGAATTGTAGAAATCCAAGTTGTGGGAGGGGCAATGTGCCATGTGTGTGTTGTGCCCTTAAAGGACTGCTCTTTACCTTTTCATGCCAAAATTGCCTAGAGAATTATTTCCCCATTTTCAGGCAACAGTATGAAGGAGGGGCCACTTCTGAAGGGACCTATCAGGGCCAAAGCAGTGTCAAACTCACTCTTTGCCTTCATTTGCTCCAGGTCTGAAACAATAAATACCTTAAAATATCAGTGGAAGTCCGCCCTTTGGTGAATTTGGGATGTTTCTGCAAACAGACATTCTCTGTGGCTTGGTTGGTGTCACTGCAGAAGTATTTCTTGTATATTTCTATTCCTGGAAAGATTATCTGTAATAATGTGAGATGGTGACATCTGGAATTGTAACAGAGACCAAACTTTACAGATCACAAAGTCCAGACACTGAGGTGTTTCAGACACTGAGGTGTTTCAGCCACTTCCCAGTCTCACTTTCTCAATATCCTACTGATTTCCTCTTGACTTTTCTTGAGAAGAAGAGATTCTGTGATTTAAATGGAAAGCAGGAGCAACACCACCTCACCAGCAGCTGACTGTGGGCAGACACAGGTTGTGAAGAAACAGATAGTCTGGGTTTCCTGGCACTGGATGAGATGTCAAAGCTCTCAGTATATGTGTTCACCATGGTGCTGCTGCCCTTTCAAGCTCCATTTGGATCTCACTTAATGAGTTTTAAAATGACCAGAGAAGACATTAAATTGATGAAGAGATGATGTTTCTATTAGAAAAAGATATTTCAATATGGGTAAGAATAGACAAATACCATTGTGTGATGAGTGCTAATTGTGTTCAGTCATGTACAGGAGTAGCTCTGAGAAATCTACTTGTCAACACCTGTGCAGGAGGGGCTTTTTTTCCTCAAAATATGTGTTTCTTTGGAGAATGAATAGTAGCAAACAGAGGATTGCCATGGAACCTCCTTCTTGAAAGGAAAATACAGGAGGAGAAAATAATGTAAATCAGAGTGAAAGACTCCTAAGAAAATTGCATCGATGTATACAGAAGCAGATCAACTAAATATCAAGGAATATATGCAAGGCAATAAACTGTCATAAAATAGCACTAAAAGATGAACTTCCACCAAAAGATGGAAAAAGTGAGACAGACAACTTTATTTTCCTCCTGGGTCTTCAGGGGATGAAGTAGAAGCTCTTGTTGATACCACAGACTGTTGACACCATTTTGTAAATCTCTTTGCTTTGATTATTTCTTTGTGAAGTGTTTAATCTACACCCTTTTGCCATTGCAGGCAGACCTGTACATTCCTGGGATATTTGGATAATTAATTACCATCCTACTGAAGAAACTTCTTCCTGGATCTTCTGTAGATTGCATGATAGAATCATCACAAAAAGGCTTGGGTTGGAAGGGACCTTGAAGACCACACAGTTCCACCCCCCCTGCCATGAGCAGGGATGTCACCAACTAGACCAGATTGCTCTAACCCGGCCTTGGACACTTCCAGGGATGGGGCAGCCACATCTCTGGGAAAACCATGCCAGGGCCTCACCACACTCACAGAAAAGAATTTCTTCTTGAAATCTAACCAAAATCTCTCCTCTTTAATTTTAAATTGCAGACATCACTCACCTAATTCACGTGTGTGGTGCAGAGATGGAATGCTCTGAGAGAGGAGCAGCTTTACACTTCTGTGGTTTATTATCAAGCTCTGTATCAGATCTTCGTGCCAGTTTAGCATCTCGAATGCCCCTTCCCATCAATGCTAAAAGAAAAACTGCTATAGGAGAAGGGCAAGCTGTTTTACATTTCCAAGTTCATCTGTGATATGCTGTTAAACACAGATTGAAGTATAAGATGCAATTATTCTGGAACCAGGAAATGATAATGGGACGGCTGTGCCTGACCTGACTTTGAAGTGTGGTTAAAACCTGCTAAGAACAAGAAGAAAATGTGGCTCCCTGATGCTCATTTTCAGGGGTAAAAAGTGAATCACAGAGTAAAACAGTAAAAATATTCTCTTATTACCAGAAGTTATTCAAGGATTTGATAGAGATATGCAACAGGGATGTGAACTGCAAGATCAAGTGATAGATCCAGGGCAGCACAGTTGAAAATCCCATTGTGAGCTTCTTAAAATGCTGTTTTTTCTTACGTGCATTGAGCACTTTCAAAATCTAAAGATGGAAAAAGCACTCACTGCTATTATAAAAGGTTCCTCAATAATTGATTCGTCATGCTAATCCTACTCCAAAATCAACCTGTATTCTTCTTTCAGTCTCTGCTACTCAAAACTAGTCAGAGAAATGTAAAAAAGGAACTGCTTGAAACATTCTACATGGAAAAAAAACCGAACCAAACTTGTTTTCTGGTTGTTTTATCTTTGTTTATCCATTTGTTCTTAGTGTGTGGTTACAATTATTTTATTAACTCCTCCTTTGATAAGTTACAGCTCATTCTCAATAAGATGCTCAGCATTTTATATCAGAAAGCCAACCTTTTCATTTCCAAATTCCAAAGAGTAGGAACGACCTGGCTTTAAGGAGCTGTATTTTTGCAGCTCACTGTATTGACAAAGTCCATATTCATGTGGTCGATCTTCCATCACTCTCAGACCCACTGACCACACCATGACCACTGGACCTCCTGATACAATTCCTGTATAATTTCATCCTACAGAAGCTTAGTCAGTGCATCCAACTCTCCTCCATGGAGAAAACAAAACCAGAAAAAGCATCACTCTCAAACCAAGGGGTGTTTTGCCAAACTGAACCAGACCTGTGGCCTTCTTGACCCTGGAGTAGAATAATGACCTTGGGGAAGGATATAGAATTTACTTTTGTAGAGATCTAGAGGGAAAACCTACATCCCAGTGTGGTGATCTAGACACCAGACCACACCTTTGGGTATCCTTGTTTGTTCTCTTTTTTTTTTTTTTCCCAAGAATTTCAAATTTAGAGAAAAGCAAATAGTTCCCGTCCTGAGGAAGCTCAGCCATGGAAAAGGTTGTGTCTGCCTTTAGCATGCATACCAGAGGCAGTGGACATGAGAATCATGGAATCCTGGAATGGTTTGGGTTAGAAGGGACCTGCCATGGGCAGGGACATCTTCCACCAGACCAGGTTGCTTCAAGTCCCATCCAAGCTGGCCTTGAAGACTTCCAGGGATGGGGCAGCCACAATGAATAAGGACACATGATTTGTCTGGGGCATGGTGAGCACTCCCTGGAGAGATCCATAAAGCACAACTTCGACCTACAGCACAGGTAGTTTTGGGCTGGCAGGCAGAGCAACTAAAGACTCTCTCCAGCAGTTCCTGTGGACCTTCAAGCTCAACAGAAGTCACTACTTTGCAGAAAAGCAAGTTCTAGCCACCAGCAAAGCTGCCACACCTTTATCATTCTGCATTCCTTGGCTTCTGCTGCATTTTTTCTGTCTCATCTCATCTCATCTCATCTCATCTCATCTCATCTCATCTCATCTCATCTCATCTCATGTCTAATTCATGAAAGAAAAGTCATCTGGGTTGTCACTCAGGGAAGGTTGTTGACCCCCCTGTCAGCCCACGCTGCCCCGTCCATGTTGTACCACCAGGAACATCCAAATGGCCGAGGGAAGGACCTTCCTGTTCACAGTGACGGATGTGCTTCTAACACAGAAACAGCATCCGAAGACATTACGGGCAGGATGAGTTTCCCAGCCCTGTCTTGGGAGTTAGCAAGTCTTTGATAGGGAAAATAAAACATCTGATCAGTTTAGTTTAATATTTATCAAATAAAATCCAGACGAGCTCGGCTGCTTGGTTGGCAGAGCAATAACTCAGAACAGACAAAATCCCTGAGGTGAGACCCCTCATCGATTGCACTTGCAAGTCAAGTCCTGTATATGAATTGTCACACCCTTATCAGCTTTAAAGCCAGTTTTGTAGATCCCACTTCTCATAATTATCTGCAATAAAGCAGAGCAAAAACTCATTTGTCAATTGTTTCCCCTGTCAGCTGAAATACTTCCAGCATCTCCCCCTTCCCTCAGTTTCTTCAAGCAATCATGTGAATTTATAGGATTTAACTACAACTTGGAGACTATTTTGTAAGACCAGAAGTCATAAAGCAAACCTTACCTGCCTCGGTAGGTAGGCCACAAACCTTACGATGGTTTTTGTGCCTTCAGGGGTAAGGGAGAATACAATTCTTTGGCTGAGAAGAAGAGAGGGGAAAGAGAGACATGCAGAAAAGCAGGTAGGACATGAATAATTACAGAATCATTTAGGCTGGAAAAGACCCTTAAGATCATTATTGCACCTTGTAAAGATTCACAGACCGTGGAAGCTGCTCATCATGAAAATGCAAATGACTCGCTCTGTTCGATCTGGAGAGACACCAAAAAATTAGTCAAGGAGCTGCCAGAGTTGCCAGGAGAAGTGTAAAAGCAGATGATCACATCACACACAACCAGCTTGAAACAGGCACTGATTTTTATATGAACTCAACTGCCATGTGGGGAAGGGAGACATTTTAATGGGGAAAGGGGAAGGAGAAATCAGTTGAAGAAGGGAAGAAGTGTTAGTCCTGCGGATATAGGAAGGAAGGGATATAGCAGCTCCTTTTTACATGATGATTTCTTTTCCATTTCTTGATGATGCTGAGCAACCCTGAGGGACACCCCACAGTCATGAAAGTCAAAGAAATTGCTAAAATTCAGTCATCAAGTGCATATTTGATTTCAAACATGACCACACCTGCTGTAGGAAGGATGGGACTTTTGAGATTCCTGTCTGAAAGACCACTCTTGTGCAAGTGGGAAAGGATATCAGAAAAGCATTCTAGGATGGTAAGGATTATTATCCATCTTTTATTTGGGAATTAACCTCTGAATTTCAGTGCTCTTATGCTTTGTTGGGGTGAGAAAATCGTTCAGTGTGCACCACCCACCCTGCAAGATTTTACAGGGTGTTGTTGAGACCTTTGTCCTCAGATTCTGTTCACTTTTAGGGAATATTAATTGGGCCATCATTTCTATATATTCAGATGAAGTGATAAGAGTTACAGATCCCCACTCTTCACACCCAATTCCTTTCAGCCTTGGGGAATTTGATTGTGGTTTTATGGCCATCTGAAATATCCACAAGGAATTTTGTACCTTTCCTTTAGCAGCCAGAATGACAGCTGCCAAGGAATTATTGACTTACAGTAAGGGCATTTGCCTGTTCCTGCTCTGGAATATTAAAAGAAAATCGAGGTGAAGGGAGATGATGAGTGAAAGAAGAAAAAGAAATAAAAGACCTCGGTCATAGGAAAGAAAGCAAAAACTGCCCCCAGCATAAAACCCAGATGAGCTTTTTGTTTTGTCTTGTTTTGCTTTGTTTTGGGATGGGATGGGATTTTTTTGAGGTAGTGCCCATTACTACTGAGATTGCATTTAGCTGGAATGGACCAATCCCGATCATAAAACAGTGCCTTCATCTCAAAGAGACTGACAATCACTATATAAATCACGGGGAGTCTGACACTTAATTCCATCATGGGTCCTTAAATCTTTCCCCAGCAGGTGATGAGTTCAGCTGCAGCACCACTGCTACTGTTTGGCTGCAGGACATCAGGGCATGAAGCCCCATGGTGGAGGAAACCTCCAGTCTCGCTGGCATTTCATACTCTCAGACACTCTCAAACCCACCTGATTTTAGTCTTATAAACAAAGGAGAGTTGGGCATGTCTTTGTCATGAGGAGGACAGATTATTCCCCCAGTCCATGGATGGATTGAGTTGAGTTGCCCTTTCTGGCTGGACTCTTCCAGGCAGCTTCATGCTCGGTGTGTGGTTTCAGTAGAATTCACGTAGTAAATCCAGAGCTACATTTTATTTCTTCTCTGTCAGGAAGATTCATTAGGTACTGCAGCAGCCCTGCTCTTTCATTTCTCTCAGAGAAGCCCTGCAGGACTGCTCTGGGCAGCCTAAGTGGAGCAGACAGCTTCATAAACTCCTTCATGATTGACTTGGCACTGGCCGAGCTTGTCAGGAGCCACAGTTTGCTGTAATCAATACCTCCTGCTGCACTGCTGAGCTCTTCTCAAAATGGGTGCAGCTCCTCTGGTATTGCCCATTAGTGGCCTGGATGAGGCTTTTGATGCTATTATGTATTCCCTGAGTAAAACCTCACACCAAGTGACTCCCATGTTTTTCCTGCCTGAGTTCCCAGTAGGGCATCACCTCCTTGCAGGTTGCCCTGGGGACAAGGATCTGTTCTGTGACCTCACTGGTCAAGGCTCCTGGTTGTGTGTTCTGAGAGGAGGCAACAGCAAAGCTGGGCAACGTCCATGTCCCTTTTGCAAACTGATTAGCTCAAGATGTAACCTGCCTTTCGTTTCCCTTTCCTAAAATGTAGTCTCCTGCACTGCTTTAGTCCTGTACTCAGCTTGGGTTTGGTGTCTTGAGACATCCCTCTGCAAACCTCATTTCAGATAAGTCACCATTAATTGGCTTATTCTTCCCCTGTGAGTTTTGTTTTTCCCTCTGTTCTGGCTGCAGGTTCAAAACACATCTTGTTTTTCAGGTCATCCATATTGCAAGGATGGCTCATGAAAGACACATATTAAATTGCTCCAGCTTACTCTCCATTTCTTTCTTGCTCTCAGATGTGGGGGAAGGGAAGGGAAGGGAAGGGAAGGGAAGGGAAGNAAGGGAAGGGAAGATTTTCAGTTGGAAAGGACCTACAATGATCACCTAATCCAGTTGCTTGACCAATTCAGAGCTGACCAAAAATTTGGAAATGCACTTAACAATATGCTTAATAATCTACTTTAACTTTTGGTCAGGGTAAAAGTATATTATTAAACACATTTTCCAAATGACTCTTAAACACTGATGGGCACAGGGCATCAAGCACCTCTTAGGAAGTCTGTTCCAGTGTTTGGCTACATTTTCAGTAAAGAAATGCGCCCCAATATCCACTCTGAACCTCCCCTGATGCACCTTTAAACCAATCCCACACATCCCATCACTGGATCCCAGCGAGGAGAGCCCAGCACCTCCCTCTCCATTTCCCTCCTCAGGAAGCAGTGCAGAGCAATGAGGTTCCCCTCAGTCTCCTCATCTCCAAACCAGACAAATCTAGGCATTTAGTTCAGCAGCCCACAGATCCTAAGGGGAGATGGAGTAACAAACCTATCTTTTTAGACCTCGGTTGAGAGCCATGAAGAAATGCAGTCCTGGAAATCAGCAGGCATCACATTTTTATCCAAGCACTTCTCAGTCTTGACCAAGGAATTGCTTGGGGGATGTCCACACTAGTCCAAACTCCACAGATTGTCGAGCTGTGAGAGCAGATCATCCACAGGGCTGTGCTGTTTCTCAGCCACTGTCAGTCACTTCCTATTATAATTCAGTGCATGTTCCTAATAAACAAAATGTTCTTGTTGTGAATTAACAACATTGGGCCCAGTCCATGTCCAGGAAAACATCAGGAGTGTGAAAAACCCAAAACATCTGACGTGTTCCAGCAGGTTACTGGGCTGTCCCTCTTTTTCCCTGGCTTTCATTACTTTTTTCATTAGAAAAATATTAATTACCATGTAGAAACAGAACACAGTGTGCCACTGCTCAGCCACTTAAGGAGTTTCTGTGCTGAAAGAGCTCAAACAAGAGGGATGGGTTTGCTCAAAACCAGGAATTTGAGACCACTGGGTTTTAATCAGCCAAACCACAAGTCTTAAATCGCTCTGGGGCTCACCTGAAATGAGCAGCTGTGTCTCTGAGTACTCTGCACTGTTGGGGTGGTAATGCGGTTTGTTTCCCACCCATGGCCTGTGCCAGCAGAGAAAGGACATGGAACTGTTGGAGCAAATCCAGAAGAGGGCCAAGAAGCTGATAAGGGGACTGGAGCACCTCTGCTATGAGGACAGGCTGGGAAAGTGGGGGCTGTTCAGCCTGGAGGAGAGAAAATTGTGTGGAGACCCCACAGCACGTTCCAGTAGCTGAAGGGGGTCTACAGGGAAGCCAGAGGGGGACTCTTCATCAGGAACTGTAGTGATAGGACAAGGAATAATGGATCCAAACTGAAAGAGGGATAATTTATGTTAGATATACAGAATAAATTCTGTATTGTGAGGGTGATGAGATGCTGGCACAGGTTTCCCAGAGAAGCTGTGGCTGCCCCATCCCTGGAAGAATCCGAGGCCAGATTGGACAGGGCTTGGAACATCCTGGTCTAGTGGAAGGTGTCCCTGCCCGTGTCAAGGGGTTGGAACTCCATGATCTTCAAGGTCTTTTCCAGCTCAAACCATTCTATGCAGACAGGAACATACCGGTGGACAAACTCCCACAACTCTTCCTTGTGGGTCTAAACTTCTGTATTTCTTCTTGTGCTCACAACTTTCATGGACAATGTTTTGCCCAAGAATCATGGCTTGGCAAGGGCTGTTTTCATCTGCCAGCCTGCATCATGTAGCTTCAGTTGTCCCTCCAGCAAACCCACAATGCCATGAAATAAGAACTTCATCAAAGTTTTCTCCAGCAAAGAGATGGCATCTCTGGCTTGGAAAGTTCAGAGAGGGCAGGATGCTGGAGGCTGGGAGAGTACAGTGGTGAGGCAGCAGCTTTTTCCCTCTTCTTGAAGCATCTGCTGCTGCTGCTCACTGGAGGGGACAACACCCTGGAGTAGCCTAGGCTCCTGGACTTCCCTGGAGCATCTGTCTTACATTCATCTGTGACATCACTCTGAGACACAGCAACTATTTTCACCTTTAAATTCAATTATAAGTAATAAATAGTCCCTTCTGCTTGCAATGAATTACAAAATTGCCACCTTCTCTTGAAGGTGTAGCCCAGTATTGAAAGCTCAGTCTCTCAATTAAGGATTTGTCAAAAACCTTTTCATCCTGGAGGTGCCAGAGTGCATACACACACACACACACACACACACACACACACACACACACACACACCCCAAATAAGTAAATCTGGGAAGTCCACAGAAGTCTTTAGCCTATTTTTGTTCAGTAAAATGCTGCAGAAGTTGCCTCAGGGTCTTCAGTCAAACAAAGACTAAAGAAAGCCTTCCAGTTCCCTAACTATCCCAAGGAATAAACAGAAAAGTGGTCCCTTGGAGACAGCTGAAGGCTCCTTAGGAGCCTCTAGCACTTCCCAGTGACAGACAGAGCTTTACAGATTTCTCTCTCCCATGTGGTTCTCCACAGCTCTGCCCTGGGCCAAAGGGCTGCAGATCTTTGCTTTTCCTGAGATTTGGCCTGTCCTAAATCCCCTATGAAGCCTGTCCTAAATCCCATATGAAGCCTGTCCTACCTACCCTTCCCTGCCAGCCCCTTGAAGATCCCTTAAGTGCCCTATGCTGAAGGGAAGAATTATTTCCATGTGTCCCATTCCTTGATTCATCCACTGATTTTTACACTCTTTTTCCTAGAAGGATCACACTGTATTTAGGTATGAGGAGTTCTTGGTATATATCAGGTATCCTAGTAAAGCAAACGAATGCTTGACCTGTGGATATCCATTTTCCTTCATCCCTCATCCCATCAGATATCTTCCAACAACACTGTGAACTCAGAGATCATAATTAGTTTTTGTTGTGTCTAATTAGTTCCTTCCTTCCTTTCCTTCCTTTCCTTCCTTTCCTTCCTTTCCTTTCTTTCCTTTCTTTTCTTTCCTTCCCTCCCTCCTTCCCTTCTTCTCCCTCCCTTGTTCAGAACCAGGTATACCCAAAACCAGACAAAGCAATGCAGTGTCATCTCACAAATCCTACATCCCCTGCATGGGAACACAGTTTAAATGAATGTTGTAATCCATGGATATATCAGTGGGGCTGAAAGAGCCGGGATGGTGTCGAGAGGATTGGTGGGGATCTGCTAATTTTAAAGTAAGTCTTAATTTTTGTTGCAGCACAAAACCTGACAGAGTTTGACACATCTGAAAAGCACAGCCAGGTTTTGGTGTATATGTGCTGCTCATTTCTTCTATCCCCACAGGATATGAATTCTCTTTTCTTGGGATCTTTAGCCCTTCAGCTGAAGTTATAACTTTTCATTCAATTTGCTTTACAGGTATTTCACTCAATCATGGCCTGTTGGCCCAAAGGACATTCATTACACACCTGAAACACAGGCAGAGAAATGGATTTGGGAGGAATGAAATGCATCAGAGCTCGGCTTTAAAGTTGTCACTTCTGAGTATAACAAAGTTCCTGGTCATGGAATTGTTTGACCAGCTGAAAAGTTATTATGTGTGTTTGTTGGAGATTTCCCCATTTATTGCATTTATTGTTTTTCTTGCCTTGCTTTCTACCTGTTTCCAAAGAGATAAATGAGCCTAAGGGGCTGTATTTTAAAAGGAAGGAGGAAAAGAAGGGGAAAAGCAGCACAACCATCACTGACTTGCAAGGAATTTTGAGGCTCCTTCACATGATGGAAGGACATGAGTAACAGGTTCAGAAACAGAAACCAGAAGGACCCAAAATAATAGAAAGAAATAGAGGAAAGAATAGGTTTTGGGATTTTTTTCCCCCCTTGATTGAAATTACCAATGAATTACTAAAAGAAATGAGTGACATTTTTAAAACTGTTTGAAGCATTATTAGAAAGGTGGAATTTTCTAAGAAAATACACTTTGTTTCCTTTTTGATGCATATTAAGGATACAGAGTATGATGCAGCCAAAATGCACATGTTGGAGGAGACAGGCAGAGAAGGAAAGAGGCACCAATGCTGGTGCTCTCCACCATGAAAGGGGCAGCACTCACAGGTTGAACAGCAGCAAAGGGGGACAGATGAAGGACCAAAAACCTCCACTAGTCCTTCTAGTCAACCTCCTCTCACTGACCTTGGAAAAATAATGGGATCATAGAATAATACCAGGGAAAATCATAGAATTGTTGACTGTCCTGAGCTGGAAGAGATCTTAAAGACCATTAAATTCCACCCCCTCCATGGGCAGGGACACCTCCCACTAGCCCAGGTTGCTCCAAGCCCTGTCCAACCTGGCCTTGGACACTTCCAGGGATGGGGCAGCCACAGCTCCTCTGGGCAACTGTGCCGGGGCCTGTCCACCCTCACAGGGGAGAATTTATTCCCAGTATCCCATCCAAACCTACTCTCTGTCAGTTTGAAGCCAT
>VXBX01008682.1:307558-325316 GCA_013400415.1 Scytalopus superciliaris
TTTTCCTTTTCCTTTTCCTTTTCCTTTTCCTTTTCCTTTTCCTTTTCCTTTTCCTTTTCCTTTTCCTTTTCCTTTTCCTTTTCCTTTCCCTTTCCCTTTCCCTTTCCCTTTCCCTTTCCCTTTCCCTTTTCCTTTCTTTTTCTCATTCTTTTTCTCATTATTTTTATTTTCCCCACTATTTTATTTATCTGCTTCATCCACTGGCAATCCTTATCCCTTCCAGAGTCTTTCTCCTCGCCTCTCCCATCCTCACCTGAACCTCAGGTAAATGCCCACCTGGACTCCGGGCTGGACATGCTCTTTCCTTCCTCACCCAGTGCAGTAGGGTGGGCAAAAAACCCAAACCCTTGTGCTGATGCCCAGCCGGGGCCCAGCAATCAGAGGATTAAGTTCCACTTTTAGCATCAGCATCTCTCCCGCTGCTGGATTGGAGAATTTCAGCCACTTAATTACCTTGTCCATGCTCAAAGCAGGCAGGAAAAATCCCCTCACCAGCAGAGCCCCACGTTCCGGGGTTATTCTTCACCTTTAAATACCGTTTTCAGCCCTCCCTTGTGCTTTACTCAGACCCCCAGATGTCTCACGAAGGTTTTTGTGAGTCTTCCAAGGGCTCTGCACATCGTGCCCATCAGAGCATTATCTTCTGCTCATCAGTCACGCTCTCTGGTCCCTCATTACTACAGTTGCTGTGCTGCTATAATTAGACTTCCCATTTTTCAGACCTTTGTAGCAGTGTTTTAGTTCACAAATTGAGGAGTTTGTTCATGCCAAGATGTTTTCTCCCCTTATCAATTTCTTTCTTTTTTATTTTTAATTTGCCCAGTGAACCAAAATATCAATTATTTGCAGAGCTCTAATTTAGAGAAGAAACTAAGCAATGCATTTGCAAGGCTCTGCTATTAACTATTTAATCTGCTTAACTAATGCTGTGATGGATTCTCCATCCCTGCAACTATTAAATTAAGAACTTTTTTAAAACTTACTATAGTGGATTTTCCCTGTTTAGAAGTTAAGCTTTAGTATTAGCACAACTGTTAGATTTGAAGGAGAAATTAGAACTGAAAAATCCTATTTGCTATTTCAGCAGGCAAGAGGCCAGAGGAGGGAATCACAGCAGTGCCTTCCGGGCAAACCCTCTGAAATGCAGTTTGCATCTTTTATGGTGGTGTTGCATCTTGGCCAAGTAACCCCCATGAGTTCCAGACACCATCTGTAGGACCACGAGTCCCCAAAATTCAGGTGATCCCTGCACTGTCTCTGACACCCATCCCAAAGGCAGGAGAGGCAGAAACCAGCATTTCCCCTGAGGTGCAACAGGAAACACTGCCAAGGTATGTGAGTTGCTGTGGGAATTCTTTCCTTTTCCTTTAAAAGCATTCTCCTAAATCAGGAGTCCTAATGAACCCTAATGCAGCTGCTGCAGATGGTTTTTCAGGTCGGTCTCCCTTTTAATTCCAGGTTCCAGGGCTGGCAGGGCTGCAAAATTGTAAATCAGTAGCACTTGTATGACATGAACTCCTTACGAAGGGTCTCAGGAGCTGAGGGAGCTTCAGAACTGCCAAAGCTCCTCTGAGACACAGAAAAGAGAGAAGGATTGCAGGTTTAGATTGGATATTAGGAAGAATTTCTTCCCTGTGAGGGTGGTGAAGCCCTGGCACAGGTTGCCCGGAAAAGCTATGGATGTCCCATCCCTGGAAGTGTCCAAGGCCAGGCTGGACAGGGCTTGGAGCAACCTGGGATAGTGGGAGGTGTCCCTGCCCATGGCAGGGGGTGGGACTGGATGATCTTTAAGGTCCCTTCCACCCAAACCATTCTGTGGTTCCATGATTCCTCTCTCTCAGCTGTCTGTCTCTAGAAGCATTCAGCATTCTGTTTGCTTCCCCTGCCCCCTCCAAATGTATTTCCAAAGTGTTTGGAAAAAGAATAGATCAGATTGGTTACACTGAATGTCTTCATTGTTCAGGAAATCTCAGACTGCAGAAAGTACATGGTATAAATTCTTCATGTGTTGAAATGCTGCAGAAATCTGAAGGGAGATCAGAATCTCTGTGACTTTCTCTTTATGCTTTTCATGATGCAAAGTAGATCTCTAAAGGTTTAAAAAAACACCCCAAAATATTTTGCTTATTGTTTCATGATTATTATGCACAGAGAGAATAAACCTGTGGGAAAACTTAGCTGTTAGTCATTATTACTACTCTAATTATATGCACCTTCAATCACATCTTGTAAAACCGTAATTTGGGCTTCACAGAAAATTCTCCCTTGGGTCAACAAGAATTTGGAGAGAGATCTAAACTGTCACCTGTATTTAGATCAATACATATGAAGTTTATTAAGAAAGATTCAGCTCTGAGATCTGTTGCATACACTGCAAATTCTCAGAGTGATCTCCTGGATTTTCCCAGCCTTCACTTCTGGATCACCTGGAGCCTCTCATAGATCATGGAATGCTTTGGGTTGAGAGATTTCCTGCTTTTGATGCCTCTGGTATGGGCAGTGAGCGATGTTTCAATCCAAGCCAGGATTTTCAGATGGAATCAGAATCATGCCAGGACCAAAATTCCAGAATCTGAAGTTGTCCCTCAGGATTCCAGTCCATCAGGACCTTGCTGAGAACTTAACTCCTGGTAGGAAACAAGTCTTTCCTTCAGCTGGTTTGTTCAGGCTCAGTCCCAAGTCAGGTTCTGGGTTTGCAGGAGCGAGCCACTCAAACAAGAGAGTCCTATTCCCACTAACTTCCAGCCCCATGGCATCTCATTTACCTTCTGTAAGGGACTGGTGGGTGTTTACTGCTCAAACTCACATTTTCCATCAGTGTGAGCCCGACTGTGGCTTTCCAGTATCTAAAGGGGCCTTACAAAAAAGAGGGAGAATAACTCCCTACATGGACAGACAGTGATAGGACGTGGTGGAATGGTTTTGAATAAAAACAGGAGAGACTGAGATGAGATATTGGGAAGAAATTTGTTACTTAAAGTGTGGGGAGGCCCTGGCACAGGTCGCCCAGAGAAGCTGTGGCTGGCCCAGTGTCCAAGATCAGCCTCGATGGAGCTCTGAGCAACCTGGGATAGTGGAAGGTGTCCCTGCCCATGGGAGGGAAGTGGAATCTGGTTAAGGTCCCTTCCAACCCAAACAATTCCATGATTCTGTGATAAGTAAAGAGAAACTGGTCTTATCCCTTGACTCTGCTGAGGATGGGACTGAGTAATTATCCCACCCTGTAGTGGGATTTACAACTGGCAGTACAGCCCTCTCCTCTGCAGCATAGAAATGGACACTAAAATAATACGTTTAGAAGAGTCCACCCTTTAAAATTACTTCTGTTTGTTTTAGTTTTTTCTTTTGCTTTTGTTTGTTTATTTGTTCGTTTGTTTTTGAGGGAGTCAGGGACAAAAAGCAACTAAGATTTGATGAAAATAATCTTTCTTTTTGTTGACTCTTTCCCTCTTCTTTGCTGAAAACGTGATGGAACAGGGGAACCCAGAAGGGAAGCTGTTTTATTACATACAGTGTGGAGACTAAGGAGGCTTTGACCAAGGCTAGTGCCTCAAGACACTCCTATCATGTGTTTAATATATGTTACTAATATCACATCCCTAAAAGCCAGAGACAATCGTCCCTTCATTTTAGCCTGAGTAAAGCTGAAATTTTCATCTTGACATTAGTCAAAGCTTGACCCAAATTTCATTGTAGGACTCACAGCTCACTCTGGAGTTTCCATTTAGCAAGGGCTGAGTTTTAGGTCAGTAAAAAAAAAAAAAACCTTCAAATTTCATGTCTCCTCCTTCACTATAATTTCCCTTGCCTTTGAAATGCTGGAATTCACTCATTGCTTGAGGCAAGAAACAGGAACAAATGGACCAGAGTCTAATTGAGTCTCATAAATCCTGTGTTCCTCAGGAAAATATCATGCTTTTAGTCCCCTGTTGTTTCTCTGAGACCACGCTGTGCTTTTGAGGCTGGTGAGCATATTGGAAACCAAAAGTCCGAGAGGTTCACGTGCACAACAGAAATGTCATGTTTGCTGAAATACAACTTGGCAATTTTCGCTTACAAGCCTCGCTGATTGACCTGAAATTCAATATTGATTGACCTGAAATTCAACAGCAAGTGTAAAATTAATACAAGGAATTCCAGCAAATCACACAACAAAAAATGACATTGTTTTGCCTGTGATTCAGATCTTTTCTTTTGTTGTGTTTTCTGTGCCAGTGGTGGGTTGTGTGAAGAAGATTAAATGATGCTCTCTCCAGGGGAGTGTTTTTAATTACGTGTTCCTTCCACAGCAGCTTTGTAACAGCAAGTTTCACGTTGTTTCACAACCCTTTGATGGATCCTCGTGGAACCTGCAGGAGCCCAAGGTTTGGAATCTGCACTCACCTGCCTCGTTATCAGGATGATTTGTGGTAAGTCAGTGGCAACACCACAATTCACAGCAATCTGTCCAGTGGGAAAGTCACCCTACAAGGCTTGTGGGGAGAAAACCAGCTCAGACACTGCGTCTCACTAAAACCCAGGGAGGCTGAGTGAAAAAGCAGTGCTTGACACTGAATTATGGCCATCCAAGTCTCACCCAAATCACTGCAAGGCCACTGTCACCAGGCAAGTGCATATTCATCATGTTTAGGACTTTTGTTTGTCAGCACAGTAACATGGCATATTTCTGTGGGTTTTAACAGCATTTTTACCTCTGGCAAGCAGCAAAAGTGACGGAGGAAAGGGAGCTGGCAGATCTGGACAGTTTGAGGAGTTGCTACTCTGCAATTATTTCCAGCATTTTGATAGGACACGAGGAAAGAGCTTCAAGTTGCTCCACGGGAGGTTGAATTTGTATATTAGCAACAATTTCTCCACTGTAAGGATGGTGGGCACTGGAACAGGCTGCCCAGGAAAGGGATGGAATCACCATCCCTGGAAGTGTTCAAAAACTGTGTGGATGTGGCACTTGGGGACATGGCTTAGTGGTGGACCAGGCAGTGCTGGGTTAATGGTTGCACTCCATGATCTTAGAGGGCTTTTCCAGCCTTAATGATTCTGGGAGCTCTGCAGAAAGAGCATCCCCACCCACTGCAGGGCCAAACCAGCCACCTCCAGGTAGAACTGCCCTGGGCCATAAATATCCAGCAGTGAATCTCCCTCTCTGCAAGGGAAGCTGGCATGTGTATTGTACCTCTCTGTTCTCCTATTGTTGGGTGAAACTCAAGGACAAATCTCCTTCCTCACTGCTATGAAAAAATGCCATGCTCATTGTTCCTAATCACAAGCTTATACAAGAGAGCAGTGGAGCTGATTTGTTTTGCTACACTGGTTACAAAAAGAGGTTCAAAAAGTGCTGCTGAATGTCCAGAAATGGGAGACTAGATATAAAACAAGACATTAATGAATAAAGGAAATCATCAGGAAATGAATCTGTTAATTCAGTCTCCTTGCTGACTTTTTACCTTAATTTACCTGGTCTCTACAACTCCCTGACAGGAGGTCATGACAAGGTGGGGTTTGGCCTCTTCTCCCAGGCAACAAGTGACAGGACAAGGGGAAATGGCCTTAAGTTGCACCACAGGAGGTTCAGGTTGTATATAAGGAAAACTTTCTTCACTGAAAGAGTGGTAAAGTACTGGAACAGGCTGTCCAGGAAAGTTATGAAGTCACCATCCCTCTAAGTGTTCAAAACAAAAGTAGATGTGCCACTTCATTGATATGGTTTATTGGGCATTGTGGTGTTTCATTGATCTTGGAGATATTTTCCATGATTCCATCTTCAGAGAAGAAGCTGGAAGGTGAGCAGCAATATGCAACACCCCACTTTGCTGTGAATCCACCTAGGCTGGAATTCCAATGCATGATTATCCATAAACATCAAAAAAATATTATGCATTGTTATATATCTCCTAAAGCACAGGCCAGGACTTTTCCTTCAGCACAGCCAAGGAAAAATCAGGCTTGCTGAGGTTACCAGAGTGGCTCACCGGGAGCACCTTGATCCATCACCAGTCTCAGCAATGGTTGTGAGTTGCACTTACTGTGATCTGTCCTAAAAACTTAAGGAGGTGCTTCATCCTCCAGATGCCTCAGATTTGGAGTCCTTGTAAGATGAAATGACATTTTGATGCTCTAGAGTGAAATCCCAGCTATCCATGGCAGTACAAACATGTAGGGAACAGCTTGGGTGAGAAGTACAGATGTTGTGTCCAGTTCTGGTTCACTCTACCTTTTACTGAGACCCTGCACAGGATCAGTGAGGCCACATGACTTCTGTATCCCGCTCTGGGAAAGCCACAGGGAGAGTTCATGGCAATGGAATGTCTCCTGCTACCTCAGGGATGACCACATGAGCATCCAGACCTCGTGCAGGGCACACCACTGGAGCAAATAAGCTGCTCAACCTGGTCCTTGGTGCAGAGACATCCCAAATGGCTCAGCAGGACCAGCCTGGGCTGGCCAAGTTTATCAGTTTCTGTTCAGTTCCAACCACGTCTCATCCCAAATGCGGTTCTGTCAGGGGTGTTTTGCCATAATTCACATTTATTCATTTCAAATTCTGCTGCAGCCCTTAACAGCCTCTCCTCCTGCCTGTCACTGAGGGGAACTTTTGTGTTTCCTTTTTACAGCGGTGCCAAGAGACATAATTTTCACAATCAGATTTTACAGAAAGCAGGAAAAAAACCCACTCACTCCCCTGCACCCCCCTCTACTTTTAATTTCAGGCTGACAATATTGGTATACAACTAATAATGAATTCTTTGGAATCTGAGCTGCCAAAAATAGTGTGTTTATACACTAACAAGGAAAAAAGATGAAGTTAATGAACCTGAAGTAAAGTTTTGATCCATCACACTAATAAGAGCAGCATCATTCTTTGCATTTGTCAAAAGCCTCCATTACTGCAGCGTCTCACAGCCATTAGTGTGTTGAGCTCAACTGCCTTAGGAAAAATAGCCTCCATTTTATCTATGAATATTTAAGGGACAAGGAAGTTAAAGGACCTGTCAAAATCCACCCAGGGCATTTGTGCTGTTGCTGGGAGCTAAATCCAGAAATCCCAATTCTCAGGTTAGTGCTTTAAGCACATGACAGACCCCTGTTCACTTTCAGTCATTAACATACAAAAAACACAATGAGAAAACATCAAAATGCTGGGGTGTTGTTCTTTCTAAGACCTAACTCAGATTCTAAGATCAGACTGGAAATGCTTGTACTTGGAAAAGTGCCTATGGTTTAGTATCCAAGAAGTGCTGAGATACAGGAATAAAGGTGTTGCTTGAATATTTTTCTATAACCTTTTAAATGGTACAGCAGAAAAAACACTGGTGGTGTTTCCATAGAATCATGGAATGGTTGGGGTTGGAAGCGACCTTAAAGATACTCTTGTTCCAACCTCCTGCCATGGGCAGGGACACCTTCCACTAGCCCAGGTTTCTTCAAGCCCTGTCCAACCTGGCCTTGGACACTTCCAGGGATGGGGCAGCCACAGCTTCTCTGGGCAACCTGTGCCAGGGTCTCCCCACCCTCTCAGGGAAGAATTGCTTCCCAATATTCATTCTAAACCTGCCCTCTGTCAATTCAAAGCCATTCCCCCTTGGCCTGTCACTTATGTCCTTGTCCAAAATCCCTCTCCAGCCCTCTTGGAGTAGGTACTGGTTCAGTGGGATTCAACTCTAGGACAAGCCATGGTTTATCAGTTTCTGTATGTTGATATCAACATGAGTGTCAGGCACCCAAGCCCCACTCAACACAGACCTGATCACAGTCAGGAGAATCCCAGACATCAGTTCACTTAGAAATATGAACATTAATTTAATTTCAGGTATGTCATAGATAAGACCCAGTTGCCTAAACAAATATCCAGTGGTGTTTGTGACATCTCCACCTGTCTCTGGTGATCAAACCAAACCTGATGAATGTATCAATCAGCTCTTTACTCACAGCAGCCTCAGACATCAGTGCACATGTAGAAAGCCGTTTAGAATCACAGAATGTGCCCAGTTGGAAGGGACCCACAAGGATCAGTGAGTCCCATTCCTGGCCCTGCACAGGACAAGCTCAAAAACCCCACCATATGCCTGAGACCAATGTCCAAATATTTTTTGAACTTTGGCATTTAAGTGTCACTCTGCCACTGCCACTTGCATTTAAGTATTTCTGCCTTAACCTGAAAACCACTTCTTTTTTGGGTGTGCATTTAATTTCAATTTATTAAATTCTAAAAATCAGCAACTGAACTAAATTTCTGAGTGATGGCCATGATCTTTCAGGCTTTTCAGAGCTCTCTGTTTGCTTTTCAGGGTGTATTCTATTACAGTGGAGAAGGTTTTCAGGCAGTGCACCAAGATTAAGAATGTTCCTCCTTAAAGGCAGCCTTATTCCCTTTACAGTTTTAATCTGACCAGTGTTTCCATCTTCAATCAGATATTTTTAATTGCTGTGTGAAGGGTCACCATGATCTGGCCAGGTCAGGCCCCAAGATTTGATGAAGCCTCAGTGAAGCATTAAACCTGTGGCTTACCAGGGAGGATTGTTACCTGAACTGAGTAAGTGATCTCATTTCTCTCTCCTCCTAAATTTCCTTGATGACCCCTAGAAAAATTTAGGCCAGAGATGTGTTAGGAAAGTGCTTCATGGAAAGGGTCTTTCCTCCTTACAGAGAGGAAAGAAGATACTTGCCCAGTCTGCAGCAAACAGGCCCTCAAGTCCATCTATTGCCCAGATGATTTCTTGCATTTATAGGGGTGACGTGTTTCTGCCCAATTTGCAATGATAAATATGTGTCCATTTTTAATTTCTCATTCAGAGGTGATAATCTAATTAATACCTTTAGAGCAAATTTGCAGTGAAGTTTGGATTCATTCAGCTGGATCAACAGCAAGAAATAAAACATCCTGTTTCCATCAAGGCAGATGAATTGTGTTTATGGTTCTCACACTCCAAGCTGGTCAGAAAAATGTGGTCATAACTTCTGAGCAGTCCTCCATCCACTAAATCATGATTGTCTGGAATGGAATAAAAATAAGAGTCCAGACTAATGTTTTTTTGTTGGAATTTTGGCAATATCCTGGCAAGGTCCCCAGTTACCTGTTGGTCAAGACACTGACTGACACAGGAGCACTTGCATAGCCTGGCAACCTCATTCCTCTCACAACACTTCTTACCTGCTGCTCCCTTCCCATCTTCCCATGTCTTGCCATTGGCCACATGTCACTGAATATGGCAGAGCTTCATTTTCATTTGGAGGAGACTCAACGTGAGCTGTGTTCTTGGAAACTACTTAAAAACAGGTTTTGAAAAATATCAGTTCAGGAGAGAAGAGCAGATTCATTTTAATGTGTTCTTTTTTTAATACCAGATTTTCTGCTCAGAAATGTTGGCAGCTGCTTGAACTCTACTCATGAGGGCTGAAATGCTTCCTTTTCTCACTGCAGTTTTATTCTCCCAAAACATATTTTAATCTTGCTCAAATACCACATCAAGGAACACACTTGTTCCTGTTCTCCATCCTGACAGGGTAAACTTAAAAGAGCAGGACTGCAGCCAAGGAGATCTATTTCCCCTTCAGCATAATTTAGGATAATAAAAGATAATGACTGATATTTGCAGTTTGCCTTTCAGCATTTTGATGACAAAATAAGGGAGAGCACTTCTCTGTCTCACAGGTTTTGAATCCAGTTGTTCACAAGAGTGATTCCTTCAAAGGGGTTTTGCCTGAAGGGTGAGGTCAAAGCCACTTCCCACTCAGACACTCCGAGCACAAATGAGAGGTCTGTGCATGGAGATCTTCACTCACTGAGAGCAATTTCTACTTCTCTGCAGGGACAAAAGAAACATAATTTGGTCAGTTATTTTCCCATCCATAGATATGATGGTCACTGTAGGAGATCACTGAAAGGTTTGGAAAACAGATTTCCTATTTCATTGGGGTCCCCAACACAAGGAAGATATTGACCAGTTGGAACGAGTCCAGAGGAGGCCACTGAGTTGATCAGAGGGTTGGAGACCCTCTGCTCTGGAGGCAGGATGAGAGAGTTGGGACTGTTCATCCACAAGAAGAGAAGGGTCCAGGGAGACCTTAGAGCCCCTTCCAGTGCCTGGAAAAGGCTACAAGAGAGTTGGAGAGGGACTTTCCACAAGGACAGGACAAAGGGAAATGGCCTTAAGCTGAAGGAAGGGAGGTTTAGATTAGGTAGTAGGAAGAAATTCTTCCCTGTGAGAGTGGTGAGGCCCTGGAACAGGTTTTCCCACACATATTGTGGACTCCCCATCCCTGGAAGTATCAAAGACAAGGCTGGATGGGTCTCTGAGTAACCTGGTCTAGTGGAAAGTGTCTCTGACCATGTCAGGGTTTGGGACTGAATGATTTTCAAGGTCCTTTCCAACTCAAACCACTCCATGATTATAATATTTTAAAGTTTTTTCTTCCTAGCATAACAGGTTGGAGGCTGATGATCTTGAAGGTCAGACCTTCATCATGAAGGTTGGACTTGATGATCTTGGATGTCTTTTCTAAACTTAGTGATTCTATGACTCTGCCAGCCACGTGTCCTCTCATTGTTCTCCCAAAACTCTCCTGCCTCAAGGAACACACAGGCAGAGATGACAAACCTCTTTGCACTTCATTTCCTAAAAGTCTCCTAATAAACTGAAATAATGTGTTTAATAATTACAGCTAAAATTGATCAACCTAAAACACACAAAAAGGATTGAACTCAGTGGCTGTGTAGTTCTGTTAACTCACAGTACTGAATGTGGGTGTCCTGGCACTGCTGTGGGGAACCCCAAATTATTCAGCCATACAATTAAGGACATCAATACAAGTGAAACACTGGCCAAGACAAAGCCTCTGAAACCACCCCCACAGAACTGAGGGCATCCAAGTCCTACCAGCAGGATTGTTTGTTAAACAGGGACTTTTGTATGGACAAATGGAATAAGCTCAGCTGAAACTGCCCAGGAACAAAAAACAACAGTTGAAATGTACTGAGCCAGAGACCAAGCAAAGTCAGCCAATTACATCTCAATATCAGCTCAGTGGCTGCCCTTTCCACATAAAGAATTATTTGGAAGGGCACATGTGTTTGCTGATTGCTTGGGAATTTGGCATCTACAATTGTGAATCTAAATTCTAAGATTGTTCTGAGGTGTAGTCATTGCCTTCATGTGCTGAGCAAGGACTTGATTTCCTTACAGAACTAGGTAGAAATTGCTGGCATCTCCCTGTCTCAGTGGGATTCCCAAAGTGACCAGTGATCCAAGTGGAAGGCACTGGATCTCACCCCAGAGGTGCTTGCCAGAACCATGGTAAGATTTCCCTAGGCTGGCATAAAAGGAGTATTTAAATAGAGGTAAAATATATATCCCCTGATACCCTGGCTCTGTATGGAGGATCCTAGGACTTGAGGGATGATTTCATCTCCTCATGGAGCCTAAGTAAAACAATATATGAATTATGAGATGCACCACGCTTGAAATTTTGGAATATTAGGCCAAAACCAAACACTTCCACAGGGTGTAAAACACTGATCCAGTGGCCACTTGATGGGCTATATTAGGGTTGGATTTTGTAGAACAGAAGGGTCATCTCTCCATATCACTTGGGCTTCATTCTGGGTCAGATGCTGCCTGTCTTCCCAAAGCCTAAAGCCATCCTAATCTCCATGTCCTCATGTGTTGATCCAAATCAGATGTGTCCTGGAATGTGTTTCAAGAAGACATCAATCCAGAAATAACAATCACAGCTTGATACATCACTGCTGAGTCCAGTTCTGCTGTCAACAACTTGAAACAAGATGCTGATAAAAAACCTGGAGTGTACAGAAAGAGCTGCAAAAATGATGTGATGGCTGGAAAAATGCTGCGCTGTGGGGAAAAAATATTTCAAAGAACTCAACCTGCTTAGCTTATTAAAAAGAATGTTCATTAGAGTGAATAAATACCTTCATGGGGAGAAAATCCCAGGTAATAGAAGGTTGTTCAATCTGGCAGAGAAAGGCAGAGCCAGAACTCATTGCTTGAAGCTGAATTCACACAGATTTCAACAAGAAATAAAGGAGAGGCCTTTAACTGAATGGGAAGGGGACGACACCGCTCAATGTGACACTGAATTTGAGGACGTGAATCTTTACACAGACCTAGAATTGATCTAGGAAACATGGAAAAAGAATCCTGGAGAACTGAATCCAGCTCTGGGGACCCCACCAGAGAAATTATGCGGACCTGCTGGGATGAGGCTGGAGGAGGTCATGAAGATGATCCAAGGGCAGGAGCCCCTCTGCTCTAGAGAGCTGGGAGTGTCCAGCCTGGAGAAGAGAAGGTTCCAGGGAGACCTTCAAGCCCCTTCCCGTGCCTAAAGGGGTTCCAAGAGGGCTGAAGAGGGACTTTGAACAAGGCATGGAATGACAGGACAAAGAGGGAATGGCTTTAAGCTGAAACAGGGCAGGTTTAGATTGGATATTGGGAAGAAATTCTTCCCTGTGAGGGTGGTGAGGCCCTGGCACAGGTTGCCCAGAGAAGCTGCCCTGGAAGTGTTCAAGGTCGGGTTGGATGGGGCTTGGAGCCACCTGGAACAGTGGAAGGTGTCCTTGCCCATGGCAAGGGCCTGGAACTTTTTGATCTTGAAGGTCCTTTCCAACACAAAACAGTCTGTGATTCTACAATTCCATGAAAATCCACAGGCACTGCTGTTTATGCAGCACTCGCTGATGGTCTCAGGTTGAATCCAATGCCAGGCTCAACAGGGCCAGGCATGAGGAGGAAACTAAATGATGGCTTTTGTCTTCAGGACATTCACTGTCCATTTATAGGAGGACCCCACTGGATATAAAAGGAATAAAAGAAAAAGTGGGTATTGTGATGCGAGTTGGCAACTCCAGTGGTTTGTTTTCATAGTTGAGCCATGGTACATATCTATTATGCACTCACTAATTACTGTTTGCCTTTCCAATTCCCCTCTCTCCAACAGAACTGAATGAAATTGGAAAAGATGCAGAAAAAGGTGATGGGGATTATCACAGAAGTGGAACAATCTCCTTGCAAAGAATGACTAAATAAATTAGGTTTCATCTTTCCAGAAAATGAGACTGTTGGGAACTGGCAGAGGTCTGCAGGGTCTTGAGTGGTCTCATAAAGGGAGTGATTGTTTATTCACCATCTTCTTTTTAAATCAAAACAGAACAACCAAAACAAAAGAAGAGGTACTGGGAGTTCTGAAATAGAAAGAGCAGGTGGCAGGCTCCAAATGAGCAAACTTAAATAATTCACACAGCAAAAAAAAAAAAAAAAAAGAAAAAAAGCTCCAGGATTTTTCAGTAAAAGACATAATAGTTGCTAAATATTTACACATCTTCAAAAATTGATTGGGCAAATTAATGGGAAAAAATGTCAGTCAACTGATAGCTGCTAAATACAATAACATCACTTCCAGCTCCAGATGTTTATGGGTTAGAGTAGCATGTTACAGGGCACCTCTCTGTCCTTTAACTCTCCCCTTGCCATCTGCTATTGAACATTGTTTCCAATCCATCCAGATTCCAATACCAGATTCCTCAGGCAATGGGAAATCACTCAGCCTGTGTCTCGTGGCCAAGGCCAGCAATGAGGGTGTGATGAGGTCACTGCAGGGCTCCAGATCCAGCTTGGAGGGGCTTCTGGTTTTATCCAGCAAGAGAATCACGGAATCAGAGAAGCATTTAGATTGGAAAAATCCTCTTAGATCATCAAGTCCAACCATTAACCCAGCACTGCCAAGGCCACCACAAACCCATGTCCCCAAGTGCCTCATCTACACATCTTTTAAACCCCTCCAGGGATGGGGACTCCAGCACTTAAGATCTTATAGATTCATGGTATATAGATCTTTTAAAATACCTTTAAGCACTTTATTATAGTGGCAACTAATCATTCTTTGTGCCAAATTCTTGAAATATTGTTTAATGTTCTTCATCAAGGCTTTCAGTGGATAAAGATTTTAGCAGGAACATCCAGTCTGTATAGAATTTACCCAGAAAATATAACAGGCACGTTGTTTGATATAATTCTAGTCAGAACCATTCAGAAGGCCCAGAAACTCTGAAATTTTTCCAAGAAGGACAGAGATTATGAGGAAGAGGAAAACAAGGTAAAGATAAAGCATAGTTGAGACCTCTGGCTCAAATCAGAAGGTGTGTCAGGGGTGGGGCGAAGACGGCGCTGTGGGATGGACAATTTTGGGAAGTGGGTGTAACAAGAGGATGTAATGTTGGATATTATAGTGTTGCCTAAAATCTTAAGGCATCAATAGTATAAAACTACAGCACCTCTGTAACTCCCTGTGTGTATTTCAGAAATGATTCTTACTCACCCAGAGTGCTGTAAACAAAGAATTCTTTACTTTCTAACGCTCCAAAGGGTGTGTCAGAGCTTTCTTTCTGACCCTTTTAGGCAACACACTTCCCTGGAACGCCTGTGCCAGGGCTGGACAACCATTTCTGTTGAGAAATTCCCCCTAATATCCAATTTAGCTGCTTCTCACCCAAAATAACAGTGTCATTTCGTGTCGGTGTGAACACAGACCTTCCCCTAATTAGCCCAGCCCAGGTTTGATGAGGCAGTTCTGTCTAGAAAGAGCTGTAAAAGATGTGTGGCCTCCATGGGGCCACCCACCACAGCAATTCAGGAATGATCAAACACACCAGAAAAAGGGGGAGACAATCTTCCCAGATAAAGGCACGCGAGTTGCTTTATGCCTAAAAAAATAAGGCATCATAAAAAATGAAATAAATATTTATCTCCCCATCTATCAGGGGGAAAAAAAATTTAAAAATTATGAAAAATTACTGCATATTTAAATGAAAGATATAGAGAAGCGAAAAGAAGTATAAAAAGTAAGTATCCATTTATAAAATATGGTTATATCCCATAAATAGAAGTGAAACAAAGTATGAAACTTTTCAAATGAAAAACTTAAAAATCACAAGGCATCACCCTCCTCTACTTAGAAACACTTCTCTTTCTCTTTTCCATAATTATGATCCCTCTATTAAAATTTTAGATGATATTCTGCCTCACATTGCTAAAGAATAGCAGGTTGTATAATGCTTCAATAATGAGCATATAAGTAAAGGTCTATTATTACTTTAAACCCCCAAACTCCGTATTGCAACATTTTAATTACTTTTTTTTTCTTTTAATTAAATTGAACCAAAGCTGACAGCTTTTAGAAATTAATATATTTGTAAGGATGCACTCCGAAGACCTACAAGATTTACTACTACCCTCAAATAATCCTAAATCACAACCCTTCCCTGCTAATGCATTTTGCTTCCCATTATTAATTACTTATTAAAGAGCTGTTTGTGTCATTTGTAACCTCACCCAGTGCATTATAGATGGTTTATTTAACAGTTATAAGTCATCAATGTCAGGGTGAACTGAGCAGCTTCTCTTAAGGAAGATATTTATACTGTAGAAGTGCAACCCCTGGTTTGAAGGACTTAAATCAGTTCAAGATCCTCAGATGCTGCATAAGGTGTGGTGATTGCAACCCCTCTCTAATCTATAATTAATATATTATTATCTCATTGTTTTGGTAATTCTGACCTAAAACCAGGAAGAACCCCTGTGAAAATGCAGAGAGATCCTTCCCCCCTCTTTACTGCCCAGCTGGGATGGATATTGAGTGTGTTGCAGGATACAACAGATGTGTATCACGAGAGGAAGGAGCATGACATGGAGTCTGGACAATTTTTGTCTCAGGGTGTCTTTTTAGCCCTTAAAAGTGCAAAACCCCTCCTGGAAATGGCTTGGTGCAAAATGAATCCAGCCTGTTCTCTAGATATTAATAGATTAATGCAAATGGATGTCTAGCTGTTTCATCTCTGGAGGGGAAATCACTACAGACCTTATTGTGGGGACAACCATCTGAGATGGTGACAGCTCCACAGTCCTGGTGGCTGTCAGTGGATAAAGATGAGACTCTTCTGAGGGTCTCTTTTAGCAGGAAAGGTCCATTTGTCACCTTCCCAACTTCTTACGAGGCTTGGCTGATCCATTAAGAATTATCTGCTTGTCACAGGAGAGTGGAAGGCTCAGACAAAGTTATTAAAAATAGCCCTGCCTTTGAGTCACGAAGTGCAGAAAGGACTCCCTTGCATTCCATTCTTCTCAGAGAAGGGTTTAGGTGCAGCTGAATCCTGACTTAGCCTCAGACTGTGTCAAGGGTTTAAATTTAAAGAGTTACAGAAGTGTGATTGAATCACTTTGTCCTGCAAGTTTTAGTAATGGCAAAACAGAAACATTTATATAAAATGAATTATTTATTATGACAAATGAACAGACGAGAGAACAGATGAAAGATCTTAATCAGAATTATTTATTACACAGTGCAAAAGCCAAAAATCTACCAGTAGAGTGTAATGTAGGATAAACTTGTATAGTGCACTGCATCAAAGCAATTATATTAAAGAAATTATCAAAGCTAGCAAAAGAAACAATACTTAGGTAGGGGTTGATATAACCCACCGCATGATGATAGTGGGAAGATGTTTCTCTTTCCCTCAGCCCCTGGGGAGTAACCATGAAGAGACATCTCTGCTTCATGGGAGAAGCTCCAAACTTCAAGGCAGTACGTGGAAGACTCTGCCTTAAGAAAGTTGGACTGGGCTTTTATAGTGGACTGGTAGTCAGAGATTTACAGGGCAGCAGACCAGCTTATCTGTCAAATTCTGCTTCAAAAAGCAGGAGGTGCATTCAAAGTCTGGTGAACCAGACTGGGTTTAGCATAATTTAACCCCCAAACAGCACCCTGGCCCAGCAGCTGAACTTGCAGGATGGTTTGCATTGTGTGAGTTCTCTGGTTGGATTGGAGGTCTTATCAGGGTGGGCCCTCCTGCCACACTGCACAGCTCCTGGCTCCAGGCACTCACTCAGCAAGGTGTTCACAGGCTCTGAAAGTCCCACATCTGAGTCCTTATCCACAGGATGGACACGTAGGAGTGTTCTCATTGCTGCACACCATCTGTGTGACACGAGCCTTTGCTCCTCTCTAATGCAGAGAAAAGCCACAAGTGCTGCCCTTGTGGGCAATGCTAAATTACTCCACCTGTGAAGAACTGCAATTTTTTTCCTGCTGCTTGCTGGTTATCACTTGGTTTATAGTTTGCAGCATGTGGGGATATTTCCTTTCTAAATAGTGAGATCTAATTAACCTCACTTACTTTTAACACTATTTTCATAGAATCATGGGTTGAAAGGGACCTTATCAATCATCTCAGTCCAATCTCCCTGTCATGGACATGGACACCTTCCACTAGAAGCTTAAAAGATCCCAAAGGCTCTTTGTACCCTGCTGAAATACATATATAAATTGCCAAGATGTGTTGTGAATTGCAGCAATGCAGGTAAATATTCCTCAGAGCACACCCAGGTCCAAACCCAAAATGTGCTTCATTCCTGCTGGAACCCCTGTGCTCTTTTTCCCTTTCCAGCAGCCCACTGTCAGATTCCTGCTGATCCTTCAAAGCCAGGCTTCCTTCCAAGAGAGGAAGCTGTGGCAAGAGCTTTCTTCAGTAATGAGACCTGTAGAGAGAGGTTTTTTGGGTTATTTTTTGTGGTCTTTAAACACAGGTTGCCCAGAGTTACTAACCAGCAAATTAAGTGACGTGTTTGGAGGCAACAGAAAGAAAACCAAAACCAGTTTCATACTCTCTGTCCAGGGTTTTTATGCTCTGCTTCTCTTGGGGGCCACAAAGTTCCTTCCTGTCACGGGAAGGGAAGGGAAGGGAAGGGAAGG
>VXBX01008682.1:325401-356067 GCA_013400415.1 Scytalopus superciliaris
TACCCAGAGGGCTGGCTCTGCATTTCCCAAACTCTCATGTGGAAATAGGTTTCCCTGCTGGATTGTTGCTTCTCCTTCTGCTGGGAGTGTTACTTTGGAAGGGACCACCTGGGCTGGGATCTCCAGTCTCCTGGGGCACCAGATACCATGTTTTACATGCCTGGTTCTTTAAACTGGTCACAGAATCATAGAATTGTTGAGGTTGGAGATCTCTTAGATCAAGTCCAGCCATTTACCCAGCAATGCCAAGGCCGCCACGAAACAGTGTCCCCAAGTGCCACAGCTACACATCATCTGAATTCCTCCAGGGATGGTGACACAACCACTTCCCTGGGCAGCCACTTCCAGTGCTTGGCCACCCTTTCAGGGAAGAAATTTTTCCTGATATCAAACCACACCTCCAACGACACAACTTGAGGCCATTTGGTCGTCTTGCTGTGTTTTACCTTCCGAGCATTCAACATTTTCATTCTGGCTGGGATCTATTCCAGCATCTCTCTCCTCTGATAGACAGCAATCATCTTCCAATTTCCAGCCAAAGTTTTCTTCTGGCCTACACAGATCTTCTTCTTCTGCCTGTATTGACTTTTCTATCACGTGGCTCTTCTCCCTCTATGTCCAATGCTCCTGGTGCTTTTTTATGTGATCACCATAGACCTCATTTTAATGATCTAAGCTGGGTTGGCTTTTCTTCAAGAGTTGAGCTTTTCATTCACTGAAAGATCTTCAATCACATTTTATTTCTCCTCACATTTATATTATTTTGTTCTTGGGTAATGAGGTGTATATATGGCATTTCTTGTATGGAATCACCAGGAACAGGACTGTGTCCCACAGCTCTGGAAATTATTTCCACTAAAAAAACCCCACTCATAATTCATCCTCAATGGGCCACTGGAATTAGGATCCTACATGCTTTGAATTGCTGTTATTCCTTGGCTATAAAAATGCAGTTTATATAACTGGACTAGGGTCTTCCTGGAAGCAACACTTAGAAACAAACAAGCCAGAATTCAGAAAGTGGCTTATCTCTAATTTTTAACCATCCAATCAAAGAGAAATTGCTCCTTGGCTGTAAAAGCAAAGCTTGAAATGGAGAATGGCAAAGGTTTTGGAAATCAGACCCACAGAGGTATTTTAATTTCTAATGAAGTAAATGGGGGTTTGGCATCTAAATGATTTTGTGGGGATAAATGACTACATGGATTTGGTTTGTGCACTTTGAGAGGTCATTTTAAAAGACATTTGCTCGTATTTTTGAAAGCTCTTTTAAAGTCTCTCACAGAATCACAGACTGGGTCAGATTGGAAGGACCAAAGTGGGTTGTCTGGTTCCACCTCCGAGCTCAAGCAGGGCCATCTCAGAGCACATGGCACAGGTTTGTGTTCAGATGGTTCTTGAATATCTCTAATGAGGGAGATAAAAAGAAATCAAAATCTAATATATCTAATTAAGGTGAGGGAGGATGTTGAAAAAGTTCTGAGGAGAAGTTTTTAAAATTGTGCATCATTTTGTTGTAAAAAAATGATCAGCAGTGTATGGACCCCTTGAATCCCACTAAGAAATTACTGATTTTGAGATTCCTTAGAAAGTGGAGACAGGATTATTTCAAGTACTGCATTGCAATGGGGTATTGAGGGGATTTGATGACTCTCACTGGCTCGGTGTTTTTCATAGTTAATAAGCAACATCAATGCCACAGTTTTCAGTGGTGAAGTGCTCTCTGCTCTGTCCCTACTTAACACCCACAAGTAGACTATTTCCTCCAAGCTTTATTGTTTTCCATATTTACAAAAAGAAAAAGAGAAAAAAATAAAATTCGGTTCCATCTGCAGCTTGTGAGGCTGCAAAAGGCAAACAATTCCCCCCAGACTGAGAGCAATAATGGGCTGTTCTCCATGCAAATTGGACAAAGCAAATGCTGGGTAATCGGCTAAAAATGAGTCTCTGATGATCTCTGTTCCAAACTGTCATTTAAGACAAACAAATGTATTTGCATAAGAGGAATTCTGCCAGGGTGCAGCTGGAGGGGGTGGGAGATCACTGTGGGTTCAGGATGGACTGCACCGTGCAGAGGTGGCTGGAGAATTGATGATCAAAGAGAATTTGTTCCATACTTGTCAGGGAATTGGGTAATAACAGGACAACACAGCCCTCAGGCAGCCCTTGGGAACCAGAAAGTTCTTGTGCTGAAGATACCTTTGACAATGATCATCCTGGGTCAGACCAGAGATATGTGAAGTGACACATGTCTCTGACGAAAGTTGAAGCAAACACTTCAGGTTATTTAATGGTATTTACCAAAATATTCCCTCTTGGAGACTGACTTAGGGACTTTGTTGTTGAGAGATATGTTGAGAGACAAGGGGGAATGGCTTTAAGCTGAAAGAGGATAAATTTAGAACAGATATTTAGAAGAAATTACTCTCTGTCAGGGTGGTGAGGCCCTGGCATGTTGGGAGCGATGAAGGATATCAAGCATGGAAGCGGCATTTTTTGAGGTGGACCTACGAGGAGGACCCAGTGGAGCCTGAAAAACCTGCAGAGTTTACTACATTCCCAAGAGGAATGTAGTGTCGGACTGGCTTAAAAGGACTAAGATTTACCACTCCTCTGAGTGGTAATGGACTTTACATATCGGGATGTGTGTCACCACAGACTTTGAAAAGACTGTGTGATGCCAGTTGTGCTAGTTTTAAATGCCCTCCGTGGTTATTGCTGTTGTGCCATCATGGTGGTTGTTCTTGTCATTTTTCCCTCACGGTCCTCCATTTTGTCCCTTCTTTCCCTCATGATTTTCCCGCCATTCACCCGGGTTTTCCCGCCATTTCCCTGAACGCTGTTTTCTGATTGGTTTACACGGAGCCGTCCTGGATTGGCTATCCAGTCACTATGGTTACTGTGTTCTTGTCCAATCCCATCCCTGTTTCTACCCTCCATCCCATGGTTTCTCTACCCCGACCCTATAAATACTGCTGTCCCAAATAAACTGTAGCTCTCTTGGTGCCCACTGCTGGCATGTGTGTGTGGTTCCTTGGGGGCTCGCCTCATCGGTCAGCAGCTCTTACACTGGCACAGGTTGGACAGAGAACCTGTGGCTGTCCTGATGCCTGGAAATGTCCAAGGCCAGGTTGGACAGAGATTGGAGCAACCTGGGATAGTGGAAAGTGTTCCTGTCCATGGTAGGGGGTTGGAATTAGATGATCTTCAAGGTCCCTCCCAACCCAACCCATTCCATGGTTCCATGATTCTGTGATTCTCTGATTGTGGAGCAATTGATCAGTTCGGACTATTTTACAAACAATATCTTCTATCCTTTAGTGAATGAGGAATTATAATTAAATGAGCAATTCCCTGAGACTTCCTATTAAAATATGGATCACACACAGGGATGCAAACGATTTTCATTTCAGAATGCTTCAAAGAGATGGAGATGTTGCTGCTCACAAAGAAGCCTCAGATGGAGTTTTAAGAGGCTGGTCTTCAGCAGAAACCCTTGTCACCTTCTGACCTGACGAATCATCAGGTGTAAGACTGGTAGAAATAGAGACTAAATGAGTTACATGGAATCACAGAATGGTTCAACTGGAAGGGACCCTCAAGATCATCTGATTCCAACCCCTTGCCATGGGCAGGAACACCTTCCACTATCCCAAGTTGCTCCAAGCCCTGTCCAACCTGGTCTTGAAGACTTCCAGGGATGGGGCAGCCACAGCTTCTCTGCCCAACCTGTGCCAGGGCCTCACCACTCTCACACGGAGCAATTTCTTCCTGATACCTTATGAAAATAATAATAATACTTAATAATCATAATAATCATTAACATCTGATTCATAACCCAGTCTGCTAAAAAACTCAATCCTGGTTGCAATTCAAACCTTCCCAGTTTCTTCTAATGAAGGCAGACCCCAAAAGACAGATTTTTGGGGGGCAAAGCCCGGTGATGAGCACCTGAGCATCAGATGCAAACAAAGTCCACTCAGGAATGCATGTCCTGGCAATCTTCAGGAAGGTGGTGCTATAAGCACAGCAGGACATTTATCAGGCCATGGCTCAGCAGACTGGCCCCAATCTTAATTGGATCTGGGCTGACTAACCCTCTGGCGGCTCCCGGGAAACAATAGTGTAACAACNACAATGATCATCCTGGGTCAGACCAGAGATATGTGAAGTGACACATGTCTCTGACGAAAGTTGAAGCAAACACTTCAGGTTATTTAATGGTATTTACCAAAATATTCCCTCTTGGAGACTGACTTAGGGACTTTGTTGTTGAGAGATATGTTGAGAGACAAGGGGGAATGGCTTTAAGCTGAAAGAGGATAAATTTAGAACAGATATTTAGAAGAAATTACTCTCTGTCAGGGTGGTGAGGCCCTGGCATGTTGGGAGCGATGAAGGATATCAAGCATGGAAGCGGCATTTTTTGAGGTGGACCTACGAGGAGGACCCAGTGGAGCCTGAAAAACCTGCAGAGTTTACTACATTCCCAAGAGGAATGTAGTGTCGGACTGGCTTAAAAGGACTAAGATTTACCACTCCTCTGAGTGGTAATGGACTTTACATATCGGGATGTGTGTCACCACAGACTTTGAAAAGACTGTGTGATGCCAGTTGTGCTAGTTTTAAATGCCCTCCGTGGTTATTGCTGTTGTGCCATCATGGTGGTTGTTCTTGTCATTTTTCCCTCACGGTCCTCCATTTTGTCCCTTCTTTCCCTCATGATTTTCCCGCCATTCACCTGGGTTTTCCCGCCATTTCCCTGAACGCTGTTTTCTGATTGGTTTACACGGAGCCGTCCTGGATTGGCTATCCAGTCACTATGGTTACTGTGTTCTTGTCCAATCCCATCCCTGTTTCTACCCTCCATCCCATGGTTTCTCTACCCCGACCCTATAAATACTGCTGTCCCAAATAAACTGTAGCTCTCTTGGTGCCCACTGCTGGCATGTGTGTGTGGTTCCTTGGGGGCTCGCCTCATCGGTCAGCAGCTCTTACACTGGCACAGGTTGGACAGAGAACCTGTGGCTGTCCTGATGCCTGGAAATGTCCAAGGCCAGGTTGGACAGAGATTGGAGCAACCTGGGATAGTGGAAAGTGTTCCTGTCCATGGTAGGGGGTTGGAATTAGATGATCTTCAAGGTCCCTCCCAACCCAACCCATTCCATGGTTCCATGATTCTGTGATTCTCTGATTGTGGAGCAATTGATCAGTTCGGACTATTTTACAAACAATATCTTCTATCCTTTAGTGAATGAGGAATTATAATTAAATGAGCAATTCCCTGAGACTTCCTATTAAAATATGGATCACACACAGGGATGCAAACGATTTTCATTTCAGAATGCTTCAAAGAGATGGAGATGTTGCTGCTCACAAAGAAGCCTCAGATGGAGTTTTAAGAGGCTGGTCTTCAGCAGAAACCCTTGTCACCTTCTGACCTGACGAATCATCAGGTGTAAGACTGGTAGAAATAGAGACTAAATGAGTTACATGGAATCACAGAATGGTTCAACTGGAAGGGACCCTCAAGATCATCTGATTCCAACCCCTTGCCATGGGCAGGAACACCTTCCACTATCCCAAGTTGCTCCAAGCCCTGTCCAACCTGGTCTTGAAGACTTCCAGGGATGGGGCAGCCACAGCTTCTCTGCCCAACCTGTGCCAGGGCCTCACCACTCTCACACGGAGCAATTTCTTCCTGATACCTTATGAAAATAATAATAATACTTAATAATCATAATAATCATTAACATCTGATTCATAACCCAGTCTGCTAAAAAACTCAATCCTGGTTGCAATTCAAACCTTCCCAATTTCTTCTAATGAAGGCAGACCCCAAAAGACAGATTTTTGGGGGGCAAAGCCCGGTGATGAGCACCTGAGCATCAGATGCAAACAAAGTCCACTCAGGAATGCATGTCCTGGCAATCTTCAGGAAGGTGGTGCTATAAGCACAGCAGGACATTTATCAGGCCATGGCTCAGCAGACTGGCCCCAATCTTAATTGGATCTGGGCTGACTAACCCTCTGGCGGCTCCCGGGAAACAATAGTGTAACAACTGGGAAACGTGCATGGAATGTGCTGCTTTGTTCTCCACAGGCAGCTGTGTGGCTGCGATTCAGGAATGCTCATGGGATGAGGAGGAGTCAGAGCACAGAGCAGATTTAGAAAACACCTGCTCTCGGTCAGGGACTGGAGAAGTTGCAGTCACAGACATTGGGTGCTGCAGGGAGGGGGAGGTAAACTACTGAATGAAAAAGGTCTGTTTTTCCAAAACATGTCACCTTGTTTTCATTCAATTGTGGGTGGCCTGGAAAGGCTGTTCAAGAAAAATGATGGCTTTCAGCTCTGCAGAGTCAGAGAATCCTGGAATCCCAGAATATCTAAGGTGGGAAAGATCTCCAAGATCATCAAACCCAACTGTCAGCCCAGCACCACATTCAGCACCAAACCATGTCCTGAAGTATCATATCCAAAGGGGTTTTGAACACTTCCAGGTTGGTGTGGCAGGAGAGTCCACCCTGATAAGACCTAGAACCCAACAGAGAATGCACACAATGCAAGCCATCCTGCAAGTTCAGCTGCTGGGCCAGGGTGCTGTCTTGGGGTTAAATTATGCTTAAACCAGCCTGGGTCACCAGACTTGGAATACACAGCCTGTATTTTGGAGCATGATTTGACAGATAAACTGGTCTGTCAGCCTGTAAATCTGTGACTGCCAGTCAATCACCTTATATTATAAAAGTCCATCCCCTTCCATACATCAGGTTCTTCTGGCATAACCCTTCCAGGATGTGTGTGTGTGGAGATTCCTCCCTTGGCTGGGGATGCCCTCCCAGGATACTCCTCAAGGCTGAGCAAAAGAGATCTCCTCATCTTTTGGTCTGGGTGAGTTACATCAAATCGCTACTTGGTAATTATTTCTTTTTGCCAGCTTTAATATAATTGCTTCAATAATTACTTCAATATAGTGCACTATTCTACCTTATACTGTACTACTAGTAGTACTAGCATTTATAATGTGCAGTAAAATAATTTTGAGTAAGCTCTTTTGTCTAATCATTTGTAATAATAAATGAAGGATTTTATTTAAATAATCTCATTTTGCCAATCATTAAAATCTGCAGGACAAAGGTGGTTCAATCACACCTCTGTAATTCCTTAAATTTAAACCATTGACATAATCCGAGGCTGAGATTGGATCCAGCCACACCTGGACTTCTCTCTGAAAGGGGTTTAGAAAGCCAGGGAGTCCTTTCTGCACCTCCTGACTCAACAGCAGGGCTTCTTTAATAAATTCGGTTTAAGCCTTCTACTCCCACCTGCAACTCCACCACCTCCCTGGGCAGCCCATTCCAGTGTTTGACGACCCTTTCCATTTCTCCTAATATCTAATCCAAACATCCCCTGGTGCAACCTGAGGCCAATTCCTCTTGCCCTGTCACTGTTACCTGGAAGAAGAGCATTATAAAAATACAAATACACAGCTGGCAGAAGAGACCATTTTTTTTCTTTTTGTACCAGAAATCCATGTTCAAATATTAAAACTCTGCGTGATTTTATCCAAACACACAAAGTCCTGTGGGTTTACATGCCACGAGCAGGGCTGAAATATCTGAGGACGCTGTTCTAGAGAAGTGCAAAGGCAAGAGATTCCTTTTCAACCTGGGATTGAAAAGCAAAAAAAGTTTTGAATGAAGAGGAATAAAGCTTCACTGAGTGGAGTTAGACTGTGCTTTGCCAAGCCCTGGGGTGAAGGATATCTCAGCAGACAGTGTGGGAGATGCACTGCACAGAATCATGTCGATGACAAGAACTGCAGACTTACATGGGAGACTATTTGATTTTCTGTCCTGCTAAGACACAGCTTTTTTTATATTTACATTCTTCCCTTACCTGTCTGTCATCTTACCCTTTTCAACCCCTTCTCTCAGAGCTGGTTACTGACAGCATTGACCTTTAGCAGCGACTCGAGCACACAAGGGCGGACCTGACAACATGCAAAGAGAGAACTGGAAATAGATTTAAGTGAAAGGATTGATACTTGAAATACAGCCAGGTTTTGGTTTTTGCATAATCAGCTCTAGTAAAATAAAATAAAAAGAATAATATGGAATTAATAAATAAATATGTGAACAAGCAGTTAAAGAAAATGAAGTGTGTGTGTGCATGTGAGTGTAGAGAAAGATTCGAGAAATAAATAACAAGCATTCACAAAAATAAATATTTAAGTAAAAGAAAATTAAAACCAAAATGCACGAAGCAGTGGGGCAGTCCTGCAGCTCTCCCCAGGAGCTCTGCTGATGTTTTCTAGTCTCCTCTGGAGGTTTAGTTTAGTGATTTGCTCATAGGAACGTGGGTTTTAAGAGGTTGAGGTACGTATTCAAATACAGTCAGACCATGACAGGGCAAACAAGAATCATGTCAGGAAAACATCTCACAGTGACCACTTCCCCAGATCAGCTCCAGGTATTTCAGTCTGGTCAAGTCATACAAGGATAATGACAGCAGATTTCAGGTATAAAAAGGTTCAGAAATTGTATTTGCAGCTTCTATTCCTCTGAATTACTCCTAATTCTGACATCTCTGCTCTGCAATAGAACTCACGCTGTAGCAGGATCTGCACTCTGACCTGTCCATCCAACATGCAGAAATAAAAAAGACATAATTGTGTTCTGCATAATAACACCTGATGTAACTAATCAAACAAATGGACTGCTTGCATTGACCTCTCTTTTTGTCCCCATTTAGCTGACACTTGTGAATCCCTCTGGCTTTTGTTCGGTAAAGACACAAATGGTAATAAAACTTTATGCCCAGAGAGAATATTCTGTCTCAGCCTTTCGGCTGCTGGAAGGTCTCCAGGGCAAGAGAAGTCTCCTGGATTTTAGGGTTCCAAAGCAATGACACCTCTGTGATAACTGATGAACCTCAGCACCACAGGGAGGTGGAGGGCAACAGCATTATCCATAGGGAATAACAAGGAAAGTTTTGAATATTTGGGAGCAACTCATTGCAAAGGCCGAATATCAGAACTTCACAGAAGCTTCACCTGAAATAGCAGGAGCTTTACAGGGAAGTTGCATAAAGCTTTTGCTGAGTCTACTCCAAAATCCAGACCTATTCAAACTATAATCATTTAAATGGTTTTACGAAACCCAGGAATTGGGATCATGGAATTGGAGCTGTTGGATATAGTCAAAATGATCCCTTTCAAGTCTCAAGATCTTGTTTGATGAACCCTTAGGATCATCAGCCTTAGGGTCAGCAAACGTATTACAATCTGTTCCATCAGCACTTATTGCTGGTGTAGCCTCATCTCCAACCTGGCCCTAAAGTGTGTGGTCATGTTAGGCCAGCTTTGAAATTCTGCCCTCACCATGGCCAAATAATTTGGCATTTCTCTTTACCAGTGAAAGAGCCAATGCAACACAGAAATGCTCCTGTTCCACATTTAAAGCTGTTGACTACAGAAAACCTGGAAAATTAAATCACATTCCTGAAGATATCAGACATTCTCTTGACCCAGGAACTCTCTAAAAAAAAAATCCTATTACCAAATGTATCTTATCTGCCCTGAAGGAATCATGAAGGTGTTGGACAAACTCCTCTGGCTGCCTTCTGAAAAGCCTGATGGAGATGTTTGTGGGGAAGTGTGGCCATGGAGAAACAGGCAATCAGACATCAGGAAAAACACCAGCATAAAGCTATTTGTTATGCCTGGTTAAAGTGATAAATAAGTCACAACAGTGGGACACACTATCAGACAAGAGGCCAAAGAATAACACAAGAGCTGTGTCACTCCTCATGCTGAGAAAACAAGCTAAACTCAACCTCTTGGTGTGTTTAAATCACAGCATTCCCAAGCAGAGCCAAGGATTAACTGTTCCCTTGCAGATCTTTAGAAGAGCAACCACATAATCCCTCCAGCACCTCACATTAAAGATCTTTTGTCTTCTATAGCTGAGGGTCAAAAGTGGAGTGAAATTAACTTGCCAGAATATTATTCTTTTATTTATGGGAGATGCTGCAGCACTTAAGCTCCAGATAGAAGTGCTGGAGCACTCAGGGCAGGCACATCCAGCAGGGCTGTGGCCTCTTCTCCTTTCTTGCATTGCCTAGAAAGGTATATTGAGTGGCCTGAGCAACCTGGTCGAGTGGGTGACATCCCACACCCATGGCAATGGGGCTGGAAATAGATGTTTTTAAGGTCTCTCTCAAGCCAAACTAAGCCATCCTATGATTCCATGAAATGAAGAAAGGGCAAGCAAAACCCCTGGACTGGATATTGCACTGTCACAGTCATAAATCAAAGCTGGAATCCTTTGAGGTGGATCTGTCATTTCCATAATAAACATTGAAGCCAATGTAACAACCACAATACCTGGAGCTTTTTAAATGAGGAATTGCTGAGCTTATTAAACTCTTTTTAAAACCCCAAATTTGTGCACAACTGAGCACATCCAGGAGTGGAGGATTCAGGACCACAAATCATAGAACCACAGAATTACGGAATCAGAGAAGGGTTTAAGTTAGAATGGACCTGAAAGATCACCCCGTTCCACCCCCTGCTGTGGGCAGGTTCACCTTCCTCTATCCCAGGTTGCTCCAAGCTCCATCCAGCCTGGCCTTGGGCACTTCCAGGGATGGGGCAGCCACAGCTTCTCTGGGCAACCTGTGCCAGGGCCTCCCCACCCTCACAGGGAAGAATTCCTTCCCAACATCCCATCTATCCCTGCCCTCTGTCAGTTTAGAGCCATTCCCTCTTGTCCTGTTCCTCCATCCCTTGTCCCAAGTCCCTCTCCAGCTCTCCTGGAGCCCCTTCAAGTGCTGGAAGGGGTTCTAAGGTCTCCCTGGAGCCTTCTCTTCTCCAGGCTGAACACCCCCAGCTCTCAGCCTGTGATGTGCCAGGGTTCAGCAAGAACCAGCCCTCATCCCAGAGAGGCACTGTCAGCTTGTCTGAAGACAAAACTCCTTTCAAGCAACAACCAAGAACATGGAAAGACACTTGGAAGCAGGGGATGGGGATGGATGTTCTGCAATGACTGGCTCTGGTACAAAAACACCCAAAATCCACAGTGCATTTTTAGACAGAAGAGGATGTTTAACGGAAGAAGTTGGCCAGAAAGCACCTCTGTCTCCTAAAGGCATCACAATTATGCTGCTTGTCTTCTGCTTTGCCTGATCTTCCTACAGATCCTGCATTTCTGAGGCAGCAGAAGTTCTGGAGGAAAATATAGTGTTGTTTTTCACTTACTTTTGTGGCAAAGAATTATAGGTTTGGGGTGCACCTTTGCAAGGTTGATCTGTGGTTTTACATCACACCTGTCCATTCTTTAGGTTCAACTGGAACTATCACACTCAAAAATGGGCACTGCCACAAAAGAGTTTAAAACTAAAAGACAAAATGCACAATTTCTATCTGGTTCAGAATAAGAGTATGAAAATCAAGTATTTAAGGTGTTTCCTCACATTTTGAGGCTTTTTGGAGGCAGACAAAGATATCTGTGGATGCAGAGCATCCTTTTCTATGGAGAGACTCACTTTCTTTATGAGCATCAGCATGAGCCAGGATGAGTGAACTGAGTATCTGAGCTGTGAACTGTGAGACCTGTAGTAGCTACACCTCAAGAATCACAATGTTGTTGCATGTTGCAGAGCTGAAGGGATCATATGAATTATCCTTGCCTGTGTAAAGGTATTTAATACACCAAGAAATTTCTCCTGTCTTAAATACCACACAAAAGCTCAAAGGGCACCAAACACTATGTGAGACTTAGTGGGGCAGAGGTAGATGCAGCTTGTAGGGATAAACTTAATTTAGAGGGCAGTTGGATCTGAGATTCCCCCAGCTTTTAACAGCTACTCCTTCCAATGCTACAGTCCTTCAGGTAAAAGAGCAACTGGAATCTTTCCCTTCTCACCCTCTTTCAGCAGCTAAAAAATAATGGAGGGACACAGGAACAGCCATCCATAAATACCAGGAATTAGAGCCAAGAACGGTCACAGCAAGGCCACTGATTTTAATTCATTGATTCCCAGAGGATTATTCTGCCTGCTTTTTGTATGACCCGGCATCTCCTTGTGCAAATGACTCAGCCCAAGAGGACATTTTAGATGACATTTATTATTTACATTTTTATATCCCTTTGGAGACTCCTTCCCTTTCCACTGTGCCCCCAAATCTTTCATTTCTGTTCCAGCTTTCTCCCTGTGCTGTATCATCGTGACTGGGAGAGTCAGTGCTGAGCAATAAAGGCAAGAACAGTGTTTTGAGCACTGCAGGAGAAAAACAAATGCAATGCAACAGCTCATCTGTTGAAATTTTAGCCATAACTGGGTGTACTGAGGTCTGCTCAGTTTGCCAGTGAAATACCTCATAGAATTTCTTCCCAAAGGGCTCTGTGGTGAAGATGATTTAGCAGGCAGAGCTCTTCCCTTATTCACTCACAAAGAAATAACATTTTGCTATTTTCAGGATAACATTAGACCTCTCTGTTCCAAGTCTGCAGCCACAATTTGCCTTTTTCTTTTGTCCTGCAGGTCACAATTCCTGTTGCTTTCCCACAGTTATGGACAGCTGTGTTCAGTTTAGCCCAGAGGTGGCTGTTGTGAGGGATGAGAGGGATGAGGATGAGCACAGTCATTTAGGACTAATTCCCAATTACAACCAAGTGCAAAATGGTTTTCCCACGCTGTGAAGATGTTAATAGCCTGTCTCCAAATCTTCCTGTCCCTTCCAGGAATTTCTATGCATTTCATTGCTCTTGAGTGAGAAAAAACCAAAGTTCTCTTTGCCTGAGAAGTGGAAAAGCCACTTCCAGCTAAGCCTGAAGTCTTTGCCTGCCCCAAAGGAGGATTTTAGCCCAGACAAGCAATTTCCTGAGTCATTCTGGAGGACCAAGCTGAGCTTTCTTCCTTTATTTTCATATTTATTGTCACATGGTGATGTTTTTTGCTCCTGCAGAGCACATCTGTCCATCTAGAGAGACGTTCAGGCTCCTGCATCTTCCCCAGGAATCTTCCTTAACACCCCTGAAGAACAGCTGCTGAGATACCTCAGCTCACACGAGCAAAAGTGATCTCACTCTCACTGATGGATGAGGTAACACCCCATATCCCACATTTTAATAGGAAGTCCTCAAGAAATTACTCTTTTAAGTATTTTCACCATGGAATGGGAGATACTATTTATAAAATAGGCCACTTTGCATGCATTTGTGTGTGAACTGACCAATTGATCCTCAACCACAGAATCACAGAATCAAAGAATGGAGTAGGTTGGAAGGGACCTTAAGGATCATCTGCTTCCAATTCCCTGCCAAGGGCACAGACACCTTCCAGTATCCCAGGTTGCTCCAAGCCCCATCCAACCTGGCCTTGGACATTCCAGGGATGGGGCAGCCAAAATGACACTCATTTTCATGAATACTGTGTAGACTAAACATTTTTCAGGATAATTTTCAAACCTGCAGCACCTTCCAGCCAAAGTTAATGAGGTGCTTTGCTAATCAACACTCCTGCTTAGTTCTTTTTGCCCTTCACTTAGTGGCAGATGTAAGATATTCAGGGACAGGTTGTCACATTAGAACAGTAAGAGAAAAGTGTCCATTTCCAGATGCAAAAGGAAGGGGGTGAAGAATTTATGGCAGATAGATTTGGTACTAAACCCCAAATCATCCCAGAGGTGTTTTCCAGAGTGGGATAACCTGCTGGGGAAAGCTTGACCCCTTGACATCAGTAGACATCGTGCTGCTGATTTTCCTCTGAGTTTGCACAGACAGCTTCAGGTTGTGAGCAAAAACATTCTTCTTCCCACTCACATCGACAGGACAAGGAGAAATGGCTTGAAGTTGTGACAGAGGAGGCTCAGGTTTGATATTAGGGAAAATTTCTTCAGTGAAAGAGTCATTAAGCTTTGGAACAGTCCACCCAGGGAGATGGTGAAGTCACCATCCCTGGAAGTGCTCAAAAAATAAGCAGATGTGGCACTTCATGATATGGTTTAGTGGGAATGATGGTGTTGCCTCAAAGGACGGACTTGATGACTTTGGAGGTCTTTTCTAACCTTAGTGATTCAACCATTTTAAACCAATTCCCTGTCTTCGCAATTCCAAACCTGTGCACAATTTCTCATCCTTGCATCTGCTCCCTGCTCAGCTCAGGGCAGGACAGAGGTACTGAAGGAGCTGTTTGATATCTTGGGTTTGTAGGTGGTTCATTACCACTAATCTTTCTGATCAACAGCCTTTGCTCACAGAGCGGGGCAGGAACCTCGGGATGAAAAAGTTGTGCTCTGAGGAAGGGCCTGACAACACAATCTCCCCCTTTTGCAATCCATGAATGGACATTGCAATGCAAAAGGTCTCTCAAAGTTGTATTTCTGCTGTTCTGTGCAACTTCGGGCATGTTGAACATCTTTCCCCAAGGAATAGTGAACTCCTGGAGGGAACAAATACTGTTTGGAGACACCTGAAGGGTGAGAGGTGTCTCTTTGGCACTGACAATATTTACTGTCAGTGAGAACTGACTGTCCCAGCAGGGGCACAGCTGGGAGGCAGCACATGCACATCTCTGCTCACCCACAGCATGAAAAACTGTTTGTGGCTTCACTGACACTTTCTGAAAAGAATAGTTTTTGTTGCTGTTTGGAAGGAACCCAAAAAAACTGTCAGATCCACAGGAAATGTTTCAAGTCTCTCACTGCTTTGAACTGGGGATATGCTTCAATGATGCTCTTTTTCTTTTTGTAAAATGAAGAAAATTTAGGAATGGGAGTCTGTTTCAAATGCTAAATATCTGCGTTTTGTTCAGGGGGAAATGAGAAAATTATGATCCTGCCTTTTCAGTTCCCTCCACTATTCCTCTGCATTGAAACCTCAAACACGCTCAGGCTCTTTGTTCATTTACAAACTCCAGGAAATGGTCACTGTTTTAAGAATGAAACTTGTCAAGAAAATATGAGGAGCATTGGCACATTTGAAAACCCAGTATCTCAGGATCTATTCTCATCCACCAGTGGCCTGTTCTTATTTACCAATACCATTGAGGGGTTCCCAATCCAACACTGAAGATTTGGTAAATATTCTTTGGAAGCCACCCAGCCTGGCATGGGATGGAAACACATATTTCCCTGGAATCAGGGCTGACTGCTGCAAAGTCCCACCACAGTTTTGCTACTGCAGCCTCGCGTGAAGACATTGATAGAAAGGCAATAATAGCACTTTGAAAATGATAAGTGGCACATTAAACTCTGCTCCAGTTTCTCAGCTCCCAGCGATAACAAGTGTTCACCAACAAATATTAGTTATAAAGATGCAGCACAATGTGTGCCAGGAAATTACAGGCAGAAAAATCAATCACCTCAAAGGATGTGGATGCAGCTCTAATCCGAGCTCTAAAAGCCAGAACTCCTGGGCTTGTGCCTGAAATATCCTGGCAGAAGATAAAGGTCTTATCACTTGCTGAAATGAAAAGTGCAAGTTTTTAAGAACATATTTGTGAACTCGCAGAAGAAATGCCAGCATTCATTTCTCAATGCAGGAATTCAGCATTCCCCTTTCTGCATCTGAAAACTTAGGGAAGAGGGAGCTATTGGGTGGTGAAAGAGATGGAAGAATTGAGAGAATTGTGAATTCGGAGTCTCGCCCTCCTGGTAATGTTTGTAGAGCTTATACTTAATGCAAGATGAATAAAGGAAAGTTTCCCAGCCCTCCTGGACTCTGCTGAATGGCTCAATAACCTTCCTGTGAATTTATAATTTGCGGTTGCTTTTCAAAATGCCAAACACAAGAGACTCGGAGGGACAGTTAGGGAGGGGAATGGGTTATTGGGGAAGATGATTGAAGAATCTCCTTGTGCTCAAGTTTTACTGACATTTCCTTTGCAGGGAAGGCAGGCTGCCATCTCAGCATTTCTGCTCCTCTTGAAGGGTCTTATCTTCCCAGCCATGTGTTCCTGTGCTGTGTTAATGAGCATGATATATAATACATTTCACACAGAGCCAGTGCAAGCCTGATTTACAAAGGATGGGGTGAAAACCTGCTGTTCTGATGGGACGTGAATCCTAATGTAGCAGAATTTTCTGCAAATGCTATAGAGTTGTAAATAATGGAAGAAGGATAAGAATAGACAAGCCAAGTCAATACTCGAGGTGCATCTTAATTGCTTCGCTTGGTACAAACAAGTAGCAACACGTGTTGCTTCTGGTGAGCTCAGCTGGGCAGATTGTCAGGGTTTGGGCTCAGTGTGTGTGTCCTGCAGTAATTAAGAATCAAAACCCCATCAATTCATAGAATAATTTGGGTTAGAAGGACCTTAATGATAACTTTGTTCCGACCTCCCCACCACAGGCAGGGACACCAACATGGATTGTTGTCTCTTCAGTCAACCTGCCCCAGCTGAGTTACACAAATGCCAGAGGAAGGGCCAATCCTGTCCCACTGGGGTCTGTTTAGACACATCTGAAACACCTTTTAGAACTTCTGAGCTGGTTGTTGGTGAGGGGAACAGAAAAGCTTGATCATACAAAACTGAGTGGACACTTCAGAATGGAGAGTCACCCTGCAGGAAGACCTGGATAGGCTGGAAAGGTGGGCTAACAAGAACCTGGTGAAGTTCAACAAATGAAGTCTTGAACCTCAGAAAATATAATCCAGGAGTGCAGCACAGGTTGGGATCTGCCCTTCTCTGTGGAAAGGAACCTGGAGGTCCTGGTGGAAAATAAATTCTATAGGAATGAACTTGGTGCTGCCATGACAAAAAAACCAACAGGATTTTGGGATGCAGCAACAAGGTCAGCACCAGCAGAGATAAAGAAGTTGTTGTCCCAAACTACTCAGCACTTCTCAGGCCACACCTGGAATACTGTGATTCTTTTTGGTCCATGTTATACAAAAAGAGTCATGGACAGACTGAAAAGGGTCCACAAAAATGATCCAAAGTCTGGGAAACCTGACACATGAGGAAAGACTGAGACAGACAAACTGTGTTTGTTCATTGTTGAGAAAAGACCTAGGGGAGACCTTATCACCATGTTCCAGTATTTAAAGGGTGGGTAAAAGATGGAGGGTCCCATTTTATGAGTTTTCACATGGAAAAAGATGAGTGATAATGAGCACAAGTTATTCCTGGGGAGCTTCTGATTTGACACAGGATATTCTGATTTCTCACAAGGAGAAAAATGAGGAAGAATGATCTCCCCAGGAAAGTAGGAGATTCCCCAACACTGGAAAAGTTTAAGATTCAGCTGGGCAGGGTGCTGGGCCATTCTCTCCAGACTGTGGTTTTGTCAAGAAAGGTTGGACCAGAGATGATCCTTGAGGCTCCTTCCAACTTGGTATTTTGTGATTCAATGACTGAAAAACAGCCTTCCCTGGGCAGATCAAAGAGGGAGTGTTGGAGTGAGCTCAGAGGTGTCCATGGACATGCTCCGAGGGCTGGAGTCCCTCTGCTCTGGAGACAGGCTGAGAGAGCTGGAGGTGTTCACCTGGAGAAGAGAAGGCTCCAGGGAGACCTGAGAGCCTCTTCCAGTAGCTAAAGGGACTCCAAGAGGGCTGGAGAGGGATTTTGGACAAAGGATGGAGGGACAGAACATGAAGGAATGGCCTTAAGTTGCCAGAGGGCAGGGTTAGATGGGATATTGGGAAGGAATTCTTCCACGTGAGGGCGGGCAGGCCCTGGCATGGGTTGCCCAGGGAAGCTGTGGCTGCCCCATCCCTGGAAGTGCCCAAGGCCAGGTTGGATGGGATTTGGAGCAACCTGGGATAGTGGAAGGTGTCCCTGCCCATGGCAGGGGGGTGGAATGAGATGATCTTTTACTATCCCTTCCACCCCAAACCATTCCATGATTTTCTGATTTTCGTGAAATAAAGAAGAAAACAAACGTTGCCCATTAAAAGCTGAAATTCTCCTGTTTGCTGTGATTCAGTAACTGCTCCTGTGACAAAACACTGTCTAGACACTGAGTCAAAACAGGGCTTTATTTTTCTGGGAATTATCCTTAGAAGCCCACAGGACAAGCTTTTCATCAACATGTGCCTCAGCTCTGTATGTGAGACATTCCTGCTGCAGCATGGGATGGACACAGGGCGCTTCTTTCAAGGTTGTTGTGCTACAGGATGCCTAAATAGAGAGCATAAATAGACGTGCCTTGATCCCAATGTTTACTGAGCAGGCCCTGTCTCCCAGTGGTAGGTTTTCTAGGAAGCAGAAGCTGAGAATTACACACAGTGAGCATCTGAATAAAAAAAAAGAAGTGGGTGGGTTTCAGCTTGATTAGTAGAAAACCAAAAGTTGAGTTGGTTCAGTTCAGGGATTTACTTTCATGTGCTTTTCACTTGTAATTGAATGTTTTGCTTCACTTTCAGGTTGTTAAAGAATTTTAGAAAAGCCTTTTTCAGCTGGAGGCTGAAAACTAAGGAAAAAAAAACCCCAAACCCTTTAAAAAAACCTTTTAGAGAGGAGAAGTCAAAGCGTTTTTCTTGCACAGGTTTTTATTATATATTTTCAAAACGTTTCAATGGCAAATTTATACCACACAGTGCATAACCTAATGTGTTTACTGATTGAGGGGAATGAACCAATTCAACTCAAATGAAACCATTTAAAGGATAATTTTGATCCCTTTGGTGGTCCATTTTTTCTTCTCTCTTTTCTTTCTTTTTTTTTTATTTTTAATTTACCTAAATAAATAGGAAAAAAATCCCAAACAAACAACACCAAACCAAACAACCACCCCAAAAGTCCATTCAGACGTAGCCAGGAAGAGCTTAACCAAATGGATGTGTTAAAATAAAGACCTTGCCTGGGCATCTTTTCACTTGCCAAAAAAGCTTCAATAAAAGTAATCTAAACTCCTCAGAGCACCTCCAAAACATTTTTAGACCCACTAAGGCTGGTCCTTTGTAATATCCCTTACACAGGACCAAATTAAGCCTTAGCTTAAAGAGGCAGATTTGATAAAAAATGGAAAAAAACTCCTTTGAGCTCCCCCTTATGTCGATGAACTTCCTTTCTACACTTCCAGGAAGGAAATCACCATCTTCTGCATGAAAGATGTTTTTGATAGGAAAACCCCCAGATATTAAAATCAATTTCTCCAGCTTGATGTGTTTTATCCTGTCCTTCTCCCACTGTGTAACATATTTTAACCACCTTTTTTTTTTTTTTTCCCTTTAAATTTACATGTGCATTAAACTTTTCTTAGTGTTTAGGGGAGTTTCTTTTAATGCTTTTTCTTGCCACATCACCAGCAGAACTCTTTGCTGGTAAGCACTTGTTTAAAATACTCTTCTCCCATGTGTAACCCAGCAATAAACTGCTCAGAGAACGAGAGGTAAATCTTAATGCATCTTGAAAGAAACGGTGCCCTGGTAGGACAAAGGGATTTTTAAAAAGAGAGAGAAAGAGAAAGACTTAAAGATTTTGTCAGGTTGATTTTTTATTAAGAACCCTGATACTGGAATTTGGAAAATGAGGATCTTGATGTGATTTCTTTGGGGAATGATGGGCACCTGGGAGAAGGGGATAGGCAAGGGAGTGCTAAATTACGTTTTGCTAAGATGACAATTGACAGGGAACAGAATGACCTGATGTTTAACCACTGTTTTTATTGGCAACTGAAGCTCATCTTGGTTTCTCCTCATCCAGAAGGTTCCCTACAGTGTCACATGGGGCTCAACAAGACTTCAAAGTGCAGCTCAGGAAAGAAATTGTATCCTGGTGCACTGGAGTGGGACCTGCAGGATGAATAAACAAACAACAAAAGTCCCACATGCCCTGATAAAGCCAAAAAAAAGTCCTGTTTGAAGCTTGTGCTCATGTGGAGGTGATGCCTCTGTCAGGGGCAGCTGTAACTCAGCACTGTAGGGGCACATTCACTCTTTGTTTCTTTGCCCCACCTTCCCGTTCAGTCCTCTTTGATGGATTCATCCATTCTCATCCACAGAGAAGCTGTGGATTCCCCATCCTTGGAAGTGTTCAAGGCCAGGTTGGACGAGGTTTGGAGCAACCTTTGGAAGGTGTTCCTGCCCATGGTTCTTGGCACTCGATGATCTTTAAGATCCCTTCCAGCCCAAGCCGTTCTACAATTATTAAAACCGGTTTTCCCTCAGTTTTGCATGGCCCAAATTAAACCCATAATGTGTGCAGATAAATGTACAGCTACCCCAGGGCTGGTATCTCACACAGCTCTTTATTGAACCTATTTTTCTTTTTAAATCCTATTCCTCCAGAGAGAGCTGGGAGAGAAGGAAGATGCTCCTGTGGCCCATAAGGAAGCCTGGAGACACTCCCTGCTCTTTGCTGCTGCCCACAGTGACTAAACACGAATGTACAGGAATGCAAGGGGAGCTGCTTGTTTCTTGGCTTAAGTGTGTATGGAATTAAAACTCCTGGAGCAAGGCACTGCTTCCAGGGCAGGCTATGGAGCCCTACAGTCAAAATCCTCTTGCAAAACCCAACCATGGCTGGGGGCTGAAGTGCATTAACCTCTGTATCTGTAATTTTTTAAGGCACAATCTAAATGACATCATTTTGATTGAACCAGAAAAGAGCAAGCCCTGGGACATTTGCATTGTCTGTAGCCTTTAGTGAGTTAGAAAATAAGCTGTTTTGGGAGCTTTTTGGGGTCACTGTAGTCAACAGTTGTTTTGTGCTTTCCCTTGTAGGCTGGTTGCTAAAAAAGGGACTTATCCTTTTGTTCATATAACCCAAACAGGCACCACTCATGTTTTAAGAGACAAATCCCTCTTTCAGGAACCAGGATGAGATGTTTAATAAAGCAGAGTAAAAGTATCCTTGCCAATAGTTGTGCCAGTGTGGAAAAGATGGCTTTAAATTAGGCATTTCAAGGGATGGTGGTATCAGCTGATGGTTAATTTAGGGAATTGGAGGTGAGAGCAGTACGCAGGGTAAGGTGATGGGGGAGAGAAAGGCCTCAGGAAGGATGAAAATTGGTCAGAAAATTATCTTCTTCCCATGTTTGTGTTCAAATGTCTGAAGAACAAGCAGAGAGAGAGGTTTGCTGCACAGAATTCCTGAAATAATGGAGACATGGTGGGACAGAGTCCTGCAAAGGAGAGGCAGATGTGTTGGACCAGGGATTTCCAGAGGTCCTCTCCAAATGACATGGTTAGGAATCTGTATTTCTGCTCAGAAAATTTCTGCTGGGGATGATTTTTCTCGTCAAAGAAAGGCAATATTTAGAAGAGTTTGTTTCAAGGGAGAGTAAGTAGGAAATGAGAAATGGAGGAAAGTGTGAAACTGGAGAAAACCTGGAGCAGGATGGAACCATGAGAAAGTGATTCCCTGAGGGCAACACCTTTGTGTCTTGGGGGTTGGGATTACACCAGGTGAGCAAAGGGCAACTGGACAACAGGAAAGGCAATGGCCCATCACAACTGCATCTTGTAATTTGGGATAAACATTGTGTCTGTCTCCATGCAAGGGACACTCTGCCCACCTCCAAGCACACAACTCAAAAAGAAAGAGGGTGTTGTTAGAGCCATTTCCAACCACAGAGAGAGGAATAGGACTGGAAGAGCACAGGGTAAACAACAACCGGAGGTGTTATTGTCATTTTACGCATGGAGTTTTGTTTGTTGTCTCATGAGAAAAAAGAAGAGGGAGAGGGAGTGAGAGTGAGAGGTGCAGCCAGAAAGCAAATAAAAGACATGGGGATGAGAGGTCTTAAAAAAAAATTAAAAATAAAGGGGAATGGAACACAAAGACAAAACACGCAGGAAAAAGAAGAAGGATGTGGCCTGGATGTGGCCTGATTTCACCAGCCAGTTTACCTGAGGAATAACCAGGCTCTGCAGTGCTGGGTGAATGTGTAAGACTCCATCAGAGAGCAAGTGATTGAGAAAGGGAGAGAAGTGTGACAGGAGAAGAGACGGGGAGGGGGAAATTAAAGCAGCAGCAATTGAAAAATAATCAAAGATAAACAAAGTCAACAGAAAAAAAACGACTTTCATTTTCTCTTGCAGCCACTCCAAAGTGAGCCCTACGAGCAGAGACTTTAATTTGCCTCCTCCCTACAGTCTCGGCCCTGCTGATTCATTCAGCTCGGCGAGGCTGCGCTGCTCACTAACCTACGGTACCAATTTATATGCTAATCGTTTGCCTTTGTAAATCAAGGCATCTTCTCCAGCGCCTCCCCCCCCCCACCCCAAACTCACTGGTGCAAAATGCTGCCCACCTCTGCACTCAGGGCTGGGAACTGCCGACTCGGAGACACAATAAACCATCAAATCCTAAATAATTGGATCATTGATGGAGTTCATCCCCATGGATTAAGTTGCTGTTTCATCTCAGCCCCTCACCTGCTCAGTAGGAGCCTTTCGAAGAAGTTTTATAATTAGTCGAATCTGGGACAGGCAAAAAACGTTCCCTCCTTCTTTTCCTCTCTATCCTCTGATGTTCCCTGATTTGCTTCTTCATAGCTTCTTCTTGGAAGGACAAGATTGGACAAGGAAATGGCACCACTTAGATCCCTTTTCCACCTTTCAAAGAGTCTGTGAGGACCTGAATAGGGCAAGTCTGGTACAAGCCTGCCCGTATCCAGAGGGCAGCTTGGGAATCAAATGGAACTATTAAGGGCCTGGGTTATTTCCAGTCTCCTGATGGAGGATTCCTGAGGGACCATGAGAAAAACCATCCTGATCTCCCAAAGGGAAGATGTGCCTGGAAAGCTTTAAGAGAACAGGAAGTCTGTTTTGTTAACAGAGTTAGGATTGTGCTTAGCTCATTGCCGGGTTAAAATAAGATATTTTGATCCCTTCTGTTCCCTTCCAGTGATGGTTGTTGAAGGGAGGGAGGGAACTGCAAGACAGAACAAGAATTCTTAACCTGAAGGATGCTGATTATAAATACAGAAAGGGAAGTGTTAAAAGTGGAATTTAGGATGTGGTTTCTAAATGGCAGAGTAGGAATTCCAGCCTGTGCAGCTCCAAGCAACCACTGGGATTATGAATTAAGAACATTAATTAAGACATGAATTTGGGTCTCCTACTCCAGATGCTCTGCAGGGGACACACAGGCTCAGTTACTTTGGACAGAAAGTCTCTCCTCTACTTGCCAAACAATCTTTGACAACCCCTGGATTTCCACAGGCCCGTGAGAACAGCTTGGTTTGGTATGCAAAGGTTGTTACTTGGAGTAATTAATACCAGTCCTTAACACTCCAAGACTCCTAGGCAAGTTTCTAGCAATCAATACCCATAAAAAGGAAGTTACACACCAGTCATGCACTTTTAGCTTTAAAGGCAGCCCTGTCTCTTCAGGGAAGCTCTTCCTTTTATATATTTTTGCCCAGGATTCTTTCATGCTTCCAGATTTTGTGGTTTATGGAACCCAACAGGAAGAGTTACTCCTATACAGACAGGAGAAACCCACTGTTGAGTCTAGACTGGACCCAGGGGGGTTTAAGATGTTATTTGGGTGAATTTTGGCCACCTTCCTCTTTTGGACCCAGTAACTTTAAGAAATCCTGCATGAACAGCAATGGAGCTCAGTGCTTAATGAATGGCAAAGGACACTCCCATTTCCCAGGCTGCAGGTCAGTTATTCCTAATAATTTTCTATGCTGGCTGTGAGCAGAGCAGGAGATCTGGGGCCACCTACCAGTCTTGGGGCCACCAGCCTAAGGAGCTCAAGGATCCCGGTGCCAGACACTGGGGAGAAATGACACCTGGGGGCAACTTGTGAACAGGCCAAGCCCAGCTGATGGAAAAACCCATGTTGGGTGTGAATATCTCCTCAGTTTCCATTCTGGTTGGCTGGAAAAGAGGAAGAGGATGGAGCCACCCATGCTGCACATGTTTATATGTGTGTTGAGGGGGTGCTGGTAAAGGCACTGCTCTCTGTGCTGAGGGTGTGTCTAGCTGTGTCTGTGCATTCCCTGTGTGTGTTTGTGCCTGCTGGGAATTCATGCTCAGCCCCATGAATGTCCAGACTCAGGAACATGGATCTGGGACAGGAGGAACACCCTGCCCTGCATCCCACTGTGTGTGGTTTCCCTACCACCCTTTTGTTGCATCTATCTCTTGAACCAACCATGTTATTGTGTCCTCAGCTCTCCCTCGGGTGGGAATTACCACACTTCCAGCTAAAAACCCACATCCTAACTTCCCAACTTATTTTTTTCATTTCTGTCTTTATGATCAGGGACTCTTTCACCGTCAGCATCCTTCAGGATAAAGAATTCTTTTCCTTTTTTGCTGTTCCATCCCTTCCTTCAACAGCCATCAGCAACAGTCCTGATCCTCCTGACATGGTTTCAATGGACTAAAGGAGCCAGACTCTCTAAGCCTGACCATGTGGCCTCGGTTCCTCTGAGACTTCAAACAGCCCTTCCCAATTTGGATTCTTCTCTGACCATGAGTGACTAGTTGTGCTGGTCTTGGGCAATCCCAGGGCCCCTCAGTGCCTGGACACACACAGTGTTCCAAAGGAATTTGAAATATCATCTCCTCTTCTTTGCTGCTACTGAAAAGGTCTTTCCTGGTACACCTCGAGCTTGAGCCTTTATTTTCCTCTGATTGGTGATTGTCCTGGATGCATCCAAGCTTCTCTCCCATCTGTTGAGCCTCCCAGGCTGTAGCACGAGCTCTGAGCTGAGCTTGACCGTGTGCTTCGTGCTATGAAATGCTAATCCGTTCCCCTCCCTGCTCTCCCCAGGAATCCAGATCTCCTTGGATGGTGTCTCAACCCTTCTCTGTATTGACAATGTCCTTCAAAGTTTTGCCTCCACATCTTTTACTGGCAACCACAGCTTTTTGTTGTTTGTTTGTTTTTTTCCATGGGTTCAAATAAAAATGTTGAATAAATCTACAGCTTAACCGAGGAACATTCTTATTGACTTGTACCCCATCATAGTCTTTTACCCCCAGGCACATTTTTTTATCCACGACTCACATGAACTCTCATTTTCTTCACCAATACCACAGCACAACAAGTCTATGAGATGCTTTGCTGAGAATAGACAAATTATTCTGATCACAGATCTAAGCTCGGGGAAATCAGCTGCTTTATTTAAGGAAGATAATTAATTACTATGGAAAAGAACTCCTTGGCTGACTATCTGTGCAGTGACATCCATTTCCTATTTACTCTTGTCTTTACTGATTCTTATAAAGGATCCAAAGCCCTGCTTGGGACTGAACAGGGACACCAACTGATTTGCATTGTCCTGGCATAGCTGAGAGTCCCAATGAGGCCAAGCTTTTAAATCACTTCCTTTTGGTAACTCACATGAGTTGTCAGCCCTGAAAAATCAATCCTTCCCCATCTCAGGTGTCCCTGCCCACAGCAGGGGGGTTGCAACTAAATGGTCTTTAAGGTGTGTTCCAACCCAGCCCGTTTTATGATTCTATGACCTCAGATCAGAAGGGAGTTTATTTCCCTGGCAGCAACTGAGACCCAAAAATTCCTTCTGTGCCCTCATCTTCTTCCAGAAAATTCAGCAAAACTGATTGAGAGGATTTTCCACCTCAAATGGTACCATGACTTGGCCCAAAGGGTTTCTGTGGAGGAACCAGATGCTCAGCATTCAGTCCTTCTTTTTGATGCTGAATTTTCTGTGTTCAAGTCAAGCTTCTCTGCCTTTCCTTTGTGCTCCTGCACTTCCAGCAGGTTTCCAGCCCTTTGAAGAGGCCATGGCCTCTTATTCCCCATGTAAATGCAAACCACCCACAAGTGACAGAAGCCTGTGCTGGCCAAAGCCTCAAAGCTTGAGTTACAATATCAATTATGGGCCCAAACATGAGATAATGTAAAGAAACTGCCAATTATTTCAGACAATTGATCAAAGCCAAGAAACTCCTGGTATACATTAAGCAACTCTTTGATTGTCCTTTCCCTGAAAACCCTCAGCCCACACAGACCAGGAGAGGACAATTTGCCTTTTCATTCAATTATTTCTCCTGAACAGAAACTCCCCTGCACTTCTCTTACTTCCCACAGACTTTGCCTCCTTCTTTCTCTCCCACTTTCAAATCATTCCCAACATTTACATGATTTCCTCTGGCCATTGCCCCACCTTTGGAGAGGTCACTTGTCAAAGTGCTGCTGCAAAGTGTTGTACTTTAATTTTGAATTTCCGTAGCTTTGAAGCCCACATTTTCCATTAGAGGGAACTAAAATAGCAGCCTCCATCCTGCTGTGTACTGCAGAAATCATAGAATTGTCACAGAATCATGGAATGGTTTGGCTTGGAAGGGACCTTAAAAATCACCCCATTCCACCCCCCTGCCATGGGCAGGGACACCTTTCACTAACCCAGGTTGCTCCAAACCCCATCCAACCTGGCCTTGAACACTTCCATGGATGGGGCAGCCACAACTTCTTTGGACAATCTGTGTCAGGGCCTCACCATCCTCACAGGGCAGATTTTTTTTTCTAATATCTAATCTAACCCTGCCCTCTGTCATTTTTAAGTCATTCTCCCTTGTCCTGTCACTCCAGGCCCTTATCCAAAGTCCCTCTCCAGCTCTTTTGTAGCCCCTTTAGGTACTGGAAGGCTCCTATAAGATCTCCCATTAGAGCTGATCATCATGAGCATCTGTCCTCTTTCCCTCCAAAATACAACATCTGTCTTTTCTTTCCTGATTTAGAAGTTCAAAGGGCTCTTGCAGCCTCCTCAGGAGCCAAGAAATGTTGCTTTTCAAAGCAGCAAACAGCTGTGAAACAGCTGGATGGAGGGGAATTTATTCAGGAGGGAGCTCTTGGGACTTCATCTGTCAAGTTGCCACAGCTCTTCTGATTATCATGGGGGCTGCATGTTCTCTTCAGAATCCATGTTACTCCTCAGTAATGTGCCAAACCACATTTTTGGGGGTTTCTGGGACACTGGCCATCAACAAGGTCCACTTCATGTCCTAAAATGATTCCCAGGTTTTTAAGTCTAGGAAAGAATGATTTTAAGCACCCAAATGAAGTCCTGCATGGCCCCAACTCAGGAATGTGCTTGTCTTCCACTCTGCCATCTCCAAGGCCTGGCAGGAAATTAGACCACCCAAAAGGGCACGAAGGAGCTTTCAGCCTAAGACACATAAATGCTTTTTCTTGGAAAATCAGGAATGAAAATAGGTCTGAGCAAGCAAGCACCTGGAGAGGTCCACATGGATCCCCTGAGAACACTGACTTCTTCCTGGTAGGAGTGGGTTGAGGAAACCATGAAGAAAAAAATGAAAAAAACCAAACAAACAGGCATCTACTTTCTTTTCCTCTCTGTTTAGATCTTGTCCCAGCAGGAGCTCAGGGGCAGTTATTCACCTCAGGCCCCACCTAATTTTGAACAGCTCAGTCAGGAGTGTAGTGAGCCCAAGCACTTCCTTCAGCCATAAAAGAGAGAGACTGCAGAGAATAACCCTCTGTCCTGGTCCCAAATCATCCAGGAATATTGTTTTGCTCCATATAGGCCTTTTCCTGTGTGTGCTGTTGTCGTGAATGGGTGATTTAGATCTCTGAAAGGACCATTGTCAAAGACATCACCAGAAGAGGTTTTAATATGATGTTGTAAAAGTGCAATTTAACAAAGTTCAGTGTCAAGGTTCCCCATTACTTAATATATGGAAGAAACACACAGAGGAAAATAGTTAGAACCAAGCTGGAAGGATTTACACAGAGATCTGAGACACACAAAAGGGGAAGGGAGACCCTCTCAAGGTTCAGAATGTACCTCCTTGCCTTCTAACCCCCTGATGGAGCTAAGGGGAAGCTAGGTCCAGTTTTAGTCTCAGACTTGGACAATGCTTTATGTCTAATGAGATTACCTACACCACAAAGTTTGCAGTAATTAGTAGGGAGTGCTTAAACAGGTTGGCATTGTTACACCAATATTAATTGAGCCTGCTATCAGCAACCTAATAAGGATCTGACACGAGTGAGGGATTCCTGCACCTTGGGCAAAGAAGAATCTCTTAGTCTCAGGTAAGGAATCTCAAACCTTGAGATGTGTCTCCGCTCCAGAGACTTACCTGGCACTCCATCTGATTGCAATGCAGGGACAAGTCAAACCGGGCTCATCCAAAGATCCAGTGTTAAAATAAGGTCTCTCTGCCTTGAAGAGCAAACTTGAGAGGTGTCCCAGCTCGAGGGGAGATCATCACCATAACAGGTAAGAGCTCAGAGAAGGCTCACCCGGGCTGTTGTGTTTATGGGGTAAAGGGATTGGCTCGACTTGCATAAAAATTAAATGGTGTGAATGAAACTCCTTGTACCCACAACTTGATTTCTTTCTTGATAACTTAAGCCTTGGAAAAGCTTCTCCATTCATGGGTTGGTCACATGATCAGTGTTCCAAGCTCACGTGCATTGATGCTCGCTGTGTCACTCTGCTCCTTTGTGGGTTTCCTGGAGAAGTTCTTGACCTGGATACATCTCAGGCCTTCATCTCTTTGGATCCTGTACCAAACCACTGCTGGTTTGGTTAAGGGCTCAAGTGCATCTCTCACAGCAGACCAGGCAAAATACTTCGCATTTCCTTCAGTTTTCAGATTCTTTACAATTTTCCAGCCCAGTCATGTTTTCCCAGTGGAGCAGCCAAGACGTGCAACTTCTTGCATGGGCAACACACCGTTTGTCCATCTCCACAGCATTGCTGGGCGTGCTCCTTGTGACATCATGGTGTGTGCAGAGTCATGGAATGGTTTGGGTTGGAAGAGACCTGAAAGATGATCCAGTTCCAACCCCCCTTCCACGGGCAGGGACACTTTCCACTAGAACAGATTTCTCCAAGCCCTGTTTAACTTGGCCTTGGACACTTCCAGGGATGGAGCAGCCACAGCTTCTCTGTGGGCAACCTGTGCCAGGGTCTCATCCCCCTCTGAGTAAGGAATTTCTTCCTAATATCTAATCTAAATTGATCTTTTCCAGTTTAAAATCATTCCCCCTTGTCCTATCACTATCTGCCCATGAAAAAGTCACTCTCCCCCTTTTTATAAGCCCCCTTTAAGAACTGGAGGGTTCCAATGAGGTCTTCCCAGGGGTGCAGGTGCTTTCTCTTTGCCTCATGTTTGTAGCCTGGGTGGACAAAGGACAGTTCAAAGGGACCTCAGGAGTTTTCCAAGCTGAAGTATCCAGTGACCCTCCCTTGCAGCCCCACCACACATAACCACAGTGCAAACCCAAACCCTCTGGAGATACACCGACCTCCTGCACCACCCACCTGGGGCAGCGCTCTTAGTGACAGTCCCATGAAAACAGCAGGAACAAGTTCTCCCTCCTTTCAGCTCCTTCTGCTGAGAAACAGCAGGACCTCCTGATCCAAGATTTGGGCTCTCCTGCCCTCCCAGCCCATCACCTCATGTGGTGCCTGGTGGCATTTCCCTTCTGCCTGTTAATGCTACACAATCATCAAATAATTCATGTTGGAAAAGACCTTAAAATCATCAAGTCCAGCATTCTGGAGTCCCCCAAGGACCATGGTATAGGAGATATATGGTGAGAAACACCTCCATAGGAAGGATGGAGAAGGCCTGGGACTCACCATCAGGCACTGCTGATTGAAGAAGTGTTGGGTCATGGCTCAGGGAAAGGGGGGAACTGGGCAAAGAGCCTCCAGGCAGCCTCACACCTCTGCAACCATTCCAGATGTTTCAGGACATCCAAATTATTTCAACCAGTCCAAGTCATCACATCTGAGGACCTACCGGGTCATGATGGCTTTGGATGAAGGCTCCAGGAAGCACCAGTCCTGCATCCCATTTGACAAGCCCTAAAGCCTCCTGTAGTCCTGCCTATAAACCTAGAATCTGTCAAACAGGTTATGGAGCAGAGTCAGGGAGATAAGGACACATTTTCTTCCTGGCACCGTGAAAATTAGTAATTCGTCACTCAATTAATTTCTGGTCACCTTTCGTAAGTGAAACCCTCAACCCCCCTGTTCACTGAGCTGTGCTCCTGCTCATGGCCTGCCTGGTCATGCAGGAGGTGGCAGGGAAATCCAGCTGAGGTTGAGTCTTCCAGTACCTGAAAGGGGTCAACAAAAAGGCTGAAGAGGCACTTCTGACAAGGGCATGTAGTGATAGGACAATGGGGAGTGGCTTTAAGATGAAGGAGGGCAGGTTCAGATTGGATACTGGGAAGGAATTCTTCCCTGTGAGGGTGGTGGGGCCCTGGCACGGGTTGGCAAGAGAAGCTGTGGATGCCCCATCCCTGGAAGTGTCCAAGGTCATGTTGGATGGGGCTTGGAGAAACCTGGGCTAGTGGAAGGTGTCCCTGCCCATGGGAGGAGATGGGACTGGATGGTCTTTAAGGTCCCTTCCAACCCAAACCATTCTGTAATTCTATGATTGGCTTTGCAGGGCATCAGCATCACCCTGGCCCCGTTGGAAACCATAACCCAAGATCCCTCTGCCAAAAATGCTGCCAGACCTGTGTTAAATCTCAGCCCTTCTCATGAGATGGTATCAGGAAGGAGGCACCAGGGTGTGGGTTTGAGACACCTGCAGAAAAACAGGCTGCTCTGCACAGAAAAAGGGGAATTCCTCATGTCCTGGAAATCCATATCACAGGGGAATGTAGTTTCAGGGGTGTCCAGAAGATACAAAGCTAAAGATTGGGTGAGTTCAGCCCTGGGTTATGACTCTGCCAGAGTAGAGGGCCAAGGTGCAGTTTGTGGGGCCAGAGAGGTGTTTCCCAGCAGCCAGGAGCGATGC
>VXBX01008682.1:356206-419960 GCA_013400415.1 Scytalopus superciliaris
CTTTTCCAGGAAAAAAAAAAAAAAAAAAAGACGAACATGGAAAGGAAGGAGGGGAAGGAATGGCAGGGGGACATGGCATGGGAAAACAGGATTAACTGGAGGAGCTGAGCAGAGAAAGTCGAATATCAACAGTTTCTAAACAAACATTTATCTCTGTAGTTACATAACATCCTTAATGTCCTGCAAAGTCGGCTGGAGTGAATGGGTGGATGGGGAAGGTTGGAGTGAAGAGGGCCAGCTCGGTTGGGTAGGGAAAGGGGAGGGGAAAGAAAAAAAGAATTAAAACACAGTAGAAATATATCTGTATGCTAAAATTCATAGTGTGTAATTATAATAATTACAATATCATACAACCCGGCATCTGAGGGAGGCCTTTGTGCTTTCCTGTTTCAGAGAATAATCTAAAATTGAACAATAATATCACAGTTTTATAAGTAACCACTTTCTCCTTATTTTTTAACTATTTGGATTTATTTAAGTTTTCCTTTCCATCCTTCATATTCTACAGTTAATGGCACAGGAAATGCCACTGTCCTCAGAGAACACCCAGGGGGCCCAAAGGGAAGTCAAAGTAGAGGTGTTGGCACATCAAGCAACATCTCCCCGTGGGGGAAGCACAACTGGGGGCACTGATTGTTTTGCATTTTGTATCCATTTTCCCTAAAAATGTGAGGTTTGTTCTTTTTTATTAAAAAGAGACCCAAGCACACAGTAATAACTCAGACCCTGTTCACGCTTTACTCTTGTTCTGGCACAATCTGGCCACTCACAACCAGAGGTTTGTCACCATCCAACTCCAAAACTGGGAGAGTTGTTCCAAACATCAGACAGACAGCGCTGGGAATGATAAAAACAATTTAAAAAAAAAAATGAAGTCTGCGTGTAATGCCAGTGGTTTATTTTTTAATGACAAAAATATTGCACAACACTTTTTAGGGTGAAATTTTTTTTTTTTTTTTTTGTAAATAGCTTTGAGAAATGTTTAATGCAAAAAAAAAAAAATATTAAAACTGTTATTTTGTTTTCATGGTGGAATGAAAACATAGTATTTTATGAGTGTCCTGCTCTCCTGATCAGCTCCACCTCTTCCTTCTTGTAGGACCAAAAACCCTCTTGCTGGCTCCGGGCAGTGGGGAGGGAGGAGAAGAGCCAGCGAGGGGAGAAGAACCAAAGCCCAAACTGAATAAAGCAAAGCAAAACACTGCAAGCCAGAGGCGGAGGGGCTGAGTATTCCCACCATCCCAAACTTTCCACGGAGCAACTTGCTTTCCACCTTCAGCAGGTGGCATCCTCACCCTACGGCTGCGCAGTCCTACGGCACAGAAAGGCATTCGAAATGACAAGAGCCAAAGAAAAGAAAGGTCTCGGGTTTCAAGTTCTCTTTTTATTGAAGAAAAGAAAAGAAGAAGGAAAAAAATAGAATATTTTGTTTGTTTGTTTTTTTTTTTTTTTTTTTTTTGTTCGTTTGTTTCCAAGTGGACGTTATTCGTGTTGTCAGTTTGTCTCAATGTCCTAAGGCAACGTCTCTGTATTCCAATATCTCCAGGTGCATTGGCAGAATCCTTCCCTCTTTCTCTCTCTGCCTTCCAGGGAGGGGTAGCTTGGAATAAATCTGAGTCCGAAAGCAAGGAAAAATAACAGAAAACAAACAAAAAAAAAAAAAAGAAAAGGATGAGGCCAAGAGGACCTTTGCGAGGCCCTGGTGCTGAGTTTATCTATTTAACAGTCAATGAAACGACCTACATTCCTCTTGTTGGTCTGGTTTCTAACACCTTCCACCCTCTCCCTGGAGACGGGGCGAGGATTCGGAGCCGGTCCTGTCCTGGCTGTGCCTGTCCCGCTCCTGAGGGTGCAGGAGCTCCGCCGTGGAGGGATGGGGGGAGGAAGCCCCAGCTCCCCTCCCCACCCGAGCCACGGGCGCGCCACAATTCCAGGCCGTGGCATGGCACGCGGGAGTGGGAATGTCCTTCTGGCGCATCCCATCTCCTTCCTTCTTGGATGAGCCGGCGAGGGAGAAGTGGGGGGTGAGGATCGGACCCTCAAGGCAGGGTGTCGCCCTGCCAGGCCGCATCCCAGTGAGGCTCCCGTAGCTGGTCCCCTCTCGTGGTCCCCAAACAACCCCGATCTTCTTGGCCCCTCGTGGTGGCCACTGGGCGTCCTTCCACACCTCCTGGCGCGCCGTAGAACCCAAAAGCATCCCGGCAGGGCTCGTCCCCTGCAGCCCCTCCCCACCCTCTTCCTCCTCCTCGCTCTCTTCCAGGCTCACTTCTTCTCCAGTCCTACCTGGGAAAGCTCGTGTTGTCCTGAACCTACAGCTACTATACTCTATAAAGTAATATTTCCCCCTCTCTGCTGAGAACAATACAAAAGTTACTCCGTCTTACCAAAGGTTTCAAAAGAAACCAAACGCTTCTCTTGCTCGGTTCCGATTTAATTTAATCATTTCTTTAAAACGTGGTTTTTTTGTTTTTCTTTTTTTTGTTTGTTTCGTTTGTTTCCCGGAAAAAAAAAAAGTCCTTTTTCTTCCCTTTCTGCTCAGACCTCTGTCTGAAGGTCAATAATGTCTTGTCCCACCAAGGGGATGGTGGCCCCTGTTTTCTCCCACTCTACAGTTTTTAGTTCTAGGGGAGACTGTGCCACGGGTTCCATGTCCTTTTTAACCCATGATGGTGGGGACTGAACCTTCCTGATGCCTTCCCAGGGTCTCTTGTTTGGTGTCTGCTGTTTTTCTTGCTGCAAGAGGAGGAAAGTATAAGAAAGGAGAGAGAAAGAAGGAAAGAAAGGTTAGTGCCAATGCAACAAATACCATGTTTTTACCTTCTCTTGTGTCAAAGACAGATTTTTTTCTGTGCAGCTCCTGATCCAGAATGAAGTGGGGTTCCAATAAAAATGACACTTGGTGTGCAAACTCTCTATTTTCAGGAAGAAAATGTTGGTTTTCTCTCTGCTATCTCTACCAACTAATGCCCAGATATTTTGGCTTTCAGCTGAAGTTTCCACCACTCCTATTTGCACTGAAAAACTGACCATGGTTTTGAGAATTTACAAATTTTTCCTGCTTTTACAAGGTTATGTAGTGATAGGACAAGGGGGAATGGCTGAAAAATGACAAGAGTAGATTTAGATGGGATATCGGGAAGGAATTCTTCCCTGGGAGGGTGGGAAGGCCGTGGCACAGGTTGCCCAGAGAAGGTGTGGCTGCCCCATCCCTGGAAGTGTCCAAGGCCAGGTTGGAGCAACCTGGGATGGTGGAAAGTGTCCCTGCCCATGGCAGGGAACAAGATAAGCTTTAAGGTCCCTTCCAACCCAAACCATCCCATGAAATCCAGCTTGCAACGAGGTCTTTCTGCACATAACATTGCATTTGATACAGATGCACATTCCTAATGCAGCACAGCTATTTATAGGCTCTGTAATTGCAGCAGAGCCTGCTCAGGGTTTCACCAGTGAGGCCCTGCTGTTTGATGAGCTGGAGCTCAGCTCTGGAACTGAAAGCACTTCCATCAACTCCACACCAAGCCTTGCAGGCTTTATTGAGCACTGTTTGCCAACTCTCCCCCAGCATCCCACCATGGATATTGATCCAGAGAATATATTTCAATGTTTCTGCTGATATGCACCAAGACAAGACTCTGGGGAGGGCTGAGGCTCTGTGAGATGTATTTATATGAAAGGGTGTCCATGCAGAGATTTTAAATGAGTTGTCTCACTAAGCTTCCCCCCTCCAACCACGAGTGATGCTTGTCACAGTTAATTATCCCAACAAAACATTCCAGCACTGGGCAAAAAAACCTTTTCCAGCCCATGAAAGGGGCACAGAGCCCTTCAGAGCCACCAGCCAAAGGGAAAGTGGCAGCAAGTTGGAAGGGTGGGTGGCAAGAAAGCAGCTGGATGGCAACAAGGAGTGGAGAAGTCTGGGGAGAAGGAGAGGGGACAGACAGGATGATGTGCAGCCCAGGATGTGTCACAGCTCGATGCTGTCACCAAAATGGATGGACTGAGGGAAGATGAAGCCACGAGGAGACTGTGGGGTCCTGACTGTGCTCCAGGATGCTGCAGAGACTGTTGTAGCCCTGTAGGAAACCTAAAAGCCCATCTGCCACACGCTAATCCAGATGCCTCAGCTCCTCATTTTGTCCTTTCCTAAGACATTTTTGTAAGCCTAGTGTTTTTGCCACCTCTACACTGCAGTGCTGACAGGAAAGGTGCTGTAGAATTATCCCTGCAGGGGCAGCTTTCACTGCATCACCCAAGCCACGAGTTCTGCTTTTCCAAACTTGAGCTTTTAATAGAAAAATAAAAGGTGCTTCAAGTTGGTCCTGCATCCTCCCCACTCCCAAAGGGAAGGCTCTGGGTTGAGAGCATTTGGTGGTTAGAGAATGGCAAAGGTACAAATCAGGTAGACCAGGTCATCTCAATGCAAAATGAAAACATTCTGAAATCATCTGTATTTTAATTCAAAGAGAGAAAAATCACATTTTTAAGTCCTTTGAGAGCAGCTGGTTGGCTGGTTTGGCTTTTTTAATAACATTTTCTAAAAGTATTGCTCAGAAGAATGTAAAACACTCTATTTCTCAAAATCTGCATCTGAGCTTTTCATTCAACTCTACAGAACAGAATCTGCTTATGCTGCTGGTGTTATTCTTACTTTATTCCATGATTTAACACAATGCTGCTTAATACCAATAGGACACAAAAGGTGATAAAATTCTTGACTTATTCCATTATCTGTTTTGGAACTTATTTTAGAACCACTAAAACTGAACTACTAAAAACTGAAACCTATTTATCTGTGTGTGTGTTAATGAGACAAGTTTGAGGCTTCCTGAGGGGAAATTTCTACCTACAGTGTTTTTTGCAGACCATCAGTCTGCCTGAAAAGATGCAGCAAGAAGGTACACAAAGAGACAAAACACATACACAGCAAAAAATGGAATGAAACTAAGTTTCCCAAGAGGTGAAGAAAAACAACCTTGGCCAGGACAGATTTTTCAATGAAACCCATTCTGTTTTCTCCCAGCACTGCTGAAATGCCACAAGTTTCCAAAGCTCCCAGTGTCCACAGCTGTATTATTTAACAGAGCAGCACAAGTGATCTTATGCATGAAGTTCATCAATAATTCCATTTTTTCCCCTCAAATGAAAGCCCTTCTCTCCTGGCATTATTTACAGCCACCTTCAGCAGCAGGTTCTTCTATTCCCAGCCAATCCCTGTTTTAACAGTCTCTCCATCTGCCACATTCCTGACCTTCAGCCTCTCCTTCATGCTGGGAAGATGCACCCAGATCTGATCATGTACTGAACGTGACCAGCAAACCTCAGAGCCCTCCTTGTCATGGACTGGTGAGCAAGAGCAGCTGCAGATCCATGCAGGGAACAGAAACTGTGGGGAAAAAAACCCTCAACAAAACCAGTTCTAAGTTCACATCTCCTGAAATGACCTCTGATGAGACCTGTCACTGTGGAGCAACACCCAAGGGCTATAATAATTATTCAGTGGTGATAAAACCCAGACATTAAATGTTGTGAGTTATTACGAAGAGAAAAATGTAGAGTGAATGAAACAGCAAATATTATATTGGCAGCGCACCTGCATCTTGAATATTATGTGCACTCCTTGGACTTCCTGGTAGAAGGAAGTGATAAAAGTGGCCAGTTTCCAGCCATGAACAAAGCTATGGAGGAGCAAAGATTACACAGATCACAACCTTTCATCCTTAAAAGGATTGTGATGGATGTGAAAAAGGTCTAGGAGACTCTGAGTGGCTTTTGGGTGGTGGGAAAGGACCACTGATGGGAGGGATCATCTCTTTCAATACGAGAACTACAGAGCAGGACAGGGCACCAAGGGGTGAACCCCAGGAGCTGGGTCTGCACACAGTGCCCAGTCAGACACCAGACCACCTTCCCTCAGCTCTCTGTTCATGCTGAAAACTTCCAAACTTACAAAAAACACATGGAAATGTTCACAAAAGCAGAATCCGCTCGGTACTACGAAGTGAAGTGACACCATTCTGCAGCAGGGGGTCTCTGAGCATGAATTACTGGAGTCTTGGGGATCACTTGAAGATGCACTACCACGTGCTTGCCCAGTTCTTTTATTTTTCCAAGCTTCTCTTTACTCTGCCATGAAAAGGAGGCAGAAACTGGCCTTGGGTGTGATCCCATATGGTGTTTCCATCCCCCTTTATCAGTGTGATGTGTTATCTGGCTATGACTGCACTAGGCTTAGTGACTCCAAGGATGTCTTTTTGCACTTAGAAGATGAAAAAGAGCTCTGGGAAATGAGGAAATTGAGAAAGGAGCCTTGCTTTTAGTTTCCCATTTCTCAAAAAAGAATCGGACTTCTCTGGTGATGCTGGGAGTGAGAGGAGGTGCTGTCTCAGGGCTGGGGGCAGCAGGACTTGGTGCCCACTCAGATGTCTGAGCAGGTTAATCAGCCTGGCTGAGCTCTGCAAAGGATGCTGGCAGACAAAGGAAAATCTCCTCTTGGCACGACGCACCCTGGGAATTGGTAGCAGGCTCCTGGGAACAGCTCCCTGTTTCTTTCCCTCCATATGGAAAAGGTTTTTATGGGGTCTTGGCCACTTGAACAGCATAGAGAAACAGCCCCTGGGCTCATGCCTCAGCTCTGGCATTTCCCTCCAGCTCCACTGTGGGGTCCCAGCAATCCTCACAGACAGGAGGGAAAACTTAACCATGCACAGAAAAGAAGAAAAAACCTGGAGAGAGGGTTGTGTAATCCGGCTGGAAAAGGCGTCGGAGCTGGCCCAGGGCCTGGCGCCTCGGAGCCAGCCAGGAATGACCCGAGACAGGGGCTGAAAGCAGCAGGGGCTGCTCTGCCAGTAACTCACAGGGCCAGAGACAGAGCCATCACTCTGGCCTGACACAGCACAGGAGCTTCTGGCCATTGGGAAGGGGGGAATGTTTATCAGATCCTTCCTGGTGCCAGGACGGCGGACTGGAAAGCTCTGTAGGAGGGGTGGGAAAGGAGGGAGCACCCAGAGCGAAAGGTGGGGTGAAACCTGCTGCACAGGGCACAGTGGAGCTCTTCATCACCCTGGGGGCTTTCAGAGTGACTTTTATTGAGCTCTGACTTTCCTTTTGGCTGCACATCTTTAAGGCACTGGGAGAGGATTCAGGATAAAAGGCATTTAAGATGCAGTGCCAACAAATCCCTGAGAAAGACAGAGGCAAAGTGCATTGGGATAATCCACACAGCCCTCTCCTTCTAAAGCTGGTCCTGGTGGGCTGCAACAAGTCACCTGTGCTGGACTCAGGGTGGTGATGGAAAGGTCTGGGTGATAGAGCAGCACTTCCCTACCCTGGGATCTTCAGAGAATCATCACAGAATCACAGAATGCTTTGGGTTGGAAGGGACCTTAAAGATCAGCTAATTCTAGTGGGGCAGGGACGCCACACACTATCCCAGGTTTCTCCAAGCCCCATCCAGCCTGACCTTGGACACTTCCAGGGATGGGGCAGCCACAGCTTCTCTGGGCAACCTGTGCCAGGGCCTCCCCACCACAGCAAAGAATTCCTTTCCAATATCCCATATATCCCTGCGCTCTGTCAGTTTGAAGCCATTCCTCCTTCTCCTGGTGTTCCAGGCCCTTGACCAAAGTCCCTCTCCAGCTCTCTTGGAGCCCCTTTAGGCACTGGAAGGGGCTTTAAGGTCTCCCTGAAGCCTCCTCTTCCCCAGGCTGAACAATCCCAACTCTCCCAACCAAGAGCTGCTCCATCCCTTTGATCATTTTGGTGCTCCCTCTGGACTCGCTCCCACAGCTCCTTCCTGTGCTGGAGACCCCTGAGCTGGAGGCAGCTCTGCCCATGGGGGTCTCACCTGAGCAGGACAGAGGGGCAGAATCCCCTCCCTCAACCTCCATGCTTTTCTGCACATTATTCTGCCTTCAAAGGTCCAGCCTGGCTCCATCCAGAGCCCCTGAATCCTTGTGCACCTTTTTCTTTGGAGCAGCACAAACAGGGTCCAGGAGCCTGACTGGCTGCTCTGAGGCACAGCTTTGATTTCACAATTCAGCCCCAAAACATTGAAATGCATGAAACTGCTCAGCTGTATCTCCTTGTGGGGGCTTTTTGTGGCTTTTGGGTTTTGTTTGGTTTTGTTTCCATTTTTTAACATCTGAATTTTACGGATACCCTGAATAACCTGAAGAGCAATTCAGTGCTTTTCACAGATAACTCCCCTACTCCCGTGCTGGTTTTGTTGCCTCTGGTGTCAACTTGAAGGATATTTCATGACCCAAATGGTCTCTCCCCATGACATTGATGACTTTAGGACCAGAATGAAGTTATTCAGAGCACAGAGCAGGGAATCTGAAAGATAAATGTGGCCCAGGCTGTCTAATCCATCTTTGGATCAATGTCGATGAAAAGTGATTAGAAAATGGGAAAGCTGCCTTGTTTCTTTAGAGAATGATAAATTTTCCTTTCCTTCTTGGAAACAAGGAGCTGCAGTTCTTTCATTTGATGCTGTTGAACTACAAAGATTATGCTTTTTTTTTTTTTTCATTTAGGAGAAAAGCAAAATAAAAGGAAGTGGCTGACTTGGCTCAGAATTTCATTACATTAAAAAAAAAGAAAAAAGAGGAGAAATAATTTGTGGGTTCAACTTGAAAATCAGTTAAGAAATTTGAAATACTCAGCATTTGCTGGGCTATAAAAATATGTTTTCTGCTTCTGTGTTCTCTGAAGTTCATCCAACCTGAAGGGGTTGCTGTGAGCCAAAATCTAGTGAGGCCACACACAGCTGAAGGTGAACAGGCACTGGATCAAGGAGGTCTTTCACAGACCCTCAAGGGCTCTTTGCTTTGACTCCTAAACATCCTGAAGGCTGCAGAGAAAGCCTGTGGTCCCACCAGCAGGAGAAACAGACCATTTTCCAGAGTATTCCTGCTGTTAATCCAGCTGGTCAACAGCCCACCCATTTCTGGGACAACGCTTCTGGTCTGCTGAAGAGTCCACTTTGTAGATATGGAGGATTAAATTCCCTAAAATGCTGAAAACACTCAAGGCTGCCTCATGTGGGACACCCAGGGACCAAGAGCACTCAAACCACTATTTTTTGTAGAGGATTTAATTTAAACTCTATGAAGAATTATTTAGATTTTAGAGTCTAAACAACCAGGAGATTCCTGTTGCTGGTGGCCCCTTCCTGATGTTGGAGCAGAGGACACAGGGACTATAACAGGGTATAGGGAATGTTTCTCTGAGCAATACAGAGTAAATGATGCCTAATTCTTGGGACAAGAGCTGTCAGATGATGTACAGAAGGAGGTGAACTTCTGATTGATGGTATATTTGGATACCCAGTAGCTGACAGATGGTTTATGGCTGAAGGAATTAAGGTTTGACGTCATTTTCATAACAGGATTTATTGCAGTAATTATCGGACTTTATGCAGTGCTCCTCCCTATAAAAACTGCCCTAATTGGCCTTTAAAACTTGCCAGTTACTAAAGCCTTTAAGAAGTGCAGAGAGGATTAAAGAGGTGGCACAGAGACATAAATGGAGCCTCCCTTGCAAAGGGACACCCAGCCAGCAGCAGGAGGAGCAAAGCTTCCCAATTTTCTAATTCCTCAGTGAGGAATGACCCCGACTGACACAGCCACCACCATCTGAGCTCCTTCACTGCCTCAGCCCATGGAAAGAGGTTCCCATGGATAGGAGCCAAGTGTTCCCACCTGGGAGCAGGGCTTCCCAGTGAGCAAAGGGTTAATTCTGTCACGCAGCAGAGAGCACCAGGAGACACAGAGCCCCGAGTGGGGATGAGCTGCAGTATTGATCAACAGTCATGGAACCACAGGTTATAGATCACAGAACAGTAGGGGTTGGAAGGGACCTTAAAAACCATCCTGTTCCAACCCCCTGCCATGGGCAGGGACACCTTTCACCAAACCAGGTTGCTCCAACCTGGCCTTGGACACTTCCAGGGATGGGGCAGCCACAGCTTCTCTGAGCCAGGACCTCCCCACCCTCACAGGGAAGAATTCCTTCCTAATATCCAATCTAAACCCACCCTTCTTCATCCCAAAGCCATTCCCCCTTGTCTGTCACTCCATGCTCCCTTTTTTTTCACCACCCTGTTAGATGTCAAAGCAAGTGCTCTGGTGGAATGGGCACACCTTCAGGTGTCCAAAGAGGAAAGCTTAAGAAAAATCTCAATGTGAGAAGAGGAATTGAGGAGTCAAAATAGAAATACTTTCTAGAAGGAAACAGGAAAAAGTCACAAAAAGGCAGAAAAACTTTATATCCTTTTACACTGCATTTTGGTGGAAGTGCTTTTTTTTTAGGACCAACAGAGAGATGGGACTGGATTTGAGAGCTGCTTTTTGCCCAGAGAAGTTGTGGATTCTTATCCCTAGAAGCATTCTAGGGCAGGTTGGGAGGGGCTTTGAGCAACCTGGTCTAGTGGAAGGTGTCCCTGCCCAAGGCAGGGGGCTGGAACTCCGTAATAAATTTAAGGTCCCTTCCAACCCAAACCATTCCATGATTCCATGAGTTACAGACTGAGTCCAGATCGTGTCTGTGAGCTCCAGGTCAGGGCTCCAGCCAAAGCAAAAGCCACTGCAGCTGCAGGGAGCTAATAAGCCAGAAGAAGTAAATCAGAGGAATTTGGGAGCTCTGTTCTGACCTCAGCACCAGCAAAGAGCTGCTCTTTAAAATGAATGCAAAGCCAGATGATGGCAAGCAAAGAGGAATATGTATGTGATTCAAACTTCTCTAATGGAGCTGGATCAAAGGACTCCAGCCGAGGGGGAAGGCAGGAGTGTCACTTCCATTCCTTTCAAAGTGTAAAAGAAGCAAAACCTTGGCTTTTTTTAAAGCCTGCAAAGCCTCCACTTTCATGCCACGCTGTTACAGAGCGTGTGAATCCCTCTGGATGTCCAGCCCAAGCACTGGAATTTCTTTAGCAATTAACTCCCAGGGAGTAGCAGTGGTGGAGATGCTTTACCCTGGGAATACAGAACTGCACAGGAAAATAATTCCTGTGTAGTACAAAGCAGCTTGAAAATAGCCACTGCTCTGCTTTAACGTGAAGAGCTCTCAGCTACAAGAATTCAGACCTCGGTAACTGTGTGTATTTAGGAGGCAAGAGGGAAAGAAATTGCATGTTGGAGCCTGCAGTCTGCCAGGCAAAGGTCAGCCTTTTAAACACCGAAACAAACTTGAAGCAAGGTTTCCAACAATGGGAATATTTTTTTTTTGGTAGCAATATGGGAGGCAAAGAACAACTCAAAGTGATGGGAGTGATTAGGAAGGAAGAACTGTGCTGTGTGAGTCAGTACCAACCTCCCATTCCACCAGACATCCATTTGGGCAGCAAAATATGCCCTAAAGCTGCTATAAAGAGATCTTTATGATCCAGGTGGAAGCCACTCACTGCTTATTGCAACCTTAAAAACGAGGGTTTGGTGGATCCCAGACACCAAGAGAGCTTTAAATTTTACTCAGCATGCCTGGTGTGGATGGGTGGGCATTTTGATGCAAATCCTGCTGTGGTTGTCTCCAAGCCTTTGGTTCCTTTTGTGCTTCCTGGCTGCAAAGAAGCTGTCCAGGGGATAAATATTCAATACACACAGCTCATTCAGTTTTCTGCTCAGGGTCTGCACCAGCTTCCAGTTTGGTCTGGGATAAAATGGAAGGGCAACAGTGTGAAACCTCCAGACACAGGCTGGATGTTTGGGAGAAGGGTCAGCAAAGCAGACCAGTTGCTCCTCAGATGCTATTTTTAGATTCAAGGTCTCTTCAGGTGGACAGAGATAATCTGTCCCAAATTTCAGCATAACAGGAGCAAAGAATTCTTGCCTACAACCCTGTAACTTCCTTTGGAGTAAGGAAAAAAAACATCTCCACATTTTTTGCCTCATCTGAGGTTGAAGACTGCAAGGGAGAAAAAATTTACCATGGAATCACAGAACAACCTTAACAGGAAGGGTCATGGCAAGGACATATAGAGATCTATTAGGTCCATTAAAAAATTGATTTTTCAACTTGCAGCCACCAGATTAATTCCAGCACAGAAAATTCAGCTTTGGGTAACAGTGTCTACTATTAGTAATATGATTAGTCCATAAAGCCACAAATAATCACGGAATGGTTTGGGTTGGAATGGACTTTAAAGACCATTTAGTTCCGACCCTCTGCCACAGGCAGGGACACCTTCCACTAGCCCAGGTTACTCAAAGTCCCATCCAGTGTGGCCTTGGAAACTTCCAAGGATGGGGCAGCCACTTCTCTGGGAAACCAGTGCCAGGGCCTGCCCAGCCTCACAGAGAAAAAATTCTTCCAAATATCCAACCTAAATCACATTCCTTCAGTTTAAAGCCACTATGAATAAGACCCCTGTAAGCTGCTGCAGGGGAATGTGCAGGTGGATGTGGAATTCCATGTGCTTTGCTCCATGAGATTTGAATCAGGAATAGTTGAGAGTGCTCCCAACTAGAGCACTTCGTAGTTGATGTACAGATACAAGAAACTGCATGTCACATGGAATAGATTTCATGTCATAAACTGAAAAAAAAAAAACAGAAAAACCCAAGTTTATTGCCCAAGAAAGGACAATTCTCTATTAGTGTTCTCTGAGACTCAAGTCAGTTTAGCATTAGCAACGTGCTTTGGTTTGCAGCAAAATAACTGGCCATGCCACTCTGATTCCTGGGAATGCCTTGGATACAGGCAAGATGAAGACCTGGTTGGCATTCCAGGCATATCCTGCTTCCCTTAATTGCCTTCTTCTGACATACCAGCCCAGCAAGGCTGCTCGTTAGTCAGCTGATGGCAGTGGGGACACCCCAATCTCAGTGGGATGTGAATTAGGAACCCTTGGCCATGGGGGGATGGGAAAGCAGAATCCATCCCAAACCTGTTTCCACATTCTCTCTCTCTACCACTCCCTGACAGGAGGTTGTAGCCAGGTGGGGGTCAGTCTCTTTTCCCAAGTGACAGGATAAGAGGAAATGTCCTCAGGTTGTGTCAGGGAGGTTTAGATTGGCTATTAGGGGAAATTTCTTCACTGAAAGGGTTGCTGGGCACTGGAACAGCTGCCCAGGGCAGTGGTGGAGTCCCCATCCCTGGAGGGATTTAAAGGATGTGCAGATGTGGCACTTGGGAAGAACATGGTTTAGTGGGGGGTTAATGGTTGGGCTTGATGATCTTAGAGGTCTTTTTAAACATTACCAATTCTATTGAGTCCCTGATTGTGTTTCCAGCTCTGCCAGCAACAACTTTGTGACAAGGAGTTTATCTTTCAAGTAAACACAGAGGGAACATTTCTCCAAACTTTACCTGTGTCAGGATACTCAGAGAGGAGGAATACATGTGCTGGGACAAACTTTTGGGTCTTTGCTGAAGACCCCTTAAAACTGATGTTCCATCAGTGAAGGTGGAGGAATTCCCAGCAGTAAACACACGTGATGGTTGAATTTTCAAACCCTTTTCCTAAAGAGACAGAAGAGCTGTTTCTTTGTCCCATTCTTCTCTGGTGTTTCCTTAAAATCTGACAATTGAGTAGTTCATTCAAGAGGAACTATGGGTTTGGTGTGATAGGATAATTAGGTTTGGCTGGTGCTGAGAGGACACGCATTTACATCAAAACCAAACCCCAAACCAATACCTAAAAATGGCCAGCATCATTCCCAGGAATTACCAAAAGGTGTCTGTACTGTGCAGAGTTTAGTTTATTTAGTTCAAGTCTCAGCAGCACCTTTCTGACCTTGGAGTTGAAGGAGGAGAGAGGAAGAGCAAGAAGATTAGGAAAAGCATCATAACTTGGAATGCACTAAGGCTAGTGGGATGTGATGCCAGGAGAGGCTGGGAAACTGCCAAGGTTGGAGAGAGACTTGGGAGCTTGACTTTGTGATTGCTTATTTAAAAGGGAAATCAAAGACAACAGCAATGCAGGCAGGTGGACCAGACCCTGCTCCATGAGGAGAAAGGGTTCCAAGGTATTCCAGGATCCTTATGACCTTGTTCATGCCCACAAGGCAAGGAGTTTCCTGCTGGTGAAGAAATGAGTTTGGATTCATAGGTCATGGAAGGGGTCAGGATAGGTCTGGAAGGCTCTTTGATGCAAAGTGAAAGCCAGACTTACGCTAATGTTAGTTTTATCACTTCCACCAGAAGAAACACTCCAGCGGTTTATAACCTAAACATACATAAAGAGAGAAAAGAATTCTTTTGTTGTTACTTCAATCCCTGGCATCTGCAGTTTGCCTCCTCAGGGCAAGCTGAAGATGGGGCAGGAGTTCCAGCAGGTTTCTCAGCAGCAATTTGTAGAAAAAGGGGTATAGAAAGTTGTTTATTTTGCTTCATGCTACTTTGGATGTTTTTACACCCATACCCGCTACTGACTTGCCAATGCTGATCTTCACAAGTTCCCCCTCCTGGGTTAGATCCGAGGGAAAATCCCAACTTGAAAAAGATTCAGTCAATATGCAAAGGCCACCTTCACAACTTCCCTCAGCAGCTCAAAGCTCTTTGATGCTGACAGTGGCAACTTTAATTCCACACAGATGCATCTCTGTAATGCTAAAAACATCTCAATCTATAAAACCCTTCTGCAAACATCCCATGGATTAGCTTTTACATAGAGTATAAGCATTTCTGGTTTTATAGCTGCATCATACCTAAATAATAGGGAAAAAAAAGCAGAGAGCTGATGCTCAGTGAAACACACTGAGATTTTGGGCCACCATGAGCTTATTTGATCTGAACCTGCCTGCTGGATCCACTATCCCTCCCATTCTGTAATGCTGGAAGACCATAATTCCATCTTGCCACACGCAATAAAAGTAGGATTTGCTGGGATCATGTCTTCAGAGCTCAGCACAGCAATGCTGTGAGATCTGAACGAGACCAAAGGCTCTGCAGGGCTCTGTTTCCCCAAAAAAAACCAAATTAAACCTCTTGTTCAATCACCTTCTCAGCTCTGGTCCTGCCTCCAAGGAAGTCCCATCAAAATAAGCCCCAGCAGTGCCACCTTGGCCATGCTGCATCCTGGATCTGACTTAAAATTATGGAATCATTAAACTTGAAAAAGGCCTTCAAGATCATCAAACCCAACCATTACCCCAACACTGCCAAGCCCATCATTAAACCAGCACCACACCCATATGTTTTTACTAACATTTCCAGGGATGGTGATTCCACCACTTCCCTTGGCAGTCTCTTCCAATGCTTGACACTCCTTTCAGTGAAGAATTTTTTCCTAATATCCAACTTAAGCCTTTCTTGGTGTAGCTGGAGCTGCTTCCTCTCATCCTGTCACTTGTTACTTGAGAAAAAAGACCAACCCCCACCTGGCTAAAAACGCCTTTCAGGGAGTTGTAGAGAGCAAGAAGGTCCCCCTGAGCTTCCTTTTCTCCAGACTAAGCCCCACCAGCTTCCTCAGCTGCTCCTCATCAGAATTGTGGTCCAGCCCTTTCACCAGCTCCGTTGCCCTTCTCTCTCCAGCATCTCAATATCTTTCTTGTCATGAGGGACTCTGATTATAAATGACCAAAACGTTATAATTAGCTCACCTTGACCTCTTCTGAGTGCAGGCAACCCTCAGATTTAATTTGTACTGCCAACCTGGCTCTCACACCTGTTTTTCCCTTCAGCTGGAGCCAAAAGACTTCCTGCACCCTTTCAGTCCTTGCCCAGCTGGCTGAGACACGTGGAAGGTGCCATCAACCTGCCCTCCCTTATCTGTATTACCTACATTGCTCACTACACAGGATCCTGATAACTGGTTCTAGACCCAGATCTTTGCTTCTCTGAAAAGCTGCAAGGTCTTTCCCTCAGCCTGCCTTCCTCAGAGTCTCCATTTTCATGGAAGTTTGCTCCTGTTGAGGAAAACCATGTGTACTACATAATCCTAGAATGGTTTGGGTTGGAAGGGACCATAAAGCTCATGGAGTTCCAACTCACTGCCATGGGCAGGGATACTTTCCACTATCCCAGGTTGCTCCAAACCCTGTCCAACCGGGCCTTGAACACTTCCAGGGGTAGTGCAGCCACAGCTTCTCTGGGTAACCTGTGCCAGGGCCTCACCACCCTCCCAGGGAAGAGTTTCTTCCTATGCCTTCCTAATATTCAGTTTAACCTCCTCTCTTTCCCCCTTGTCCAAAGTCCCTCTCCAGCTCTTTTAGGTACTGAAAGGTCACAATAAGGTCAACTCAGAGCCTTTTCTTCTGCAGGCTGAACAATCCCAATTTTCTCAGCATTCCCTCACAGCAGAGGTGCTCCAGCCCTCAGAGCATCTTCATGGTCTCCTCTGGACTCGCTCACTTATACACGCTCACCTCACATGGATATGGTGATCAGCTGCCACAAATAACCTGCATTTCATTAGGGTTGAGTCCCTGTGATGTGCTGCCAACATCACAGCTTAAATCCCATTGCTGTGGCCTTCCTAAATGGTTCATTACTTCCACCTTGGCCTCTGACTCAGCCACACAGTGTTGAGTAGATGGTTCCTGCTGTCCCCTCCTTCTGCCCTCTCCCCTTTCCACCTGGATTTTCCCATGTTTGATCTAAATTCCAGTTCCCAGCTATGAGTGGATGCATAAGGCAGAAAGAGATGACCTGAGAGGGAATGCAAAGAACAGACAAAAACACGAGGAGCAAGCACAAAGAAGACAACACCATGGACAGACATGAGGACAGACATCCTCCTCCTGGGCTGCTGACCAGCAGACAAGCTGGTGGGACCTCTGTGAGTCCCCCTGTCCTTTGTGGTGCACACATGCTTACTGCAACACCCATAGAGAGCAAATCAATGTGAAGAGTTCAGTGAGTGCTCCTAAACTTTCCTGCTGCTTCCCATGCTGTTTTCTCTGGGAGATGATGGCTCTGGAAGTATCTGACTAACCTTGCTGTCCGTTGTTGGAGACTCCTTCTCCTTCTCTGCGTGCTGGAGTTTTCTGTTCAGGTCTTGGAACATGTCTTGGTGACGTTTCCTCGTGTGCATGATTTTCTGGAGCAAACACAAGGGCCACAGGTCAGCAGATCCTGTTCAGAAAGAGCATTTCCTCCCCCAAGAGTTGCACATTCTTTATATTATTAAACCCGAGCTGTGTCTCCCTGCAGGTGAAATTGGCTGTGCCTGAAATACCATTTACCAAGGACCCAGGGGTAGCACTGCCTTTATTTTCAAGGTGGGATGGTGGGAAAAAGGTGCAAAATACTAATTTTTGACTGTATTGTTACCCTAAACCTGCAACAACCAACTTTTTATGCTGCTGAGTTTGTGCTTAATTGGCAATGTCCTGCTAGACAGACCTAGGAAGCTTTGCTGTCCTTCTTTAGCTGATACTCGACCCCATGCAAACCATGTTCTCAGTAAACCACCAGTAAATAAATACAAAAATGTAGAATTTGGTTGAGTTCTACAAGAAACTCTTTCACAATTTCATTTTCTTCTAATTTGACCTATTTGCATTTTGCTTCTACCTTCTACTGCCCAGAAAGGGAGGCAGGGCTGATTCCTGTAAGAACTTCCCTTTGCTTAGAGGACCACATTGAATATGGCTTTGGTGTGCTCTGCCAAGGCTTAGAGAAGTGGAGAAGGTGGCAGCTTAGATGTACCATCATGCCTCAATTTCAGGCAAAACTCACAATCTGAAGTAATTCCAGCATTAAGGGAACTGCTCATGGGCCATTAATGTGACTCTGATTGAAGTAGAAGGTGTGAGGGGAATCACAGAATTAGACTGGGTAAGGATGGAAGGGACCTCAGAGGGTCATCTGGCCCAACCTCCGTGCTACAGCAGGGTCATCCCAGAGCACATGACACAGGATCAGGATGGTTCTGAAATGTCTGCAGTGAGGGAGATTCCACACCCTCTCTGGGCAATTTGTTCCAGTGCTTGGTCACTGCACAGCAAAGAAGTTCTTTCCCATGTTCAGGTGGAACTTCCTGGGCATCAGTTCCTGCCCATTCCCCCTTGTCCCATTGCTGGGCATCCTGAGCAGAGCCTGGTCCATCCTCTGCCCCCTCCCTGCAGGCACTGACAGACATGGGGGAGGTCCCCTCTCAGTGTCTCTTCTCGAGCCTGAACTGCCCCAGCTCCCTCAGTCTTTCCTCATCACAGAGATGCTCCAGGCCCTTCACCATCTTTGTCCCCCTCCACTGGACTCTCCCCAGTAGCTCCGTGTCTCTTTGGTACTGAAGATCCCAGACTGGACACAGCACTCCAGATGAGACCTGCCCAGAATTGAGCAGATGCACCAGGGAAGGGCAGTTCTTCTAGGCAGGATGGACTCAGAACAGCTGCCCCAGCGACCTTCTGTGGAGGGCTGGCTCTTTCCAAACATCCCACTCTGTGTCTCAGGTGTGAAGACAAGACATCTCCCCACCTACAGTAGTTTTTCCACCCAGGCAGATCCTGTGAGGTCCATTAATAACAAATCCCCCATATTTTTAGATGCACAAGCTAAGCCTTGTTACCCCAGCACAGCCCTTCCAACTAACCATTTCTAAACCCTTGAAGAAGATTTTTTGGCAAAAGCAGCACTCCTGAAAAGGTTCCAGGAAGAAAAAAAAGCTCTATTTCTTTTTCTCATCCTATCCCTAGATACGAACATTCAGGAAGGGATGTACTCACCTCAAAATCCAGCTCTGCATACCGGGATTTTCGCCTCTGGGTGTTTGAGAGAGAAAGAGATGGGTGAAGGTTAGTAAGGGGTTGATGCAACCACACAGTAGATAAAACAGGGACAGTTCTTCTCCTTTTCCTTCTTCCTATACCTCTAACATGTTTCTCTGGCACTTCATGATGGAAAGAGCCACCTATTTAGAATCATAGAATGGTTTGGGTTGGAAGGGACCGCAAAGATCACCCAGTTTCAGCCCCCCAGCATGGGCAGGGACATCTTCCACTAGAGCAGGTTGCTCAGAGCTTCACTCAGTCTGGTCTTAAACAATTCCAGGAATGGGACATCCACAACTTCTCTGGACAACCTGCTCCAGTGCCTCACCACTCTCAGAGGGAAGAATTTCTTCTAGGTATCTCATCTAAACCTACTCTCTTCAGTCTTAAGGCCATTCCATTTTGTCCTGTCACTGTATGCTCTTGCAAAAAGTTTCTCTCTGTCTTTCTTGCAGGTTTCCTTCAAGTACTGGAAGGCCACCATTAGATCACCCTGAGGTTTCTCTACCAAAACCACTGAGCCTTGAGGAGGGCTCAGCATGGGAGTTTGGCCAGTTCAAGCTCTGTCCAGGCTGGGAGCTTTCAGGTTGGTCATGGAATGCAAAGCAGAAGGGGAGCAGTAGACCAGCCAATGCATCTACTGCAGCTTTTCAGCACCAGTCAGCTGAGACTGAAGTTTGGACAGCAGTGCTTGAGCCCAGGTCTCTGACAACAGGCAAGAAAGGGGCCAGATGCCCTAGGACAGACCTCAGTGTAAGGTCTAAGGTCTAGAGAGAACTGCTAGTATCAGTCCTAGAATGAATCATACCATCAAATGGTTTGGGTTGGAAGGGACCTTAAAGATCATCTAGAAACCCCCTGCCACAGGCAGAGTCACCTTCCACTAGACCATGCTGCTCCAAGGCCCATCCAACCTGGCCTTAAAATAGAAATGAGTTATCACAGATCAGAAGGAGAGGACTGCACTTGTGCCAAACCTCTGACATCCCCTGATGCCAAAAGCACTGTGGGACATGCCTTAGGGACATTCTGTCCTGGATCACCAGGGGTTTCTCACCTGTGTCATGACTGAAGTCATCAGAAAGGGAAACAGAGGATGGAAGGTGAAAAAGTGAAACAAGATGTGTCTTGCACTAAAAGTCTTTGACAAACTACCACTTTTACTCAACTCTGCAGTACCTGTAGGGCTAAAGGCAGCTGATCCAGCAATGGAATCTTTGGAAGTCATGAGAGATCTTAAACATTACATTCCAAAATAGTATCCCATGCCAGTGATCCCTCATGAGAATATAATGCTGGCATTGCATCATGGGCTGCATTTGGCCTAAGGTACGTCTCCTGGAATACCTGGCTTTGAGGGCAGGGCATCACCCTGGGCTGAGAACAACACAGCAACTCCCATGCTCACCTCCAAGGAGCTCATGGAGAGGGTGGACACGGTCTCGCTCTTGGACACCACACCCGAGTTCCCTGAGTCACCTGTGTCACACAGGCTGTTGGGAATCTGTGACTCGTTGGAGATGTTCTGTGGAGCCAGCTGCTGCTGCTGCTGGATCATGGAGGAGCCTTGAACCTCGCTGCACGTCATGGCCACGGGCTCCCGGGGAGGACTCTTGACCACAAAGCCTGGGTCGGTGGCCATGCTGAGGTGGATGAGCCGTGTCTGAGGCATCTGGTCAATGTTGATGCTGTATTTGCTCTCGTCCTTGGGCGGTTTGGCCCGCAGGGTGGACGTGTTGGTGGGCAGGATGACGTAGCTGGTGTCCAGGGTTTGCTCCTGCGCCCGGGAGAGCTCCGAGTCCAACTTCTTGAAGATGTCCCCGTCACAGATGTAGATGGATTTGGGTGGCTGGTTCTTGTCCTTCTTCAGAGTGAGGGAGTGGTTGCTGAACTCGTTCAGGTTGATGGCGCCCAGGTAGTGTGGCGATCCCTGGAGATGCATCTTGGAGACGTTGGCTGGAAGACTATTAAAGTTTGATGACACTTTCTGGTGATTGAGTTTCAATTTCTCTTCATCTGGCAGCGATGGGCGCTTCAGGGTTCCTGTGATGGTTGAGGTTCTGCAGGTGGTGATGTCTTTATTCAGCACTAGGGAGACAGAGAAGTGCCCTCAGCACCTCACCCAGGGTTTGGTGAACACATCAACACGCCCAGCACAGTCACACCACGCCAGCACGTTCCCTTGCACCTCTCAGGAAGAGCCATGGTGGCAGAACAGTGTTTAATATTATTTATATTTTTAAATGCAGGAGACTGAAGGCAAAGCTAAAGACAGGGAGGAAAAGAATCTTTCTCCCTTTGTGAAAGTTTCTCTGTGACTTGAATTCTCCAACACAATCACTGCCAAAACTCCCATCTAGGACATGCAGTCATATTGATAACAATACATTGAAAACCAAATACATTTTTATATATTTAGTACATGCAGTATATGCATATATATATATGTGTATAAAATATATATATATACTACTAACTTACAGAGTAAAATTCTTTAACATAAAAGGTTGCTATCATGTAAAAAAAAAATTGATTCAGAAATTAGCTGAAATGCAACACTATCAATTATTTCATAGAATTGCCTGGACTGGGAGGGACTTTAAAAGACTTTTTAGTTCCAACTCCCTTCAAATATATATATATTTATTTTTTTTTAACTCACTGAAATACTTCAGGCTGTTCTTTACCCTTGAACAGTTTCTGTGTTAGTAAATTGGTATTTTGAAATACACCAAAATTGGTTATAAATTTCAAACTGCTCTCCAAAAATCTTACATTCTAGAAACCATGGCCAGCTAATTATTTAGCAGTTTCCTTGAGAAATGGAATATGCCTCAAAAGGAGAGGAAGACCTTAAACTGAGGAGGAAGTGAACATGCCATAGAGGACAAACAGACACTCATTCCCACACAACACTGTCCACAACAAAACATCTGCCCCTTTTCTGGCTGTAAGGATCTGTCACTCAGCTGGGAAGAAAATTACGCCAACCTTGATGTCTCCATGGCTGGAAAATCAGGAAAATCAGCCCCTGGGGCTGGGACTGAAGGCTACTTACCTGGTATTTCAGCACAAGAAAAGAGAAATAAATGCCTATTTCCTTTTTCCCCATCTCAGAAGGAGATAAAAAATAAGTAAAAAGATCTTTTTAGGAACAGGGAGAAGGATCTTTGTGGGAACCCGACACTACTGAGCTGCTCCACCTGGGACAGGGGTGGGACATGACTCGGGCATCCCATGGAGCTGAGGACACACTGGTTTTCCTACCAGCTCCTAGTGGGAATGAGGACTGCTGGAAGATCAAAGCTCACCTCCAAGACTACAGAGCCAGGATGATCAGGATACCAAGGAGAATAAAACAAACTTTAAAAAAGCTTTTAAAGCCAAACACACCCAGTGTAACCACGATCATCTTGACATCTCTAGGGGATAAATCAGAGCAAGTCAAACCCTTTCCTTGGGAGTGCCAGGAAGGTTTTTCGATCCAGGCTCCTCTCCATGCTCACATCAGCTGCAGAAAGTAGGTCTGGAGAGGTTTCCACTTGGCAATCTCTGAGCATGGGGCAGAGTGAGCTTTTGACACTGAGCCACGGACCAAATCCTACCAGGGATCTACATGAGGAGGTTGTGAGAGGTATCAGCCCCATCTCCAACCCATCATACCATGAGAGCTGGTGCCTCCAGATGGCCAGAAACCAATGGGCAGGTTCCTGCCTTTTATTATTCAATGAACAGAGTGCGTGGGATGATGCACCATATAGAAAGGTCCCTGAAATGGGGATTATTGTTATTATGAACTAACAGTACTTTATAAGAGGAGGAAATCTCTTCAGGCAGACATCAACCAACAAACTGTGAAGTTGTGTGCTGGCAAAGGAAGGGAAGCTTGGGCTGGTAGCAAGCTGCTAATCCAGGGTCTCCTGCCCTGAAGTCATGTGAAACAAATCAGCTCCTTCTTTTCCTCTGGGAAGCTTGATTTGGGAGCAGGAAACATGGGAAAGACTCCTGTAATGCAGGAGTCCAGGGTCTGCTGTGGTTTACACCCAGCCTGATGCATGTTCCTCGAGCATCCCTTCAAGTCAGACACGGTCTCACACACGTTTTTCACGTGTGATTTTTTTTGGAACTGAGTATTTGGTGTCAAAAGAGAAGGAGGAAGACAAATGAGAAGAGGCAGACAGCTAGAAATTAGATTAGAGAGTGTGAGACAGAGAAACAGGAAGAAAAAAAAATGGACAGACCCTGAAAAGAGATAAATGGACAGAAAGAGACCATGAAATAAGATATCACAAGGATAAGTGAGATAAATATACTGTGACTCTGATAAGCACAGGGAGAGAGAGTGAGGCAGAAAGAAGGACAGGAACAGATAAATAAGATATAGATAGATCTTAGACAGATAAATGATAGTGACAGTGACAGACAATACACAGAAACACAGTGACAGGGATAAATGTTGACAGAGATAGAAATACATAAATAACAGGTACAGCAAGACAGACAGCTGAGGACAGAGATAAATAAGTGATTGCAAGATAGAATGAAAGTGATGAATTATAGATAACTACATTAGAAGCAGATAAATAAATGATAGATGAGATAAAAAATATGATAAATGAAAAGGACAGGTAGATGTTTATAGAAAGAGAGAGAGAAGGAGAGAAAGAAGAAAGGCTGGGAAGGAAGGCAGGGAGGAAGAGAAGGAAGGGAAGGAAGGAAGGAAGGGAGGAAGGAAGGAAGGAAGGAAGGAAGGAAGGAAGGAAGGAAATATTAATAAAGACACAGAGAGAGAGCAGAGAGACAGAGAGAAGCTTTTCCATAGTGGTAACTGAACACAGAGAGTGTATTGTCCTTGGCTTGGGAAGATCCTGGTTTGGAAGATATGAATTATATGCAAGTGCCAAGCAAGCTGGAATTTCTCTTGCTTGGGAGAGGGGGAAAGTCCAGGAGGGCAAATGAAAGCCTAAATATCTACAAAGGCTAAGAAAAATAACCTCAGCCATGAGGTCAGGCATGCCAGGACCAGGAGAGGATGAAACCTGCAGAGACGAACAGTAGTGAAGGTGAATCCAGGCAGCACAGAGACTCCCAGGGTTAGTGGGAAAGGGGGTCTCAGCTCATGCACATCCCCAGGATCAAACAGAACACGTGTGATGAACACACAGCAGAAAGGTGCAGGCAGAGGAGACACCTGACCCACCTCCACATGCACAGGCAGTGGAGTGTTGGGAAGGCTCTCCAGATTCCAGACCTTCTCAAAGACACCTTTCCTGAGCACAGAGCGAGCTGTCTGAGGCTGGTGGGACCCCTTTGGGCAGGGGTTGATAGAGCAAAGAAGGATCACAGTAGGAAGAGATGGATCCCATCTCTTCTTCCTCGATACTCTTCTCTGCCACCATGTTTGATGGGCCACTGGCAAAAAATAAGAGCTTGGAGGCAGAGCTTAATCTCAGTTAAAAGGCCAAAGGAGCTGCAGGAAAATGGGATAAGTAAAGGGAGAATTAGGGGTGTTGCTTTCTCTTGGCCAGGGCTGAGAGTAAGGGCAACCCACACAAGTACATGCAAGGCACCAAGACACATACAGAGAAAACAGAAAGGGAAAAAAAAATGGCCTAGTTCAATCCCCAAACCAGGTCACTTGCTGATTCTCACCTGTGATGTGCTCACCTGATCTACAAGCCATATCCACGTCCTTCTCAAAATCGGTCTGAAAGACAGAGAACACAGAGGACGTGGTCAAAAGGAGGTGGTGGAGGAAAGAAATCCTTTTGGAAAAACCAAAACCCCACTTTAATTAGCGAGGCAGACACAACCACTGCCAGGAGACTGGAGGAGGGGTGTTTTGTTTGGCCTTTGAAACATGGACAACACACCGCTTTTATTCACCTGTGGCTTTTGAACTTCAAGCACTGATAAAACTGCACCATTGCTTTTCAGCTGGGTTCTCCTGCTCATCCAGACAGCAATTCCTGGGCTGCAGATTAAAATGTCTCCCTGGAACATGTTTATTCACATTTCTAAAAGACAGGGAACAGGTTCCTGGCCGGAACTGCCTTGGATACATCACTCCACACGCAGTTTAACTGGATTCCCCTCCACTCATTAAAGAGATCTGGGGATGCTGCTGAGAACACTCCACCCCACCAGGCTTTCTTCTGATCTGTCACCGAGGCACATGAAGGGGAAACAAGTCTCTGCTCTGAAACTCTTAACATATGAAATCAATGGTTCCTGCAGGCACAAAGGCTGAGTAACTTTTTCAAGTGGTCTGTACAGCCAAAGGAAACTCCTTTCTTCTCCCAGTAGGAGTGAAACTCTTTTTCTAAAGCTTTTAGCAGATAACATTTCAAAGAACTGGATAAACTGAGTCACAGCAGGCCATGAGTTGTCATGGAGGAATGGAAAAGCTGCAGAGTAACAAAAGGTAGGAGAGTTCACTGACTATTTGTAGTACCATTTCAGAAAGACACTTAATATAATTGCATAAATGTCATTAAAGTTGAATACTACGAAAAGTATGGGGAAAAAAATCCCTCATCCTCCTGGGATAAACTTTAATACGAGCAGATTGAGATCCAAAAGCTGGCTGAGGAAATATCTCAACCTTCTTGATGTCAAATTCTTAGTAAATTAGTCAGGATATCAAATAAATCTGAAAAGAACAGAAGAGAGATATGACCGAACCAACATTTAAAGGGGCAAATGGGATGACACAGAAAAATATAATCTCATTTTCATACAGGAGATCCAGAAAAAATGCAGCTCAACAGCCTGTACTAGTTTTGCTGATAAATAAATAAAAGATAGGTTTATATTTAATTCCAGTCAACAAGATTTTGTGAAAAACAGTTCCAGTCAGCTAAGCTTCTTTTCACCAGTTGGGCAGATTTGGAGATTACTGGAAAAGGTAACAGCAAAACTGCCATCCTGCAAAGCTTTTGATTTCTGTGGTTATTTTACAACTCAGTCACTGTAAAATAACATTGCAACCCTCTAAAAATATCAGTGAGGAGTCATCATTGACATCTAGATCCCGGAGCTTTTTGTGCCTGAATGTGAAGAAAGCGATTGTGAGCTCTCAGCTTCTCAACACATCCACCAGCAGGGCAGAAATAAACGGAATATTGCTACAAAACTTGCAGCTGACACAGAAATTTGCAATGAATGAATGAACGAAAACAGGGAATTACAGAGAGATACAAAAACCTGAAACTTGGGATGGTGACCACAGAGTAACAACTACAGCATTCACATTTTTAAAAAGTGCTGGGAATCTGAAGGGCTTGTGTGGAAAAGGGTTACATAAATAATTTGAAGGCACATCTTACAGAGGGAGAATAAAAAAGCTCGGGGTGTTAACTTATTGAAAAGAAGGTTGAGACTGGATATGATTATGGTGTCTATTATTGAAGAAGCCAAAGTGCCAGGCATGAAGGGGCTTTCTAATTACACACAATTAGGCAGAGCGAGAACCTGTCTGAAAATGAGGAGACTAAGCATTTAAATGAGAAATGAGGCAGCTGTTTTTAGCAAACACCACTGAGGTGTGGTGGAATTACAATTTAATGATGTCTTGACTCAAAGATTGTGCTGTTTGAAGTAAGACCTTGTTGTACCCAAGCACAAACTACTTTGCTTAGCACAGGAGCGAGTGGGAAAAAAACATCATTGGCTTGTGATGGAGTTCTAATATTAACTAGATGCTTTTGGAACTTGTTCAAATCCTGTGTTTCTCCTGCTGTCTTTGCCTTAACTTCAGAAATTAAATGCTTCTTATATCAACTACATCATAACAGTGAAGCAGATGCAAGATGAAGTCCCACAGCTCATTCCTCTGTGGCTTTATCCAGACTGTTTGTAAAGGACTTACACAACAGGACCAAGATTTACAGAGCTTAAACTGTATTCCCAGGGAAGCAGAGTGTGCTTTGGAGAGAAACCAATCCCTCTGAGACAGCATCTTTATAACAATAACACCCCAACACACTGTGATTAAAACGGTATTAAACTACTCAAGTTAGGACAAGGCAGCGTGAGCGGATGAGAAGGTCTGGAAGACCTGGGAGGTGTATCTTGGCTTTTTATTTTCTGGGAAAGAAAGAAAGGATCACACCAAGATGTCTGAAAATGCAGTGTGTAAGTTTAAGCCTCTTAATATTATAATTAAAAAACCCCCAGACCTGTGTGAGAGTCTGTTCTAAGTTTGCTCAAGCACGAGTTTAAAGGAAAAAAGAATATTGATTGAAAAATCTGTGATGGACAGAGCTCTCTGTTTCTCAGTTCTGACTTAAAAATGCCCAGAGGTCCCTTAATAAGAGACCAGGTGGTGGTTTTCCCTACCATTAGCTGAGCGTGTCCGTTCTGAAACGACCCCCCTGAGTCTCCATTTCCCTCTTCCTGCCGATCCACAACTCGACACTTGACAGCATCCTGGACCTGCAGGGACAAATGGATTGGCAAAAGTCAGAGTCACACAGAGCAAACCATGTTACATTCTGCTGAAGAACAGAAATAAAGCATCTTTGGTAGATCAAAAGACCGTGGTATCTGCTCTAGCAGCATTCAGGTATTTATTTCACATGGTTTATATGTTACATATTTCACTTACTGAGGAGGTTTTACGGCTGTCCTGGGTCACTGTGTAGGTCACTTCTAGTTGCCTGATTTATATAGTGAAGAATAAAAATGCCTTCTATTTTGCAGCTTGTAATATGTTTACAATGGATGCTATTGCATAAATTGTTATACTGGGGTCTACCAAGTTTCATTATGATCCTGTAATATACATCTGATCCAAAACTCACTGAAATCAATGGAAAAAAAATGCCAGTGACTGCAAAGGGAGTTAAATGCAGGCTCATATTCATAATGCAATTAGTGGAAGGAGTCTCAGCCAAGCTAGTGGTGTAATTCCATTGATTTCATTGGCCTGACATAAGAAATTAATCTGTTTTACTTAATTTAAAGGAGCTGTAAGAAGATGAAATGAATATTGAAAAAAAGCTCCTTCCTGTCTCTATTATTAATAGTCTTTGCACTCAGTAGATGAAAAGAATAAAAGAAACATAAAAGATTTGTCCTTTTCTTCCCTGATATAATTTACCATTTTAAATCTCCACTGGGAGGCTGGAGAGAATTCCCTCAATTTCCTTGCTTGATTATTGCTGGCTTTACTTCCTACCTGGAATATCCAGGTGTTAATGCCAACATGCCTCTCATTCTGCAATGCTCAGTGCAACTTGTCTCTTTTGAAATCACAAATTACTTTTTTAATGCTGTATTTTTGGAGGTGGGGTGTAAACATTCTGTAAAAACAAGAATTTTGGCGTTGAACAAGCAAAGCCTGATGTGTTGTCCAACCTAAGACTGTCCACCAAATTCCACCCTGCAGGACACTCAGCGTGACAACCACTGAGTCATCCCTCCTTTCCTCTGACACTCTCATGGGTCATTTTTGTGGTCACCACATACACAAAGTCAAAAGTTTACAGGGTTAGAGAAGTTCCCAAGCTGGCTGGACATTTTCCAGGCGATTTTTCGGGGAAATGTGTGGATTACCTAAAAGAGAACGACTCATTTGTCTCACCTCCCGCCTCAGGATGCAATGGACCATAACGATGACAAACCCCTCCAAGGAGTCAAAGACAGCAAAGAGGATCTGGAAGAGGGCTGAGCGTCTGTCTGTGATTGCCAGGACTGCAGACATCCAGGTGAGAGCCAGGAGAGGCAGGACCACGCAGGAGCTCCACAGGGATGCCCTGTCAAGGCAGAGGAAAACAGAGCTCAGCTCCAATTCAGCCTCACCCACTTCCACGTGGGATGCTAATCCAGCCCCCCCCGATCCTGATCCCACGGGGCTGCAGAAGACTCCTCCAGCAAACATCTACTGGTGCTGGGTGTTTTCTGAGCCCCTCTCACAGGGAAGCAGGAAGATGCTTTGCACACTCGCCCTACCAAAACAGGTAACACGTTTCTGCAGGAGGGACAGCTTTTCAATGGTGCAATCATGCAGAAAACTGGAGGTGGGGAGGAAGGATGCAGATACCTCACTCCCCCTTTTCACACCCTTCCCACTAATCCACAACAGTTTCCGAGGTGGGGAGACAAAATACAATCACTGGAGGTTGCCAGAGGGAAGGGGGACAGTTGCAGCAGAGACTGGTCTGTCACGATGGCTGTCAGTACTTGGGTTACAGACACTTGGACTTCCACAGCACATGGAAGACACCAACACTGGGACATGTGTCACAGTTTTCAGTGACTAAAACAGACAAGCTCAGAGCTGATGTGCAGACTGATATTTTGGTGGTGCTCCTTCACTCCACAGCTGGTGGTCCCTATGGCACTACATCACTGAACACTGGGAGAACTGATTCCTGACCCAAATTTGCTGTGGACAGGAAGATTTTCTGCTTTCTTCTGCCATCTCCTTAGCTGAATGCTTTGAAAAAAACCCAAATTTTTTTTCCATATTCAGCAATTAGTATAAATAAGTTTATTCAAGGGTGGACAGTCTGGGTTAAATAACTTGAGATTTGAGTCACGTCTTAATTCACAAGACATTAAACTGGACAAAGGAGTTTTCTGCAATGCAAGGCCTGGCCCCTGAACCTCCACTTTATCTGTAAATGATGGCTCTAGAAGTGGGACAGCAGTTCTGCTCCCATGGGCTATTCAGGCATTCAGCTCTCTGAGCAGAAGTGGTCCCGAGCAATTTGAACAGCTTACTGGGGAGATTTCCAGCTGTCAATCATCCCACACATTTGGCAGCCCTGGTGCACCGAGGAGAATTTCTCTGTGGGCTTCTACCTAACAAATCAGAGTAGAGCTGTGCACAGGCTGAATAACAACTCGAGTTTCAGGAAAACCTCAAGCTAACTACTAACAAACAAATACAGGCAGGACAATAAATTACAGGACAGATACCATGACACACGTTTGGCAGTACTTACATGGGACTTGCTTGCCATTCTCTGATCTATGAGTAAGTTTTTAATGTTTACTTGCTGGTTATGCAGGTACTGCTCTCACAGAGCTCAGTGAGAGCTTTGCCTGAACAAAGCTGGAGCCTGGATACGGGTATGGACATCGGGATGGAACACCCTGGCTTCAATAAGAGCTTTTCAAGGATTGTTACATCAGTTCTGCTGTAATGACCACACACTGAAGTGACAGTTTATTTTCATAGTCAGAATGATACTCTGATTGCAAATATCTCTACAACCTGTCCAGACTCAGATGTGTTCCTTAGTGGTATTATTAAGGAATGCTATTTACCTAAGGGAGCAGGGAAATGGAATTATTAGCTGTTTTTTAATTAGAACAAGCATTATGAGACCTCCATGTAGGGTAAAGATCATGAAATAGTCTGATACCTTGTAATTTTATACAAGATGGCAAACACTGTCATTTGATGTCTAATATGAACTATAATTTCAAAGCTATTTAAAAAAAAACCCAGAACCAGCAGTCAAACAGCCCCCAAATAGAAGTTTCTTAGTCCAATTCCCCCTGAGCCCTCTGAAATCTGCCTCATTATACTGAAATCTCCTTGCTGTCATTTGTGGTGGTACATTATAAATCTGGCTAAGCAGTAAGTGGAGAAAAAAAACCTCAGAGAGGCAGAAAAAACAACAGAAAGGTAAAGTTTGGTCCATAAGGTACCTCTGTAGATGTGTCTTCATGCAAGTACCAGCAAACACAACATGCCTAATGCATGGCTGGGTAGATGGAAGTAATTCCAGCAGCAAGGGGAAACCATCAAATTCCACAAAAGCTCCTAGAAAAGGTCTGTACCAGCCAACTCTCCTTCCTGGAATCATCTGGTCTTCCAGAATATTCTTAGTGCACACACAGTGGGTGCTACAACCACCAGTGTGCAAACAGAACCCTGGCTATCACACTGCAGAATGGATCTGACCTGGGAATATGGATCATCTGAATTTGGAAGGCTTTTCCATTCTTGGAAAGACCTGCAAACTTACACTGACAATGATTTGGGTTCTGGATCCGAGATGTGGCTTTGGGGTTGGAAGGGATGCTGCTGGGGAGGCAAATTATATGCAAATTACGTTTCTCTTTAGCAAATGGTTCGATTTGAACCCACTGGCTTCACAACCTGCTTTAAGAAGGCACTGCTTGAGACTGTTTGCTATCCAGAGCATGGATGTAATGATCCATGACTCCTTGTTCAGAGCCCCTGCTGTCCTCACATGCACTCAGCAAGTCCTTCCAGCCCCTTGCTCCATGTGCCTCCATATGGGAAAACTGTTCAATCTCACTCTAAGTCAAGACATCCTGGTGGACTTCCCTGTTGCTGCCAACATAAGCAACCTTAACTCATCACTTAAATCTCTGCTTTTCCAACCAGATCATAAAAACATCATCTGTCCTTCCAGCCTAAATGATGAAAAAACAATGTTACACCACATATTCAGCTGGAGTAAATCAGGATTTCCCTGAGCTGTGCTGACTTATACCAGCAAAGAGTATGGCCTTTCTGCTCCCTTTGTGATTCACCTTCTCAGCAACATTCATCCCTTACAAATGTTATGGAAATGTCGCTTGACACTTAATGCATAATCTTTATTCTCAGGCAGCAGGTGGCAACAGGTCACAGGAATGTAACTTACTTCAATTTCACTTAGATTTTTTAAATATTCAACTAAAAAAAATATCCATTAAAAACAATCATATAAAGCCTAAAATTTCAGAAGAAAACTCAAGGGAAGATAAGTGGGTTTGCTGTGAAATTGCCTTTAATTCTACTTGCTGTGAGCTGAATTCATAGCAGAGCCCACACTTTTGCACCTGTCCCTGTTTTAGGAGGTACTGTGCATCCTTAGAAGGTTCCAGAATAACCTACAAGACCTAAGAAACATCAAGTTACGTGGTGTGAGATGAAATGATGATGTTATAAAATGACACCGTGATCACCCAATGGCTCTTCATTCTAGATTAGCTACAATCCATGGAATCAGGATCTGCATTGCTTGAGACAAAGGAATCAGCAGGCAGATCCCCTTGTTTGTGCCACACATGACAGCACTGAGGATGAGGGACAGGGAGGACCATTCCTTCTGGAGGAGGGATGATGGTTTGTTGTGTGATGAGCCTGACATGCCAGTGTTACTCAGCAGTACAGTTGTAGTGTCACGTTGTTCCTCCCCAGACATAATTACAAGGACACGTGTCAGCATGGCCACTCTACAGCCTTGTCCCCAGCTTTACCACTGAACCATTTAGGTTGGGAAAGGCCTCTGAGATCAAGTCCAACCATTTCCCCAGCATTGCCAAGGCCACCTTTAAACCGTGTCCCCAAGTGCCACAACTACATGGCTGGTGATTCCACCACTACCTTGGGCAGCTTCTTCCAATGCTTGATAACCCTTCTGCTGAAGAAATTTTCCTTAATATTCAAACTAAACCTCCCCTGGCACAACCTGAGGCTGTTTCCTCTTGTTCTATCACTTGTTTAGGAGAAGAGACCAACCCCCACCTGGCTACAACCTTCTTTCAGGCAGTTGTAGATAGTGATAAGATCCTCCAAATTCTCCTTTTCTCCAGGCTAAACAATCCCAGCTCTCTCAGCTGCTCCTAATCAGGCTCGTCCTCTAGAAATGGGATGTTCTAGCATGGGAAACACTGAGCCTTATAAAAGCACCCAGCAGACCCAACTCTGCAGAAAGCATTTGAGGACTTTGGTCATATTGACAACAATGAGCCCTGGTTTTGTCCTTTAGCACAAGCTGGCAGCCTTGAGAGGCTTCATCTTTGCAAAAGAAGCAGAATAAAGTGATGGCACTTAGAGGAGAGCAATGGAAAGAGCAAATAAATGGCTTTGGAGACAAAGATCTACATGAAGAAAGATGCAGAGCATTGCACCCTGAGAAAAGGCAAGTGCGGGGGGGACATGCAGGACATGCCAATAAAGATGTAAAGGGCCATTATAAAGAGCAATTCTTCTCATTACTCAACACTGACAGAGCAGCAGTAACTTAAGTTAAAGAAGCAGCAGAAGGAAAAATCACTTTATAATTCAGAAACAGCTCCCAGAAGGAGCTCTGGAAAGGGAGAAGGTCGGTGGACTCAACACATAATGGATGGCTCTTTACATGCCAGCAGTTCTGCTACAGAAACTCACGGGACAAGGAGGTACTTTATTTATTTTCTTGTGCTTTATCACTCCTCTAATTTGACTCCACAGAATCTCAAGATGGTTTGGGTTGGAAGGGACCTTAAAGATCATCTCATTTCAATCCCCCTGTTGTGAGCAGGGACACCTTCCAGTGGACCAGGGTCCTCTGAGCTCCATCCAACCTGGCCTTGAACACCTTTTAAACACTTAAACATTATTTCTCCTAAAAGCAAGAGTATTGTCCCAGCTTTAGGGACAGTTTCAGAGAAACTACCTTTAACTCAATGCCCATGAAACCAAGATAGGAAACCTGTAACTGGAAAAGAGGGGGCACTCTGCACGCTCTTCCCGTGCACAGGGGACACAGAAAAAACACCTGATGTGACTTCTGTTTTCCCCAAAAGATGATTCTTCTCTCAGTTCCTGCAATATAAATCATCCAGCTGAGGCACCAGGAAATCAAAATGCCTCTAAATTACCCCGACCAACCTGGTCTAGTGGAAGGTGTCCCTGCCTGTGGCAGGGGGGCTGCAATAACATCATCCTTGAGGTCCTTTCCAACCCAAACCAGTCCATGATGAATCCATGATAAAGGAGACAGGGAGGTGATGAGGCAGCTATGGAGAGACTGCTGGATTATTCACCCTTAATAAGGGAAAGTGTTCTCTGACAGTCCAAGCAAGGCCCTGCAGGACCCAGGTATTATCCCCAGGTAAGGATATGATTTCAAATTCCTCGAACCATGAGGACAACACCCTCCTGAGGAACAGTCTCCTTCATAAAACCAGCCATGCATGGAAATACTGACTCACATTAGTCCTGCAATTACAATACAGGAGGAAAATTTAATATCTAAGATGCCTGAAATGACTTTGAGCTAAGAAAAAGGTCAAATCCCTTAAATGGGAGATCTGACACATGAATTTTTCATTATTTAAGAGGGATGATGACAAGGGTCATGATTCCTTGACACTGACTCTTGGGTAGGTTGCCTGCAAGAAGAATACACTTGCCAGGGCCTTTAGTTTTGCGCCAGTCTCTTCCCTATGGTCAGAATCTGAGAGTCCGTATTTGCAGTGCAATGCTTGGCAGGAATTCAAAGAATCACAGAATGGTTTGGGTTTGAAGGGACCTTAAAGATCACCCAGTTCCAACTACTTGTCATGGGCAGGGCACCTTTCACTCGACCAGGTTGCTCAGAGCCTCATCCAACCTGGTCGTGAACACTTCCAGGGATGGGACAACAACTTCCATCCTTCCATCCATCAGCAATCCCTGTTTTCTGCAGTAGATGTCCTCATCCATATTAAATACAAAGAAATGCCGTGCCCCTGACGTGTTTTCCATTTCAGATAAAATAATTTTCCAAGTAGCAAAGACAAATGAATTATAAGACAGTATTTCCCAGGCTCAGGGTACCCTAAAGACAACAATGAAGAGAAGGAAATGTGGGAACAGAGGTCTTCCCATGGCAAAATCTGTCCAGCATCTCCTTCAGCACAACCTAAAGGGAAGGGTGTTCTGAACTCACACCTGTCAAGTCTAGCTAACCCTCAACAGCTCCGACATCCAAACCTTTCCTTTTTATCTTTCCCCAAGTCAAGAAACTGCACAATTTCCAGTGCAATTTTTATCCCTTCTGCTCTCCCCTCAGTAGTTTTCCCTATTTTCCCTCAGTTCCACATCCCCTTCTCTGACCCTTTCTCTCTCAGACACAGATACTGCCACAGTTACTCAAAACTTCTATGATTTTCAAAAGCCAAGAAAAATGGGCTAAAGGTTCCATTTTTCATGCCATGCTCTCCCAGAAATGAGCCACTGGAACCTGTGGGAGGCAACCTGGAGAGGGCACAAGCACAAGGCAGGCACATCCACAATGTGTTCCCTACCAAAGAACTGTGGCTCATTCCAGGTCAGAGAGAAGCCAGGAATTCTCATGGCATGTGATTCACATTACAAGACTCCAAAAGTGATCGGCAAAGCCTCTCCAAAGTCTGGCAGGATGAAGGCCAGTGAATGGTGGCAGTGGCACGAAGCATCAGCAGGGGCTTTGCCTTTTTGGCAACCTTGTTTACAACAGATTTGGAGGAGGAGAAACAGCAACAGCTGAGCTGCAGAATGAAGTGGATGGCAAGGGGAGATGAGGCTGAGGGAACTAATCCATGTGTTGCTCAGTAGTCCCTCTGCAAGGCCAGGAGCCTGGGACGCTTCAGGACAAACAACAAAACTAGCAGTGGAAACTGTCATCTGAGGTCTTTATCTGCTGGGAAACAAAAGACATCTCCTCTTACAAGAGCCCTACAATCTCTATCAATCCACTTAAATTAGAAAAGCAGGATGAAAAAGAGATCTGGCTTTCATATCTCTTTTTTTTTTCCTCTCTGATTTAGAGATGAATCAGAATATGTGATTTATCACAGACCAGTGTCAGACAGTACAGGTGAAGGATTTGAGACTGTTTAACTTTTAAAATGAATTTACTATGAACAGAAAGCCTCTCCTATTTAACAGTCTAATTTATTAATAATAAATCTGCTGGTTCAGCTCCTCTGCAGTCACAGGAATCCAAAATGCAAGGACCTGCTAATTCCGAACTTGTGGCACACGTGTCTGGACCAATTCCATGTCCCCATCTCAGCTGGGCACTGTTGCAAAGGTGAGTAAATGGCTTCAGCAATGAAAAGATAAGTGAGATTTTGTTTAAGTTTTTCATTTCACAGAGAAAAACACAGAGTCATAGGATGGTTTGGGTTGGAAGGTGCCTTAAAGACCATCTCATTCCAACCCCTGCCATGGGCAGGAACACCTTCCACTAGACCAGGTTGCTCTTGTGCTTTGATTTTCTTTTCTCTTTCCACATTTTGAGATTTGGCACTCGGCTGCCTCTGTTAGTTTCGATTAATTAAAGGCAGGAGTTTTCAAACTGCAAATGATCTGAGACTGTTTCTTTCACACATTTCACATGTATTACTTCAGACATCAAAACCCAAGTACAGCATCACTTGGAGATGATGTAGCTAAGAAAATTTCCAAAAGGGAAGGAAGAAAGACAAACCTTCCCTCATCCCTCATCACTCTCCCTCAAACCTTAACCTTTGGGAAAAAAGCCAACTATATAAATAGCAACAATTTCTCCAGCAGAACAAAGCCCTGACATTCTTTTTCTATTTTTTTTTTTTTTAAACTAACTCCAGAGGCATATAAGAGGAGATTTAACAGCATTTGACTTTTGTAACTCAGAGCTATGAAACACTTTGAGATTCTGAGAATTAATTCCAAGTGCTTTTAAGGGTCCAAAAGAGGCAGTCAACACGTATCAAATCAGACCTGCAGCCCTATGAGGTACTAAACTTAACTTCAGCATTTCATAAGAGAAAAAAATCCACCACTTAGAAGTGATTCACCAACTCACTTAAATCACTCTCAGTGCTCTGCAGCCTCTGGAGTAAAACACTCAAGCAGATGCTTAAGTGGTTGACAGAGCTGGATTTTGAGGTCTAGCACAAAAATTACTGCAAATCACATCTTTAAACCTGTAACTCCAAAAACTAAATTCAGCGGAGGAATTAAACATATACACAGCTTGCAACAAAGGAAGAGTCCCTTTGTCTTCCATGGGTTGCTCACATGCTTAAATGTGGGCATGTCATAAAGTGCTTTTCAGGATCCAGCCCATGAGCTCCAGGGATGTTGCAGGAGGAGCCCTACACTACTCATGGCCCACAGAATGAGGTCGGGGAGAGCTGGGGATGGAGGGAGCTGGGCAGGGACATGGGGAGAGAAAACAAACAAGGGCTGGTGAGTGCAGGGAAATGGAAGAGGGAAATAAAATAAACTAAAAGCAAAAATAAAATTAAACAACAAAAAAAAAAAAAGTGGAAAGAAAGAAAGAAAGAAAAGAAGTTGAAATTAGAGGAACTAACATGGCGTTACTGGTGGCTGTGGCCGAAACTTCAGCAGAAGAAACTACTCCACACTTGGAACATTTGAGCGTCATCCCGTAAAGGGGCACTGCCATCTGACTGCAATTAAAACCAAAAGACTGAAACAAAACAAAACACTTTGCTTATGAGCACAAACGTAGAAAGGAAAGGGAAAGAGAAGCCAAAAGAAAGAAAGGAAGAAAGGAGAAAGGGAACCAACCAACCATACCCAGTGTGGAAAGAGAAATGAAAGACAGGCAGGAATAAAACTCTCTCATCTGTACCACTCCAGATGCAGGAAATGGGGGGAAATGTACAATTCAGAGATGTGTTGGTGCCACTGGAGAGGGTGGAACTGTGTTGGTTCATGTTTTCCCAGTTTCAGGGTGTCTCTCTCTGGCACCCATGGAAGAGAAACCAGTACTGCTCTCCCAGTCTCCACCTCCTACTTTTTGTTTGGGTTTGGTTTTGTTGGTTTGTTTTTTGGTTTTTTTTTTGAGAAATTGCTCTTTTCCCTCCTGGCCTTTTTGCTCCAAAACAAAAAAGGTGGCAGGGTTGTGCAGTAGAAGGCAAGAAGTAGGGCTGTGGGGACTCTGCCTGCTCATGTTCTTTCCTAAAGCAATGGGATACCCACATGGTACCAGGAGCGAGGCCACTCTTTGGCTGCTCCATCCATGAGGAAGGACCTGCCAATGGGACTCTTTATGTCCTGGAAGTTAAGACTGAACTTGGGTGTTTTGTAAGACCACCAACCTGCCCTGAAAGGAACTGGACTGGCTGAACACTTCTGAGACATTTCTTCTCTCATATCTGGTTTTGGAGGTGAAAATGTATTTGGGATGAACCCTGAGACTAATTCATGCCTGTTGCTCCCACTTTTTCTGCATGGGATCAAGCAGGGCATGGTGGGCTGCTGGGATAAGGGGCTGCAGGGGTCTGCTAAAGGGAACATCCACATGATTTCTGGGAGCTGATGTGTGTGAACCACCAAGTCAGCTCTTCCTCAGGAGCACAGAAGGCACGTTAATTTGGCACTGGCCCTGGCTTTTCCCAGGATTTACTAGTTTGTGTGCACTCTCTGATCTGCACAGGTAGACACACACATCAGGTCTGGCTCAGAAGATGGGAAGGAGCCTGCAAAACATCCCCCAGACCTACATGCAGTGCCTGGTACCTGAGAAGGTGTGAAATCACCGCCAAAGGACAGCAGGTGTGTCACCCTTGGGTGATGGTGGTGCAGCTGGTGAGGGCTGATGTTTGCCCCAGCCACGGGGGGGTTCACAGCCCTGCCCTGCCCAGGAGAGAGACCAGGCAACTTCCCAGATCATTTCTGAACTTTTATGGCTCTGTGTTCAGTCTCAGTGCAAAAACACATCCTCATGAACACCAACACAGCATTATCAGTGGGCTAGTGGCCCACTTTCAAGTGGCTATTTATTGGTCTTTTAATTAATTACAGTGACATGAGTCACCGCTCCCTTCCAAATTAATGACTAAGGTATCCCAGAGAAACTTTCAGCCTTCAGACACAGAGGAAATTAGCTGCTGTGTCCATAGATAAATATCTTCCAGGAAGGATGGTGTAAATCCAGTGAGGACAATGGCTGAACCAAAGATAAAGTGGGTCTTGAGAGGCATTAAGTGCATGACCCTTAAAAAAAAAAAAAAAAAAAAAAGACAGCTTATCCCCAAATCTATAAGCCACAAAGAACAGATAAGCAGAAAGACAGAGAGAGGCAGAGATAGGCAGCAAAAAGAAAAAGTAGATTGATTTGAGGAATTTGATGGAAAACTGTACCAGAAAAAACATGAATGACACTGAATCACAAAGAACTGGCCAAAAGACCACTGTGACACACAACTGTAGCTGCTGTTGGGTGTATTTATGCAGAAAGTTGTAAGCAATAGGCACAGATGTGGATACATTTATATTCTAATTTGTTCTGGTTGGGGCATGAGGTTGTTAATATATTGAATTTCCGTAGCAGGTTTATATTGGCGCCTGTACATATGAAAGGGCAGCTAATGAAATAATCACAGTGAATGATGCATTCATTTAATTCAGCCTTTTCTGCTTCCTAAATATCCACAAACAGCTCACAGACTCATCTGGTGTGTTCACTGGAGCCTGGACTTTGCTCCCTTTTATTGAGTGGTGCTTTACACCACACACAGCCCAAGGAGCAGGAGCACTGCTTCCAGCATGAACCATTCCCAGATGAAGGGCAATCCAAATCCCTTCCTCCTTTAATGGAGTTATTATCTCTCCAATTACTTTCTTCTCTATGCACTGACAGTCCAGCTCTGTTACACTCCACCAGGACAGTTGTACAGATAATTTTTCACACAAGGTATCGGGGCAAACTTTCTTGAGTCATTTCTATAATCAAGAGGGAGATAAAAGAAGTAAAGGTCCTCTACAGGGGCAAGTTGGAACAACTAAACCAGGCTCTTGTCTCTCTCCAGTAGTTATGGAGGAAGCCTAGAGAGATTAAACTCAGCAGGCTAAAATTAGCCTTGGTGAATATACCCTATAGTCTCATTTTTTTTCCCTGGCTGCGTGAGCACACAAATGCTTCTGGAGTAAATGCTGAATAAATTTAAAATTCATTTTAAAGGCTCCTGCCATTAAAACATCCATTTTTGGTAGCAGTCCCACCAGCAGAGCTCACACTGTGGTGGAGTTGGTCACCAGGGCAGACTGTTCTGCTGGGAGGTCCCTGGATGGTTTTCTCCTGTTCCTGGACAGGTCTTGGGACAGTTGTGTGCCCTTCTCCAGCTCTCCAGGCAATCACACCCAACTCTGTCCAGCCTGGCTTTGTGATCCATCTATAAACTCGCTGCCACTAGAAAGTCAACATTTTCTGGCCAATGTGACAACACTCATCACAGCAACTTCCTCTGCTAAGCACAGGGCAAACCCTATCATGTCTCAGGTATTATTTCACGAGATCTGTTAGTACTGATGTATTTGTGCCAACCACTCTGTGGCGTGTGTGCTGGGCTCTTCTTAGTATCCAAAGGCTCTTTTTTACCCCCTATTTTTAGGGTTTTTTCTCCTTTTTTAATAGTTTTTGCAACACTGAACCATACTTCTTGCCTCTGCTAAAGGAAACACAACGTTTCTTTATAGCATCTCCTCAGATCCAAACATCTCCGAGGCCGTTACTCGTTCTGATTATCTCCAGATCTACCTTCCAACACGGTTCCCAAGCCCAGGCCAGAAGCAGCTAACTTCTGGGAAGTTAACTAAGGGAAGGGGCACCAGGGCTCTCAAAAGTGCTCCCACATTCTCAGCAGGTGCACTTGGGGAAGGAGAACAAAATCATCGAGCACAGAGAAGGCTTAAAAGTGTTGCACACACACACACGGACACAAAAGAGGGGGGAGGGGGGGGAAGAGAAAAGCAAGAAAAAACAAAGAACATCAGAAAAATGACTTTTTTTGCTGTTGTTGTTGTTGTTGCTTTGAAGGTTTTGTTTTTAAAACACAACTCTGAGTGTGATCAATAACCAGCTGCTGTGCATTAAATAAGGTCATTCTGTGAGCAGTTTGGATTAGAGAGGGAGGGACTGAGCGACAGCAACTCGCTGCTTTGCTAATCCAATAAACCATTTATTGCAGAGCTGACTTTCAAGTGCAATTACCTTGCTACAGACTCTGCCTGAAGTCTGGGTGTGTGCTTGAGTTCTGTCTTTGTAAAGAAGGCATCAGCCACACTAAAGCACTTGCTTCTTTCAGCTGCTTTTAGAGCAACACACCAAGGTCACTTCTTTGCATGCTGAGCAGCAACTGATACCTCTGATCATCCAAACATGTTAAATCTCCTTTTATTATCAAGGCTGTGGAACTGCTGAGGCATCAAGATTCCCCTTTGCTGCACTGAGGGACCACATTCCTTGGCCTTATCAACACTAATGATAAAACAGAAACCTTGACAGGTTCCTGTTTTTCTCATAGAAATCACAGAATCATTAAAGTTGGAATGGACCTCCAAGATCACCAGGTCCAACCTGTGTCCAAACACAACCACATCCACTAAACCATAACTCCAAGTGCCACATCTACTTGGTTTTTTTGAACAGTCCCAGGGATGGTGACTCCACCACTTCCCTGGACAGCCCATTCCAATGACTGACAACACTTTCAGTAAAGAATTTTTTCTTAATATGCAACCTGAATATTCTCTGGCACAGTTTGAAGCCATTTGCCCTTGTCCTGACACTGTTACCTAGGATAAGAGAGTAATCCCCACTTCACCACAATCTTATTTTTGGGAGTTGTAGAGTGGTAAGTTCTCCCCTGAGCCTCCTTCTCTTCAGACTAAACACCCCCAGCTCCCTCAGTTGGTCCTCACAGGACTGGTGCTCCACACCCTTCACCTGCCCCACTGCCCTTCTCTGGACATGTCCCATCACCTCAAGGTCTTTCCTGTAGTGAGAGGCCCAAAACTGGACACAGGATTCGAGGTGCTGATGAGAATTTCCTTCTACCCTCAGTTTTGCTGCCACCACTCAATTTAAAACCCCTTCCACCACAACTACCCAATAGTGCAGTGATGGGAATATTGAACCTCGTCTGTATTATCTGCCTCTACCTTCTGAGACCCAATGGAGACCCATTCTCCCCCCACTTTTACTGGCAGGATATATCCTGTATCTTCCCCACCAGCCTCCAAAGGTTTTAGACTGTGCCTGTAGCCTTCTTGCAGAGACACCAGAACACCTCTTGCTCTCCTCATCTCTTTTTAAATAACTTCTTCCTTCAAGAATACAAGTGTTATCCACAGTGATAAATCCAATGGATGGATAAGCTCACACATCTCTGCCTTTCCTGACTGCAGGTAAGGACAGTTTCTCTGACTGCAACAACAAGCCAGGCAAGGCAGTGGCAAATAATACACATCAGCCAGGCTGAGCTGTGCATTTGATGTGACTCAGAGTGTCAGTGTGCCATTTCTGTCCCTGGCTGGGAGCACAGCTCAGGGATAAAGTCTGAGCAGGCTACAGACTTGTTTCTAGAAAAGATGAAAGGGGCTCTCATCCTGCTGGGAATGTTGATAATGGCAAAATATACACTGTCAACAGTGTTTGGAAGTAACTCAACAGAGAGTCCTGCACAGGAGCTGCTACCCCAGCCCACCCCCAGAGACATCAGGGGGTGAGGACTGTGGAGGCAGCTCTTTGATTTATACTACAAAGAAAGAAAAGCAGGTAACACAAGCCCCAGGCTTTGGTGATGGAGGCTGTGCAGAAGATAAAGGACCTCAGGTGGCAGCAGTTTTTTCCCTGCAGAAGAGGTTCTTAACTTACCTCCTCTTTACAAGTGCATACATCTCCTGATCTTTTCATTGCTGGGCCTCCAAAACCCTTCCCTCAAAAGTACCACATCCCTCTGCTGTCCCTCAGCCACGTGCCAAGCATTGGACGTGACTTCTCTGTCACGCAGCCCGTGCCACGTGCCACACTCAGCAGTGATGAGTCCCTGTCTGATCCAGCTGCTGTCTCTAGCAGTTAGGGACAAGAGCCACTTTGCTCTCCCTAATTTCTGGGAGGATCCATCAGCCTGGGCTGAAGCCATTTTAACAGAGAGATGAACTTTTATCCTTCCTCCATAGCAACCCAGTGCTGCTCCTTGGATTTTCTGTCCCTGCTGCAGTGAATTACAAGGCAAAGAGTTTAAATCAAGTGTGGTTTGGTTTTGGTCTTTTTCTTTCATTTTGTTTACATCTGGTTTTGCTTTTTGTTTTTGTTGCATCTCCAATCTCTTTTTGCATTCCTTGCCTGGTTATTGATCACAACCTTATGTATTTCTGTTTCTTATTTTCACTCTTTACTTAGATGTATTGATAAGGCATACCCTGCCCGTTCCTTCAGTTTCTTATCTGTTATTCCATCTTTGGATACAAGTTTGTTAAAAACCAGAATGCCAATAACCATGTTCACCTGTCAAAAGAGAAACAACACACAATTTTGTTCTCAAGTGGTTCAGGTCAAAATTGGTAGCACAGAAGGAAAAAAAGCCCAACATTTGGCAAACTAAGTCCTTCCCGTTTCCCCCAAAGCCAGGGGACACTTCTGCAGGCCCCCACCCCTTCTGTCCCATCTCCACTCTGTCCCACCTCCCCTGGCCATGCAGCAGTGAGCTCAGCAGAGCAGAATGCAGCTGGCAGCAGATAAAAGAGGGCTTGGAATCACAGAATCCTTAAGGCTAGAAAAGATCTCCAAAGTTATTAAGTTCTACCTTGGACCAGGTCTCCATGAACCAAGACAAACCTGCAAATTGCTCAGATTTCCAAATCTGAGCAAGGAGACCTGCAGGAGGTACTGCAGATGGCACAGCACATAGATCAGCCATTTAGGAATTTCCAAAAAAAATCAGTGGGCAGGACAAAGCCATGCAGTCCTTTAGCCCCTTTATTTTAGGGTGAGAGTATGGATGTCTGTATCAATCAGGAATAAATATTCACAGTGAAATACAGGCTGAACAGAGCTGAAGTCCTGCAAAGTGATCCCAAACTCCTCACTGTGCCCTTCCAAACTGCATCCACTGCTGCCAGTTGCATCTGTTCCACAAACCTCACCCAGACCTCAGCAACACATGAGTGACATATGAGCACCACCCCCTTCGTGGAGGCATGGCCCTGATGGTGGAAAAAGGTGACACTCTCCTGGTTTTGCTGTCAGTGAAACATCTGGTGTTGCAGAACGACATGGTAGATGCTGTTTTACATGTGGGGCTTGCAGGGAAATGTTTTAAGGCCAAATTCAGAGATGTGTAACATTACATGTTCACTGAGGTGAGTAATAGACCCTTGAGAGGTGGTACTAAGAGACCTTGTCCAGCACCTGGCCCAGAGGAAGGGAGATGTCTGCTCTGCCTAAATCAGCCTCAAGAGAATGAGCAAAATTTCTGCATTTGGATTGCTGGTTTGAGCAGGGCACGACCCAGCTCGCTGCTGTGGAGCCCACAGCTGGGAATCAATGGAAAAGCTCAGAAATAGCAGTTCTTTTCGTTTGCATCAGCTGCTGGGTCAGGGGATTGCTTTCCACAGCTGTGAGTCCATTTCTAGAGCTCACCATGGTATTGATTCAGAGAAACAACACTGGCAAGTCAGACACAGCAACGCAGCCAAGGATCAGGAGGAAATCAAACCCTAGTTATGTGCTTGTGGAGAGAGGGAGCACTTGGAATTCACTGATCCTTCTTCACTGTGCTGGAGGCTGGTGAGTGCAAGAGAGACTTTTCCTTAAGGTGCAGCAAGGTAGGAGAAAAGATGGGGTTGAAGTGTGGCTGGATCTCTCCTGGGGCTGTGTATCCTCACTCTTACGGAGCAGGAGAGAAGACAAAGAGCAGCTCTGCAATGGTTTTGGTAAATAGAAGTTATTTTATCCAGTATATTGATCATCATGATCAATGTCCTGATCTGATCTTGGCTCCATTTCTTTACTAAGTGAGGGATGTACTTCCAAACAGAGTCACTCCTAATGACATGCAGAATAGCTTTACTTCTCTGTCTCTGAGATGATATCCAAAAGTGAAGACTCAGGTGGGAGATTCATTGAGATAACCACTACCTGACCACTGATGGCTCTGTCCCATCACCATGAGTCTCTCCCTGCTCTCAACCTGCACAAAATTATCCTCAGGCTGCTCCACCTCAGCTGGGTGAGCAAAACTGCTTCCAACAGCTCTGCATTCCAGGTTGTCAGGATTTTTTAGAATAAAATTCAAATTTGCAGCCATTCAATATCAGTGGACTGACTTCAGGTTGTGAATATTGGTGAAGCTGCAGGCCAACCATCTTAGGAGTATTATTTTTATGTAAATATATTCTCCAAGCCAAAAGCCTTTTTCCAAAGGGGAGAATGATAAGTGAGGGTGTGGAGGAAGAAGGTTGCTGTGTATTACTATAGGTAATAGAAAAATCATGCTGGTAGGAGAACTGAATAGAGATGCTTGAATGGCTTGGGAGGAGTGAGCACAAGAGTAGCCTGGCCAGGGCTAAGGCAGAGGGGACAGCCCAGCTGGAGCCAGGTCAGCTCTGTGCAAGGTCAACTGGGCATCCATACATTGAATTTTGGGTGGGAAAGAGCTCAGGCTTGACCTGTGCACCCCTGCACAAGAGCAGCTGTGTTTTCTCTGGAGCAAACCTGTCCTGAGACCAGCAGAGCTGCATATCCCCTATACAGCCCTGCAAGAACCTTCTGTTGAGCCAGGTGGACTGGCTGTCCCTGGTCATCCTGTCCCTGACATCCTGTCCTTGACATCCTGGGATGTCCCTCCATCACTGACATGGCCCATCTGAACTCAGGGAATAAAGCACATGGAGAACAGACAACTGCCCAGCCTTGTGGACTGTGTGTTGCACTCCTGGCTCTGCTAAAAGCCACAGTGTGAATTTGAGCAGTTTATTGAGCTCATCTGTGTGCAGGTTCCAATTTATAAAAAGGCTTTAAATGCTTCTGTTTGTCATTCTCCTTCCCCAAGCTCCTAAGTATCTACACCACTTGGGCAATACTCATTCATCACTTTAGCCAGCAATGAGTCAGGTAGTCTGAGCTTAGGTTTGTAGGCTCTCTCTGGGTGCTGATCAGGGACAGACACCCCCAGAGATGATTCACCACTTCCTAATACCAGCTTCAGACCTCTCTGTGTTGACCTCTCTGTAAGGACATCTCCATTTCCAGCTTGATGGTGAGCAAAAACTGAGATGCCAAAGGGAAGCAGGCTCCTGTGTTTTAATCACACTTTAAAAATGCAAAGGGAAAATGAAGGATTACTTCCTTTGTTGTTGGCACAACAAAAGCAAGATGACTTGAGGCAGCAGCGACTCCCTCTTCTCTGGGCACTACCAAAGCTTCCTCCCTCCTAATCACTGTGTCACAGTCCCACACTAAAGAAAGACCTTAACTGAAACCAGTTTTGATTTATTACAGAGGAGGGACAACTACTGGCTGGTCCCTTTGTCATCCTGATGAAAGGATGGCACCAAGGTGGTTTGATGTGCAATGACAGCAGTGAGAATAGAGGCAGCAAGAGCTTTTTTGGAGTTATTCTCCTGTAAACTCCTGCTGTGGGGCATTTAACCCCCCAGGCACTGCACAAAACAAAAGCCTGACCCAAAAAAGACACTGTGAGTGTCACCAACCCCATTCCTGTGGGACACTCAAGCCTCAGAGGACATACAGCTGCTCCATGGGACAAAACACTGGGCTGGAGAGAAACCAGGCTGCCACTCACATGTGGGGGGGCCTCAAATGTGGCTTTAAACCCATCTGAAATTGCTGCAGGAGGGATTTCCTGGAGGACCAACAGTTCTCAGAATCTTTCAGCCCTGACAGTCAGGATTTCTCATGGTCAGTGAGGCTTCAACAGCCTTGAGGAAAGGAATGTTACCTCTCAAGTGACACCTTAAACTCAAATAACTGGCCAAGACTGGTGTTGGAGCTGTGTTGGAGCCATGAGACAGGAGAACACACTCCCAGGATGCAGGAGCTGGTGGAACAGAGTTTAGGAATGTTTACTTTAACCCTGCTATTTCCTTTGAATTAAAAGCAAACATGGCACTTCGAGGGTCATTAAAGACTCCCTTGGCACTGATTTGAACATCTCCAATTCACCTGCAAACAAGGGAGCTGCTCCCACACAGCTGGGACAGGCCAGGGATAAATGCTGGCTGGGAGGGCACAGCCTGGTCTGGAAGCAACCAGGAACAGCAGTTGCTGCAGGAGTTTGTCAGAGTTTTCCACCATCATCCTGCACTTCCATCCAAATAGGCCACAACCAAAGTAAAGCATTAATAAGATACTGAGGAGGACACCAGTGGGGACAGAGGTGGAAGGCTGAGAGCTGAGGCACATTATGTTCCAGAATCAAACCCATCCCAAATTGTTGGCTTCTAACACTTTGCTCCTTATTCCTGAAGAAGGAAGCTATTGAAAATATGAGTGGAAATAAAGAGGGGCATTCTTGGGTTGAAAGAAGAAGGACAGTGCTATAAGATCAAGAGAAAAGTAAGAAAGCTTTCAGCCAAGCTTAAATACCAAAACGACAGCAGCCGCTGGTCCCACGAAGGCATAGAGGAGCCCTCCCTCCAACGACAGCCAGCAGCTGGAAAATGAAGAGAGAAAAGGAAGTTACCCAGTGGCAAACATCCCTGACAGACACATGTTTCCTTCTTCCCTTGGCTGGCAGAGTTCATCCTGCGAGGTGATACCCCATGGCAAAAAAATACAAACCCTCAGACTTTGCGCTGAGGAAGTTTTGCTTCCTGTTTCTCCCAAACTTGCATAAAGGCTCATTTCCCTGGGGACCCGCCTGCAGAATGGCATCTGACAGGGGAATGCATGCAAAATTAAGGACAGTGCTCTGTTTCAGGTCAGGTCCTGGGAGCAGCTGCATCATTTTGCTGGCAAGATGATGTTTTTGTCCTGCTCGCTCAGGCAAAGGAGTAGAAAGAGTGGGAATTGTCCCTTCTCATTTGCTAGCCCCTATGTCTGCTGGGGGCTCAGCTCCAGCAGTGCAGGATGATTCTTCCTCTGGATTCTCCCTTTGAGTTTCCTGCTGTGGGGAAATTCTACAGCAGTGAGGTAGGAATTCACAGCACTCCTTAAGTGGAATCTCTTATGGAATGAGTTCACAGTGAAGTGTGTGGTGCCTTGTCTGGAAATCATCGTGTAACCTGAGAAGGACTTCCCCTTCCTCCAATGGCCATGTGTGGAATTTCTGCTCCTGACCTGCCCAGCACAGAGACAGTCACTCTTGACATTTCTAGCCAGCAGAGATCGAACCAAAAGAGTCCAGGATGATTCCATGAGGCACTTTTATTGAATCAGGTGAGTCACATCCTGAACTTCATGGACTGTCTGGACCAGAATTGCCTCATCCAAGTAGTCAGTGCACCAAACCCACAGGGAGACATCACTGGGGAGATCACAGAATGGTTTAGGCTGGAAGGGACATTCAAGATCATCTAGTTCCATACCCCTTGCCATGGGCAGGGACACCTTTCACTAGGCCAAGTTGCTCCAATCCCCATCCTTGGACACTTCCAGGGAGGGGGCCGCTGCAGATTGCCTGGGCAATCATGAAGAACCATTCAAGCTGGGTCCCTGATGAAGCCAATTTACTGGCTGGAGTGTCTCCTTTGTGCTGCTCAACAAATGTTCTCCTGATGACCTGCAATCCCTCTCCATGCTCTGGGCATCTACTGCTGGCACTGGCATCCAGCTGGTAGGAGTGGGAGGGATTGAGGTTCCCCTCCTCCAACAAGTTTAATTTAAAGCCCTCATCGCTAACTAGAGTGCAAGATGAATCCCATCTCTGATGAAACCAGTATGAACACACTCCTGGTGTCCCCACAGAGCACCTACTGCATCGTGCACTCACACACAGCTCTCACTGCACATCCCCAAACTGATAAACCTGGTGTGAAAAAACAGCAGGAGAAATCTCAGCCCACTCCCAATCCCAAAGCTGAGCATCACAGAGTGTCAGAGTAACCAGCAGGGATTAGGACAAGGGGGAAATGGCTTAAAACTGAAGGAGAGTTGATTTAGATTAGATACTGGGAAGAAATCATTCCCTGTGAGGGTGGTGAGGCCATGGCACAGGTTGCCGAGAGAAGTCATAGCTGTCCCATCCATGGAAGAGTTCAAAGCCAGGTTGGACGGGGCTTGGAGCAACCTGGGGTAGTGGAAGGTGGGTTGGAACAAGACACCTTTTTAGTCCCTTCAAATTTAAACCATTCCTTGATCCTTTGTTTTTCAGGTTTGACTGTAAAGTAGGGAAAGAAACACTTTTTCACTGCGAGAGTGACAGAGCATCAATGAATGATGAGGAGTTGTGAAGTCTCCATCCTTGGAGACATTCAAAAGCCATCTGGGCATGGTCCTGCTGCAGCCAGATCCAGGTGACCCTGCTNACACCTTTATAGTCCCTTCAAATTTAAACCATTCCTTGATCCTTTGTTTTTCAGGTTTGACTGTAAAGTAGGGAAAGAAACACTTTTTCACTGCGAGAGTGACAGAGCATCAATGAATGATGAGGAGTTGTGAAGTCTCCATCCTTGGAGACATTCAAAAGCCATCTGGGCATGGTCCTGCTGCAGCCAGATCCAGGTGACCCTGCTGGGGACCCTCCAGAGAACCCTTCCCACCTCAGCAAGTCTGTGACTCTGCAACAGCCATGAACAGTTACAGCGGCACCAGAGCTGAAATTCCCATTTTTTGGAGGGAATCCAGCAATTCAGAGCAGGGACACAGAAATTTGGTACTTGAGGGCAAAGGAAGATGTGAATTTACACTGTGTCAGCAACCCCACGGAAAGTTTGCACGCTCTGACAAGGCAGAACCCTGGAGAAAATGTGTGACAAAGTAATCCTGTTTCAGCAGTAAAGCACCGTGCATTTACCACAGGAGAAGAGCAGGAAACCACAATGGAGAGAGGACTTTCTGCAAGCTCTTAACCCAGCTCACCCTGCAGTAATTCAGTTACGTGCCCCTGCTCTCAGCAAGATGGTTTCATTCTGCATCAGAACAAACTGATGCTCCCAGGGAAAAAAAGCCTTGCTGGAAACATTTCAGTTCTGTTGATCAGCCTCGTGTGGGGGATTTTTGCATTAATTCTGAGCTGCAAAATAATGTTATTTTTTTCACCTTAAAACACTTGTGAAAAGGCACCAGAAAAGAAAAAAGTATTTCAAATTGAGAATTGAAAGCAGGACGTTCCGGTTTGGACTGAGATCTGCATCTTGTTTATGTCTATATTAAACCTGTAATGTGTTAATCAGTTCTGATTTCTTCCTGATAGCAAGTTGCTCTGTCACAAACCATCTGAGCCGCTGTACTAATAAAATGAATAATGAGCTGAGGAGACAGGGAATAAAAATGAAGCTCTGGAGGGCTGCAGTAAGTGGAGCTCTCCCTAAATACAAGAAGAGGACTCCTAAATCCCAGTGCCTGTTCAGACCTTTTCCTCCACTGCTACATCCTAATTTTGAGATCTCTTTTTTTCTCAGGGACTCTTCCAACTGATGGCTCAGATGAAGAAAAGAGCTGACATCCTGCACTGCAATTAGTGATGAGGACTCAGTGCAGTGAGGGTTCTCATTCCTGGTGGGTCCCTGTTCCCCTCTGAGCACCAGGATTTGGGAAGGTGAGCTCACACAGTACCAAGCACTGCTCCTTATGCCTTCTGACTGCCTGAAATCTTTGCCACGGTGCTTAATCCAAGCATTTCCAAGGCTGTCAGAGGTGCTGGCAGACAGCAAGGCAAAGGAAAGGGTGAAGGGATATCTGAGAAGGGGAACTGACAGCAAACCCCAGCAACACATCAGTGTAGTGGAGATGCTTTTAGCCTTGTGCCTACAAGGCACAAAAATGTTTCCGTTCCACTAAGACGTTCCCCACTATTTTCCAAGGGATTTCTTCACCGGTCTTTTAAATAAAATTACCTCTGGAAGGGAGTAAGTGAATGGTTTAACAATGCTCAGCAGCTCCAGACTATGATTTCTAAGCAGTGTTTCCCTGAGTGACAGCAGCTCTCCTGTTCAACACAAAAAAATCCTCTCTGCAAAACATCTGAGCCTTTTGTGACTCTGCCACGGCACAGACGTGATGTGGGTGGCTTTTGTCTTGGTCCTGCGAAGATCTGACTTCCACCCAGACCCTTTTCACACCAAACAGCTCTGCCAGCAACAGGTCTCACCCCAGCTGCGTGTAAAATGAAGCAGCTCCAACATGTTTGTATAACTAAGATTAGAGCTGGGAATCAGGGCTGGCCCATCAGTGTTAATCTGAGATTAATTCAGAAGCTGCTGAGACACCTGGGGGTGACAGAATTCCTGCTGCAATGACACACGAGGATCCCTGGAAATTTGCTGTGTCCTGGAAACGCTCTCAATAAACTTTGTGTGGGCTCTCTTGTGGGGAAGGATGTGAGTTCCCACTACCAGCAGCACAACCGCAATTACCCAGTTCAAGCTTTAGCAGGTTGTTTGTCAAGCTTTAGAGATCCAGAGTCAGTCCCTGGAGTAGCAGCTAAAAGCAGAGTTATTATCCAGGCATTCAGCCTAATACAAGGAGGTGATCAGAGGCAAGTCCTTTAGACCTCCAATACCTCTCAGACTTTCTTTGAGACTAGGAGTGAAGCCTCTCCCCTACCCCAGCAGCTCTCCAAACAACTCCAAAATGCCGTTAAAATAGCTGTTCAGACAATAAAAAGTAAAAGCCCCCTTGTGTCCTCCTCCCCTCATCACAGATGGAGAGTTCACAGCACTCCAGAAGTGTCCTGAGCAATAAAGGCTGAGTAAATGGTTGCTGGGGAATCACCACTCAGAGAACAACAGACACACACTCCACATCCTGCAGATATATTCAGTTTTTAATTTGAACCTCTCTCTCCCTTCTCAACTTACCACTTGAGTAAGTGGTAAAAAGGGTAAATATTAAAGATCATCTACAATGTCCCCACACTCAGCACTGGCTCTGATGTCTCTGCATTACAACTTGGACACATGGGAGCCCTTTGAGGGGACAGATCTCCATCCTGCTGCTCAGCTGTGCTTGGATTGTTGCAGAACAGCTTCATGCACATAAAATAACAGGACAAAACTGGGTGAAATCTTTCTTAGGGCCCAATATGACCACCTCTTAACCTGCTCCACTGGGGTTGGCCACCTTGGTGTATCCTGTGGATTCAGTCAGAGTCAGACAGATTGAGTCTGAAGACACACTACACATTTCACACACTCTCCCCTCCACCAGCTTTGCCCTGGCAGTCTGTAACACCAGGATTAGTTCTGCAACATCTTCGACACCTGCAGTTGTCCCCAGAATGCTCCCATGACCATGTCCCTTAGATGGATATCAGGTGGTTTTTTTACCGCTGTGAGTGGGAAGAGAAAAAAATTGCTGTTGAGTGTTAAATTCTGTGCTCAACTAAATATCAGAGCACTGCTTTGACTTAATGCCCTCCTCCACGATGGGTGCTAATGCACTGCTCTTAGGACCCAGAAATTGCAGGGCTGGAAGATGTTTTGAAAGACACTGTGAATTCCCTTGTGGTTTATTTTGTCAGCTCTTGTGCTCTGCTTCACAGGGAGTGTTGTGGTTAATGTCTTTCCTTCCTCCTGCAAGATGGAAATACTGGGCCTTGAAAGTCTGCAGTGCCCATCTGAAGTGCCCTCTGTGGGCCCTAAGCAAACAAGAGATGAAACTAAACCTGCTACTAAGCTCTGGGTCTGAGCTTTGCAACCACCAAACACATTTCTGCAGTGCCAGAAACCAACAAACATCCTGGGGCAAGCTTTGATCCAAGTTTGTGTTCTTTTTATGTGCTTTCAGCATTAGAAAGTGTTAATCACAGAATTATGGAATGGCCTGGGTTGGAAGGGACCTTAAAGATCATCCAGTTCCAACCCCTTGTCATAGGCAAGGTCACCTTCCACTATCCCAAGTTGCTCAGAGCCCCATCCAGCCCGGCCTTGGACACTTCCAGGGATGGGGCAGCCACAGCTTCTCTGGGCAACCTGTGCCAGGGCCTGCCCACCCTCACAGGGAAGAATTTATTCCTAACATGCAGTCTAGATCTACCTTCCTTCAGCTTAAAGCCACTTCCCCTTGTCCAGTCACTATGTGTCCCTCTCCAGCCTTCCTGTAGCTCCTTTGGGTGCTGGAAGGTACCAACGTACAGAATTACAGAATCACAGAACATGCTGAGATGGGAGGAACCCACAAGGATCATCGAGTCCAACTCCCAGCCCTGCACAGGACCATCCCCAAGAGTCACAGCAGGCACCTGAGAGAATCAAATGACAACAGGATGGCAGCATTAGGAATGTCTGATTGGGCAATCTGTGCTTGAGAGAGACTGTTGTTCCTCTCATGACTTTGGTGGGACTCAGCAGCTTCCCCACACACTGGGCTGCAGCGTGGAAGGGAGACAAAAGGAGGACCAAAAAATCATAGAATATCCTCAGCTGGAAGGGACTCACAAGGATCACTGAAGTCCAGCTCATCACTGAAGACCAAACTGGACTTTCAGAGGTGTGAAGCCCCTCTGCTATTTTGGTGACAAGCACCCTGAGAGCAGAGCTAGGAAACTGTGCCACTTGGGCTGCAGCTCCTGTTGGGAGCACGGGATCACCTGCCATCCCCCAGGCATCCAACTCTTGGATGCAAGGAGCAACAGAGTCTTTAGGGCTGAAAGGAGTCAGAGGATTAGAGCAAAAGGAGAGCTGGTGTGGTTAAACAACCCTTGTGAATGCTGGAAACTCAGCCCAGCCTGTTGGTCACCTCACTGGTGTCCCAATCCAAGAGCAAAGCAGGAATCCAGCAGGTTTTATCACCCCCTTGGCTGCAGTCTGGGGATTGCTCTGGGGAGAGCAGATGTTGGCACATAGTTGTCCAGGGCAGGGAAATAGGATGTGCTTCCCTGCACATTCCTCCTCTCCCCATCCAGGCACTTTTGTGTGGTTAATGCTGACCACAAAACTCTGTGGTGGCTCTTAAACATTGATGGGGAAAGAGCCACAAAGCTTTTTGCACTAATTCCCATCAGTCTATAAATATATTTTGGGGGTAGGATAGTGGAAGACTTCTCTTCTTCCTGTAGGGAATTTGTCTAAACCCAGTAACTTGCTCTGCAGAGGTTGCCTTGGGTGACTAAAACTCCCAAACTAAGGGGTTTAGGACACTAGGCCTGGAAAGAGCTGCTCCCAGGAAAATTGTTCTTTTTGTCTCACAAGTCCTTTCTGAGTGTAAACAAGTCAAAAACCCCTCCTCCAGTGAAGATGACAGGAAGGTACTTAATGTCATTGCCATTCAGCAAAATATAAAAAACTATTTGAAGAACTGAATAGGATTTCCCAGAAAGGTTTCTCTGTATCTTATCCATTCTTTCTATATAGAATTTAAGAGGATCTGTTCTCCCTTGGGGAGGGATAAACTCAGGGCTCAGGAAATACTCAGGACCTCTCTCCCACCTCTCTATTGCTTGTTCACTATGAATTGTTCTCATGGATGTGCAGCCCCAGAAACAGCAGATGCAGGGGAAAGCTGAAGTGAATTTGGGATCTTGGTGATGCTTCCAGAATCCAAGCCGAGTCACACAACAAGCACTGGATCCCTCTCCACCAGGACATACTGAAGTCAAGTCACCTGAGCTGGGAGAGGTAAGTCAGGAGAGGTGCAGCCAATGCATCCTGATGCCAGCACAGGCTTCAGGAATTGTCTCTGTGGATTTATATTTGAGAACCCCACATTCCTGAGCCCTCTGGGTCGGACAGTAATCTAAATTGCACTAATTTATGCTGCAAAGCAAATGGGAAACGCTGCTGTGCTGCTTTTATACTCCCCTGCAATGAAAATGTAAAGCCAGGACCATTTGGCCATGGGTGTGAGGAATGTGGTGGGAATTGAGGGAGAGCAGGAGGTTCCACATGACATTTTCTCAGTGGGCCTATTGAGGCCTCACCTGGTGCCCTCCCCATCAACAACTCTTCTCTCAAACATTGCCCATGTGAGATGCAAACCACTGGCCAGGAAGGCTCTGGACAACAACTGGCTGCAGCAGGGAAAAGTCTGACTTACTGCTACATAAAATATTACCCTTTAACTGTCACTGTGCACAACATTTCTAAGCTTTTTCAGAACAGAGTGAAAAAATAACACTTGTTTCTTCTCCTTTTTTTATTTAAAGTTGTACTAATGCTCAGCTCTGAGGGATCCCATGTATTTTTTACTTCTGCTCAGTCTTACTCCACTATTTCTACTCTGCTTTTTTTCCCTCCTACTACATGCACCTAAAATTTTTTTAAAGGCAAACCTTGTAGAACTTGTAAAACAGGCAAACTCAGATTGTTGTCAAAACCTTGGTTTGAGAAAGTCGGGCTCATTCTGCTGCCTGAAACTGAGCTGAGCTATTTTGAAAATGTGGGGCCAACCAAGCAAATCAAAAACCAGATAAACACAAAAGCTGTTTTTAATTTTTAAACATCCTAAACTTTAAATATTCCACATTTTTCCCTTAAAAATACATTAAAAAAACAAACTCAAAGAGGTATTTACATCAAAGTGATGTCACACAGACAAATGTTGTAAGTTAAATCTAACTAGTCTCTATAAACTTGTTTTTAAAGGAATACACGATCCAGCGTGGCCAGATGATGGCTTAGGGAGGTAGGGATACAGGAATGTTCCTTCCTCTCCCATTATCCCTGCTTCCCTTTGCCATGGGCAGCACATAAGAATTTAGCTCCTACCCTGGCTCCTGTGGGTCACTGACTGGGTTTGGACAAAAGGGATGAAGGATTAAACAGGGAGGAAAAAAAAAAAAAAGAAGAGCTTTTTTACTCACTAGTTCACGGTTCCATACCCCTTGGCTTTCGTAAATCCCACGGAAATGGCAACCACCAAGGCAGGGAGCCCTGTGGAAATGAAACAAGACAAAAAACTGGTCACTTAAGCACATGTGCAGCTCTTCTCCCACTCAGAATTCCCCAATCCTCTCAGAGTTATTCCAGCACCATCTGTCCCAGCCCGGGTCTTTGGCAGAGACTGAACGGAGGACCTTCAGAGCCAAAAGCAAGAACCTCGTTACCTCTGTTAATGAAATCAATGCCATCAGCTGTAATCGGCTCCTACCCTGCTGTGGGCTCAGCACTTGTGTGGGGACTCACAGAACATGCAGATGCATCAAATCTATTTATTTTAGTCTTAGGTACAACACAGGCTGGCCTGGAATATGTAAGAGTGTCTCCTGAAGGTGGAATATTCAGCCACAACTCAACTCAAGGAAGCCAAAAACTAAGGGCTGTGTTTTCACTTAATGTAAGATAAGCAACCCAGGCTTAAATCTTGCCCCAGATGAGACAGAAAATGAAAGTAGAATTGAATTCCCCTACCCCAAAGAGGCCTCTTTCAATCTGTAATAGAGCAGGTTCCTCTGAACAACAATGCAAAAGAGCTTCAGAACATCAGATCTTTTGGAAAAACATGTCTTGCCAAGAGTTCTGCTCCCTGTTCGTGCCCAAAAGGGTGATAAACTAGGAAAACCTCTTGCCCTGGAGAAGACACACTTCACTACCAGTGTGGCAAAGGAAAACCAAGTTAGTGTATGGCTGAGACACCACAATTTATCTTCAGAGCATCATGAACTAATGGAACCACCACAGGATGTATTTCAGGTGCACAAGGGGTGAAACTATGGCCTTGATCTTAAGGACAGAAGCTCCCATAAAATTTGAGCGAGGAGTATAAAGAAAACCTGCTGGTTGTTGGCCTAAAACTCATCAGATGTTCTGAGGCTGTGAAGTCCTTGACATGTAGGTGCAATGAGAACTAGGAAAAACACCACATCTTCCTAATAGCCTGCTGATCCTTCTTATCCCTGCATGATAAACTGCTCCAGGACCTATGGAGGTTCACTTAACCCCAGCCCAGCTCTCCCTTTTCTCTAAAGAAATGCCTGGATATTGGCTATAACATCTGGTTCTTCAGCTGTGGAGGTCTCCATGTGGCTGTTTATACTCCTCCTCCTTTGTGACATCACGAATTAAGCTGTCTCAGAGATGGGCAAATCCCATTAAGAATCAGCAGGATCAGTAGCCAGCTGGGATTAGTGCTCCTCGACAGGACCCTAATTCCTGAGCTGCAGAGGTCATGGCAGGTGACTGCAGAAGACCTGGAGACCGAAGGGATGTGCAGACACAGCATGCAGACAGTAATCCTGCTGGCAAGGTGGTCACTCAGCAACACAGATCATCACCAGATGGATTAAGAGTGAGGCTCTGCAGCCAGCTGGGAGCTGGAAGGCCAAGCTGGCCCAAACAGAGAGCATTTGAGAGTTGTCATACAGGGCAGTGCCTCTCTTCCCATATGATCTTTCTGAGCACACCTCATGCTTCATCAGTCCAAACTCAACAGGGTTTAAAAGATGTCTCTCTTAAATTTCCTTTCCCCTCTCTTCTCCTTTCTCCTTTCCTTTCCCTTTTCCTTCCTCCTCTCTTCTCCTTTCTCCTTTCCTTTCCCTTTTCCTTCCTCCTCTCTTCTCCTTTCTCCTTTCCTTTCCCTTTTCCTTCCTCCTCTCTTCTCCTTTCCTTTCCTTTCCTTTCCTTTCCTTTCCTTTCCTTTCCTTTCCTTTCCTNTTCCTTTCCCCTTTCCTTTCCCCTTTCCCCTTTCCTTTCCCCTTTCCTTTCCCCTTTCCTTTCCTTTCCCCTTTCCTTTCCCCATTTTTTTTCTTCACTGCCTATTGCTCCTCTTCCTGATCCTCCTTCACACCTCATCTGGATATATCCTATATGCTTTATTCACTGTGATCCCATCAATATGGTATCCAGAAGAACTCACATGTGAAAGGACATTTTCAGGAGCACAGCTTGATGCAAGAGACCCTGAGAAAGAGGAAATTTGGCCAAGACTCAGCCAAAAATAGCAACTTGTTCTTCGCAAAGTGCTTCTCTGAGACGTGATAATTATGCAGAAATACAGGCTCAGGCTGTGAACTCGTCAGCTCCAGGGACTGGCTGGTACCAGGGCTGGGGAAAAGCCTCAACCTGTGCTGAAAGTGGGGCTGTACAAGCAGCAGGTACTAAAGGGAGTAGCTACATCGTGGTAGTTAAGCCAAAGAGCATCACAATGAGAGGTACTCTGCTTCTCCACCTTGGGAGAGCTGCTAATGGTCTAAGCAAAGTTACATGCTATTAGAGCGAAAAAAACTCACCCAAAATAAATATAATCAAACTTATAATCTATTTGATTATTTAAAAGAAATTTATTCCTAGCTGGTCTCGGGTGGTGGAGGCAGTCACTGGCAAGATTTTGGGGGCTTTCTGCATTCTGAATTTTACATTCACAATTCCAAATAAATGTGTTTGAAACCTCTTTCTAAAGGGTTTTGCACTTCCAGGTCAGAGGAAAATCAGGGCATGTGTTCATCATGGTCCACTAGAAAAGATGTTTACTAATAACCACCAAGAGCCTTTACTGCTGTAAACAGCTGAAGACCCAGAGCCTGAGCTATTTGGCAGCATTAAAGATCCAGTTGTGGAAATTATGACATGGTCATAAAAATATTGCCAAAAATATTTCTTCTGTATTGGGACTGAATTGTTTCTAGGAAACAATTTATCTCTCTATTCTAGATCACAGAGTCAAAGAATATCCTGAGTTGGAAGGGACACTCCTGGCCCTGCACAGGATCACCCAAAAGGTCACACAATGTGTTTTGAGAGCACTGTCCAAACATGGACAACAGTTATTATTAATAATAAAACAATAATGATAACTAAAAAACCTAATTGCTAAAAAGTCTTTTCTGGAAAGACAAAGTTGCATATCCAAGAGGAGACCAAAAAAGCACGGACTGAAATGCTCTGCAGTTTCAATGAGCCACAGCTGACAGCAGCTGAGAGCTTGGCAAAGACGTCTCCAACAAGGGCTTAGAGAAATGCTAATATGCAGAGGGGGAAAAGGGGGAGAAGCAGCCCATGACAAAGTGAATTGTGCTAATTATTTCAGATTATGCTCTTTAAAACATATTTTCGGCTTCTTTCCTCTTACAAGTGCCATTAATCCCAGCTCTACAGCTGAAGTCTAGCAGGATGCTAAACATCCAAAATTCCCTTGCTGCCTTAATAGGCAAGAGTGTTCTTCATTTCTTGTCCTAACCTACTCCAAATGGTTATTATGCATCATTTATCAGCAGTGCATCCTAGCTCAGAGCTGACTACATTTTACTAGCAGTGCAAATTAAGCTTCTACACATGTAGGGATATATTTTTTTTTTTTAATCTGTACAGACTACAAATGTGCATGTTGCTCATCCAAAATTCCCTCGGCTAACACACCCATCTGTCCCAGCTTTTACAAATCAGAAAAAAAAATCCCTTTTTATTACCTAGAAAAGCCATTAGTCCGTTGCATTTGATATCCCTGATGTTCATTGAGTCACAGAGGAGGTATAAACATATGCATGAACACACACAGGCTCGTGAAGCCTGTGCTCTGCAGGTATGTGGTTAATGCTGCTCCTGCTACACACAAACACTGTGTTTTAATAACACAATTTATTTTTCTATCCTAAGAAAAAGCTTAGGAGTGAAAACTTACAGCGATGCAGGTGCTGGGATGAGGATGGCCTTTGATGTGCCAGAATAAATCACATCAGGGGTGCTTGGTAGGCATCAGAAATCTCTTGCCTGGGGTGAATTGCAAGACTTCAGTAGTAAAACGAGACGCTAATAGAGCTCAGACACAGAATGTTTTCTCTCTCCCTTTCTTTCCTTTGCCTCCTCACTCTAGAGCAACTTTTTGTTCTGTTGCTCCTTTCAAACAAGCACTTGTTACTGCTTTGAAAGCCCAGGTTATGGGTTTGTATTTGTTTTCTACTACAGAATGCATCATTTAGGCCTGATAAATTAAACATACGGCAGAGGCAGAGGGAGAAAAATTAGTTACAAGCATTTGCACCAGTCTCATAGTTTATTTGTCTACAAAAGGCGCCGCTGCCATGGAGACGGGATTGCAGCTCTTGCTTCACTCTGGGTTGCACACAGAACCTTAGAATCATAAAATCATTAAGGCTGGAAAAGTCTTCTAAGATCACTGAGGCCAGACATTAACCTAGAACTGCCAGGTCCACCACTAAACCGTGTCCCTAAATGTCATGTTTTTGAACACTTCCAGGGACAGTGACTCCACTGCTTCCCTGGGCAGCCCGTTCCAAGGCCTGACTGTCCTTTCAGGGAAGAAATTTTTCCTGGTATCCAACCTAAACCTCCCCTGCTGAGACCATTTTCCCTTGTGTTCTCACTTGTTACGTGGGAAAAAAGTCTGACTCCCACTTGGCTGCTCCCTCCTTTCAGGGAGTTGTAGAGATCAATAAGGTCCCCCATGAGCCTCCTTTTCTCCAGGCTGAGCCCCCCCAGCTCCCTCAGCTGCTCCTCATCAGACTTGTGCTCCAGATCCTTTCCCAGTTCCATTGCCTTTCTCTGGACATGCTCCAGCACCTCAATGTCTTTGTTGTAGTGAGGAGCCCAAAACTGACCTCAGGATTTGAGGTCTGGCCTCACCAGTGCCCAGCACAGGAGGACAGTCACTGCCCTGATCCTGCTGGCCACAAAACTGCAGGATGCCATCGGCTCATATCATGTACCAGTGGAGCATATTATACACAGAGGGAGACAGCAAGAGAGAGAAAAGGGGAAAGCAAGAAAGAGACCCAAACCCAGGACAAACCACTCCCAGCACATCCTTTGAAAACTCAGTTCATCTATTTTGTGTTACCTCTGCATACACTGGGCAGCTTAGACCTTATGGCTCCTGACTGTGCTACTTTTAGCCATTTCAGCCCTTCTTGAAACCCCTAAAAGGTCTGCAAGCACCCTCTGCCAAGCCTCCTGCAGAGCACGTGGCAGCCTGGCCCCGCTGTGCTCGGCAGCCCCACGATCCTCACCCCATCCGAGACACAAGAAGCGCTTGCGGATGATGCGGTTCCGTAACCGGCCCGTCACGGCCATGTAGGACTGCCAGGCCTCGGTCAGCACCCAGCAGAAAGAGGAGAGGAAGAAGAAGTGCAAGAAAGCCGCCACCAGCGTGCAGATCACCTGGAGAGAGAGAGGAGGAAAGGAGGACACGTGAGAGGGGCGGCAGGCGGAGAGAGCAGCGTGTAGGAGAGCAGAAGGTACAGGGAGATGCTTCCAAACCAGGCTCTGGAAGGCAAGGTCGTGGAGTCAGGACATGAGAAGACATTTTAGGAGGAGGCAGTTTCCTCCACAAGCTTTGACCTAGCAAAAAGCTAAAGCATTGCTGCAAGTTTAAGCACTACATGGAAATTGGCTGCTCTGAAGCGTGAGCTCTGAGATAAGCCCATGGTTAACACTTTATCTGATGTCACAGAACCACAGAATTATAGAATGGTTTGAGTTGGGAGGGACCTTAAAGATCATTTAGTTCCGACCTCCCCCCTCCCACAAGCAGGAACACTTTCCACTAGAAGTCTGAGCCCGTGTTCCATCCTGGTGATTTCTTGGCTTGAGTAAGATATATTTAATTTCCAAAAGATCAAAACCATTGCCACAATCTTTTTGGGGGTGGAGGCAGAGTAGTTAGTAAACCGTGCACTAATCTCAGCTCAAAAGGTTTGCAGAGCACCATGTCATTGGCAGCTGAGCCACAGAAATGAAATCAGAGGAGGGCAACTTGGATGGTTTCCCTGCCAGGGAAGGAGAGCTGAGTGAAAGAGTTAAGCCGTGAGAGTCGGGTGAAATCACGGCTGCCAGGGGCTGGTAAAGGACTGCAAACATGAGGGCACAGTTGTCCAAGAGCACAGAACTACCAGCAGGCAGGGAAATTAAAAAAAAAAAANTTTCATAATGGTGAGCTCTACTACTCAGTGGGGAAATCTCACAGGGGAAATGCAGGGAGCTTAAGCCATTTAAAATTAAACTGGGGAAAGTACTCGCAAATGCATTATGAAGAACAATCCCGGAGTGCCAGGGAGATGGACTGGAAAGCTGACAAGCTCGTCTTTGTTTTAACTCAGCAAGGCCAAATCTTTCACTGGTGCAAATTGGTGCCGCTCTGTTTAACTCAGCCAGTTTTTCCCCCATCTGTGAGCTGGAAACTGTGAATCAATAGACTCGAGGAGAAAATGATGGGAAGAAACTCCAGTGGCTCCCGAGGAGAAGGGGGAGAGAACAGACTTTAAAAGTGACTCTGGATAAAATAATGGCTTAAGGCATTTGGGGGAGGGGAGGTTTATAATCAAGGATTTCTCTGCTTTGAGTTGTATCAGGAAATGTGGACTTTGGGTTTACGGTCAATGAACCTTTCTCTTTTTCATCCACCAGCATCTTTTAACTCAGAGCTCTCATGCACAGAGTGGCTTTTATCATGATTTTATCAGATTGCTTTCCATTCATCCACTGGCACAACCCAATGTTATCAGAGGCTGTGAATAAAAACAAGGCCATGTGTTCTTTGAGATACGAACTGTCCTTTATGTTCCATATTTGTATTTGACACCAAAACCCTTGGTATTCTGCCTATAAATGGATTGTGGATGACAGCTCGGTACAAGTAACATGGCTCAATATGATAATTTCCAGTAATTTTCACATTTTAAAAGAATCCCGAAAAGGTGGTTCCTATTAATCAACTTACAAACCTACATAATAGTTACAAACAGAGATGATTTCTGGAATGTCTTCTTGTTTGTTTTTTTCTAATAATATCAGATATGACACTGTTCATGTTGCCTTTTTGATTTTGTTTTGAACCAACACAGTTCCTCCCAGTTTACCAGCAGTTTGCAAAGGGGGGAGAAAACCTTTGCTTTCCAATTTTACACCAGAGAGACACATTATCTGGGTGTTTTTTCTCAACTGAGTAGTTTTGAAAGAAAGGGAAGGAGAAGAGAGGAAGGGAAGACAACAGAAATAAACACATCTCAGCTGGACCAGTATAAAACCCCATTGCCTCAGCTGAACTTGGCCAGTGAGGGGCAGGCACATATTTGCTGCTGCAAAACCTCTGCTGCAGGTTTTTCCTTCCTTGTAGGCAAAAAACAAATGTCCATGAAGGGCTAAGCACAGGGATATGATGTCCCAAGCTGCTGCAGAAAGATGTAGCAGAGCTTGTCAGTCTGTCAAGGCCATTAGCTCTTGTTTTCCTTTAAGAGGAGAAAGCTGTTCCCTTGCAGCACCCAGCCATGCCTTTGAGGTACAGCCCCTTCACGCAGCGCTCCTTTCTTTTGTATCATGGTATTGCTGACTGTAATTTTTTTAGCCTTTTCCCAGGCCTTTCATCTTCAAAAAGCTTAGCAAATCCAGGCGTGGAATCCGCCTTTGAGGTTACATGGATGGAAATCAAGGGAGAATTTGACACTTCCAGGGAAGCCAATACCATAGAAATTCTCCCGGAGTAACCACAATTATAAATCAATCACCAACATTTTAAGGCGTTCTATTATCAATAATTGAATGTGAATAAAATCTTAATTTACATTCCTTCGTTTCTTGTCTGTATAGTTTTCTTCCTCTGTTCCCTGCCAGAGACTGTTTACTAGATGGCTGAGAGGAAATCCAAGAATAACCTTTCTATTTATGGTGTTTCATGCATATGTATGTGCAAAGAGCTAATCTGCCTCATGCGATCGTTGCCGGGAGCTTTGAATCCCCACTAACAGCTCTGATGGTGAACACCCTGATTAATGTGACAAAAAGCACCAGGGAGAACCTGGGCTGTGCTCTGAGAGTGGGCGGGAGAGGTGAAGGAATCCACCTCCTTCCATGAGGTGGAGGAACCAAAAAGGAGGTCCAGCCATGCTTTGCCATGTTGAGCATTCCTCAGTGTTTCTTTCCATGAAAAGAAGATCCCAAAACACATTTGGGGTTGCAGACAACGCACCCGGGGAAAACAAGAGCTTGGTTCATCCTTTCTCCACCTCTTTCCAAGCCATGAGAGACAGCTCTGCTCTGGGAAAGGAATTTCTGAAGGACACCAGTTGGAGCAGAGGTGTCTGGCTGCTTGTTTCCACACATCTCCACACACACAGGAGTCAAGCAGCTTGAAAGCTTTCCCTGAAACAACTCACCCCTAACCCAAAGGAGTCTCCATAGAAATGAGTCTCTTGGATTCACCAAACCCTTTGGCTTCTCTGCAGAAATTGTAAAATCAGAGAATGGGTTGGGTTCGGAGGGATCTTAAAGATCATCTCGTTCTAACCCCTCTGCCGTGGGCAGGAAGGTTTTTCCACTAGACCAGGTTGCTCCAAGCCCCATCCAACCTGGCCTTCAACACTTCCAGTGGGGGACAGCCACAAATTCTCTGGGCAAGCTGTTCCAGCGCCTCACCACCCTCACAGGGAAGAATTTATTCCTAATATGCTTCCAACGGTGACAGCAAGTTCTGACTGCCAAAACAGGCACTCAAAAAACCAACTGGTCACTGGTTACTGCTCAGTAATAACTAACTTTGGACTGCTGATTGTGATTTTGGCAGCAGGAGTGGAGGAGGCTTCTTGCCTCACTTTTTTTT
>VXBX01008682.1:419983-522144 GCA_013400415.1 Scytalopus superciliaris
GTGGGGGAGGCTTTTTTGCCTCTTTTTTTTTTTTTTTTTTGGCTCAAAAGAGATATGATGGTCGGAGCATCTGGGAAGATGGGAAAATTTACAGCGGGAAAATACTAATGATGAGCAGTGATTTGTCATGCCAGACACCAACAGGGAGTCTGAAAGTGCCTCACACACGCCCCTCCAGCTGGGTCTGGAACGTGGGGAGGGAGACATGTATGTGCAACCAACGCACAGGGCTTGGAAAACCACATCGGGTCTTGCCTGTGCTGCTCGAGTCACACGGGGATCTGCACCGAGTCCCTCCCTGCTCTGCAGTGTGAGCGGGACATCTGGAAATGCTTCCCACTCCAAAAAAGGTGGGGTTTTTGTGTCTGTGTTCATCAACATCTGCCAGGCGCTTCGAGCTCAGAGTATAAAAACTGCTGGAGACATAAATGTAAAGCTGAGAGGTTGTTTGTTTGGGGTTTTTGAAAAGCCTTTTCTCAATCTGTCTTTGTAATTTTGGGGGGGTTTTGAAAATAAAATGGTTAAAGCCTTGCAAATCACCACGGTTCTTCACCGTGCCATGTGCCAGCTACTCTAGGCAGATATTCAAAAATATCACATTGGTTTTAATCAAAGCCCTGAGGATGCTGACAAATTATCAAAGAGAGAGCGAGAGAAAATTGAAATCTGCCATTTAGCTGTGTCTTTGACATGTCGCTAATTAACAGATGGAGGAAAAATGAGGAAGCGCTGCCTGAACGGATCATTTCAGTGCTAACTCAGGGGAAAAGCAAACAAATAAACAAAGCCCGACTCATCTCCTACCTTATTCCGGGTCTGGGTCTGTCCGATCAGGATGAGAGCGTTGGAGGAGATGATGGAGAGGCAGAAGTTGATCAGGATGACGGAGCGCTCTGAGCGGATATACCTGAAGTGAGAGAAGAGGGGGAGGGAGATCGACCCTGTTACAAAGTGCACCAAGTGGCCCCTGAAAAGCATCAGCCAGGTGCAGGTTGCTCTGGGCCACGCCCTACACAAGGCCATGGCAAGGGATTGCCCATCTGCTGCAGATTTTGTGTGTTAAGCAAACGAGAACAAGGGGGAAAGGGAGGGGGAGGAGGTCTCTCCATCATCCCCCATCAATGCTGGAGTTAGGAGCCAGCAAACTAGGGGCCAGCCTAGTCTGAGCCGCTCCTAAGACAGAAGAGTGCTGCAAAGTCTTCTTCAGCTCTGCCTACTTGAATGGGGACTTGAAAAGGAGCTTAAAAGAAAACGCACAGGCAACACACGGAAAGATTCCCAAATAAGAAGAGCCACAGGCATGCTGGCCATGGAAGCAGAGTACGAACACATGCACCTTCACAACAAAGTGTGTGTGATTCAGCATTCCCCTCCCTTTAACCTAACACTGCATCCTGAAGGGAGAAGCATTTATGGCTTTTTTTTTTTTAAAACACTTCTCAAAAGTAGGGCAAACACATAAGAGCAAGTGTGGGTCTGGGACATCAGGGATGTAAGTCAGGAAGCTGTTGCCTTCAGCACCTTGCAGGAGCAAGTGATTTGTCATTTCTGATTTGCAATGTGCAGCACAGCACCGACTTGCTGCTGAGGTACGGGCACGACAATTAATTCAAACCACTGGCTGTGGAGAAAAATTTCTTTGAAGACCTTTTTATGTGCCTAATAAAACGAAAAGGGAACTGCAAAAGTGCAAGTCTTCAAGGATTGACTGGGGATCTGATCACAGCAACACTCACACATGTGAGTTATCTCAGTGATGCAGCAAATGCCCTGCCTGAATACCAGATGAGTGAAGAGTAGATGCTGATGCTTATATAAATTAGAAACAGATGTATTAATCAACCAGCTCATCCCTGGAGGCTAATGCAGGATTATTTCCTATATTCCAGCACAGCAACTATTTATATTGGGAATTTAATTTCATTAATTAATTTTAGCGAGAGTGAGTTGGTCGTGCCTTGGCTGCAGAGTTTTGAGTTTCTGATTAGGAGGGCAGGACAAGTTTACTGCACGTGTGTGTTCTGCCAAGGGTAAATCTGTGCTTTAGACCTAATGAAGGCTGCAAAGCTTTGATTTTAACTTCCCTCTGATTTTTGCCTTCAGACAAACCTGAATGTTGAGGATTTGCTTTCCTGGATACAAAAGATCTCCTGGTGCAAAGTAGGCTGAACTTCTACTTTGGTCTGTTGGAAATCTGGGTTAGAGGTGGCTCTCCCCGAAACTCACCCAACTCCAGAACAGGCTAAAAGATGTAGGATCCCAGCTCAGCTAGAAACTGGGCCTGCAAAAATCTGTTTCTAGTTCTTCCATGGCCAATCAGATCCCAAATTTCCTGATTTCCCTGGGTTCAACAGAGTGTTGTGCATCCCCTGGATCCCATTCCATTTGTGGCTGCAGGGTACTGAGTCATCAGTCTATCTATGCTTTGATCGTGTGAAGTAAAACATCAAGTCTCCAATCAGCAGCTTCTAGTGGGTAGAAAGGGAGATTTGGACTCAGTCCTGGTGGGAATGAGATATAATAAATCTGTGTAGCAAAAATGATCCAACTTGTGCACTTCAAAAGCCCCCTCTAGTCAAAAAAGGTAAGAAATTAGTACAGTCTGTATGTGAATGTAAGGGAAAATAATCCAGCTGTCTTCAGATTGTTCTCTCCTTAAACCTCCTTAAGCCAAGCTCCCCTTCATGCACTGAGAGTCCATTCTGTTTCTCAGAACCCTGAACATCCAAAGAACGAGACGTGGGCTGGCAATGAACAGAATCACAGAACCAGAGTAATTTAGGTTGGGGAAAATCCTCTCGAGTTCCCAGTTCAATCCCAAAAAGGGACTAATTTCAAAGTCAGATCAGGTTTCTCAAGGTCTTGTCCAATTGAGTTTTGAAAATCACCAAGAACAGAAATGCCTCCACCTCTCTTGGATGACTTATTACAGCATTTAACTGCTCTGGTGGTGAAGGATTGGTTTTCTTTATATCCAGCTGGATCTTTCCCTGCTGCAGCTGCTGCCTCAGGACCTTTCCCTGCCTGCCTCTGCAGGTTGCTTGACTTCCCTGTGACTCCTTCTTAACAGCCTCCTCTCCTCCACGTTAACCCTTCTCCAAACCTGTGACATCCTTTGGCATCATGTTCTCCAGCTCTCTAAACACCCACTGGACTTGCTCCAATGTGCTGACATCCCTTATACTGGAAAAGTCCAATATCAGGCACCTTTTCCAGATGTGGACTCAAAGACCATCAAACACTGTCCAGGCTGTTAAAGAAGACATTAAACAATATTAGCCACAGAACCAACCCTGGCCAGAAACAACAAGTAACCAGCTCCTGATTAGGTTGCAAACCTTTGACCATTGCCATTAAAACCTGCAGGAACTTCATCCAGCTGTTAAGCCAACAATCCAGTGCACACTTCCCTGGTCTGGATATGAAGATGCTACAGGAGACTGTGTTAAATGGCCTTGGTAATGTCAAAATACACACCACCTATTTGTCTCCACTGTCCACGTAACCAGTCATCCCATCACAACAGGGAAACAGCTCAGCCAGGCTCAACCTGCCCTCAATAAATCCTCGCTGTCTATTCCCAATCACTTTCTTGTCTGTCATTTTGCCTGGAAATAACTTTTATAAATACTTGCTCTTTAATCATCCCAAGGGCTGTGTAGGTTGACCAGTCAGTTGTTCTCTGCATCCTCCTCCTTGCCCTTTTTAAAGGTGGGTGTAACATTTGCCTTCTTCCAGCCATCAGGACTTTGCTCAGATGACAGACAGTGGCTCCACAGTAACACCAGACAGCTTCCTCAATGCATCCCATTCTGCCCCATGCATTTGCAAATGTTCAGATAACTTAAATAGTCCTTGTCTCTCTTTTCCTTGGCAGTGGGAAGTATTTTCTTTCCCGGATTCTGCCTCTGTATAGGAAGTTGGGTGGCTGGGAGCCAACACTGCCAGTAGAATAAGGCAACGAAGGCACTGGGTACCTTCACCTTTTCAACTTCCTTCTCCATCAGGCCACTTGCCCCATTCAACACCCAGCCAACACTTCCCTGGGTAATCTTTTGGTGCTGATGTACCTACAGAAACCCTTCCTGGGGCCTTTCACATCCCTCACCAGTTTCAAAAGCAGCTGAGGCCTGACCATTCTAATTCAATCCTGCATTCCTGGGCCATTCTTCCAGAGTCCTCCTTGGAAGCCTGACCTGGATTCCAAGCATTTCCTTGGTTTATGTTTCAGCTTAGTCAGAATGCTAAGACCTCCTGCCATGCTTGCTTTTTTCCTTCCATTTCCTCTTCTCCAGCACAGGATGCTCCATAGAAAGAAATTACCATTACTATCCAGACCCTCTGGCCAAAGAAGTCAGGAACTCATATCCAGGGAGGAAAAAAAAAAACAACACAGAACTTGATAGGTTTTGCCAGAAAACAGATTTCCAGCAAGGACAGAGCTACTCCAGGGTGCTGTCTTGCTACCCCCTGGCTGATATATGGACTCTGTCTACTTATCAAAATATGCTGCACTCAGCCACAAAAGCAGGGGAAAAAACTCACTGCTAATTTAGGGAACTTCTATTCTGGCTTGTGTCCTAGAATCACAGAATATCCTCAGTTGGAAGAGACCCACAAGGACCGTCGAGTCCAACTCCTGGCTCTGAACATCACCACCCCAAAAATCCCTACATGTGCCTGAGAATGTTGGCCGAACACTTCTTGAACTCTGGTAGGCTTGGTGCCATGACCACTTCCCTGGGGAGCCTGTTCCAGTGCCCAACCACCCTCTGAGTGAAGAATCTTTTCCTGATATCCAACCTAAACCTCCCTTGACACAGCTTCAGGCCATTCCCTCTGGTCCTGTCACTGGTCAGCACAGAGAAGACCTTCTTAGGTCTTGCAGTGGTCACCACAGAGGATCCCCACCTCCTGCAGTGTGTGGGGAAGCCCTGCACAAACTGAGACAGATGGAAAAGGTGGGAAAACCCTGCATCTGTCTCTTTGCCCCCATGAGACCCTCCTCCTCTCCACAAATACTGAGTCACTCTTGTTTTCTCACCGTGTGCACACACATCTTTCTCCTTGCAGTCACTTACTCATTCCTCCCACCAGGGCCAGCGAGTGGCTCAGCACCTCCAGCACAGGCAGAGCTCCAGGGTTTAAAGCAAGTGTTAAAAGCCCCTGGAGAGCTCGTTGACAAGCACTAAATCAATCCTCAGGCTCCGGCAGGCAGGGAGTGAGGAAAAGCTCCCTCTGCTATCTCTCGGTGATCCAGCTCTCACCCAGCTGCTGCCAGGGAACAGGGGCTGCCGTGCCCCACATGCTGATGGGCTGGTGGATGAGCTATTCAATAGCCACCATCGATCCCTGTGCTATGGAAAGGTCACTGACTCCAGAGACTGTTGAACCACGATGAGTTCAGGGATGGAAAACAAATCCTGAAATACCACTGTGACCAGGAGCTGCTCAGAAGGAGTGGTACAAACCAGAGCTCGGAGAAACACCGCGCTAAGTGATTTCACCTGTTCTGACCCACGAATAGTTGTTTTTTCTCCCCAGATTTTCATTTTTATGACGGTTTTCAAGAGGGAAGAGCTTTTTCCTTTCAATTCCCCCTCTTTTTCCACATGGGTGGTGGAGCATGTGGCCCACACACACATTGTGCCTCCAGCTGTGACCCAGGACAGGCGCTGCCGAGATGTAACAAGGTCACTCCACTTCTACATCCCACTGTGTCACTGACCCCTCTGTCGAGCCTGCTAATAAGGCCAGAGATGCACCATCTGCAGCAGAGATTTTTGCAGCCATCTGTCTACTGGGAACTGGAGTGAGTCCACCAACAGGCCACCAACAGCCGTCAAACAGAAGCAACTTCCAGTTTTCAATGAGACTGTGCCAAGTTGGCCATGCCTGAAGTGATCACTTGCATCAAAAAGCTCGTGCCATTCATGCCAGTGGCTGAGTAGATGCCACCGAGGAGCAACCATTATTTGGGGCTTTTCAATGGGAAGTGGAGGGTAAATTCATTCCCTCCCTAATACGCAGCCCAAAGCTGGGATCACCTCCCTGTTACTCTGCCTCCTTTTCTTTACCAAGTCTCTCTTTCTCACCCGCCCTTTCTTTCTGCTTCCCATATATATATATAAACAAACCCTAGCTGGGCAAAATTCTGGGAAAGCTTCCAGATTGTCAGCCTCAGTGAGCTTATTCATCAGAAGTGTTTCATCCTCAAGCTGAGCCTATGTGCATGCTCCAGATGCCTTTGTCCGGAGTTCTGAATGGGAAATTTCCCAGCCAAAGCTCCCCGAAACAGCTGAGCTCTGGTGAGTGCTCTCCACAGAAGATCAGGCAGCCAGGACATGAGGAGTTTTTCCCTTGCACAGGGAAAAAGAACCACTTTGAGACTGCTCCTGTGTGGAATAATGCTTCTAATTCCATTTCTAAGCACTCCTCCAGCTGTTGTCTATCAGAATATGTGACATTTAGGGCAAAACAAAGTGGGAGCCAAGAGATAATGTTGACTTGAACATGAGGTTCCTGAGACCATTAATAGGACAGCACATTCACGTCCAGCAGCTATGCCTAAAATAAAAAAGACACACAGAGTGCTCAGGGCTCAGCCACGGGAATGCTGTGAAGTTCAGAAAACATGAAAACATGATCTACAGAGAAGAAATGGAACAAACTCAGCGCACCAAAGAGAAATTCTAGAGATCACTTGATCATGCTTTACAAATATTTGCACAAAGAGACTTAGGATAGAGAGCCCTTTAATTAAGATATAGCTGGTCTCAGGATCACTTGGAAATGCATGTCCTTCCTTGGCTAGCTCAGGAATACCCATTCAAGCCTCCCATAAACGTGTCCCCCCATTCGTGCTGACCATTTTGGGCATAGGCATAAGGCAAAAGCTGGAATGAGAACTTAAGCAGAGTGTATTTTAAACAGGTCAGGCAATTTACTGTCCTCAAGAACAGTAAATATTGAGGGGACACACTCCTGGAAGAAAATACATCATGTTATTCCAAATGACTCTGGCATGCTCCAAACAGATTCAACCTCATGTCTGAACTTGGGTTTCAGATCCTGAACTTGTTTCTGATAGGAAAGAGAGGGTGAGGTTCAAACACTTGCACTTTACTCTTCAATCCTAACTTTCCACTTGATCCTGACACCAGTGACACCAGTAAGTGACCTACCAGCGCTGCTCAGTGCTGCCCAGCCTGAGGAAAAGCAGGAGAGGACAAGGACTTGAGCACATCCAATGATACCCCAGGCACGGAAAAACCTGAGTTCTAGATAAATGTTATCATGATCAGTCTTCAGCTCGTAGCACTTGCCAAAATTAACCAGCCACTATGCACTGTCACAGTATCAACAAAAAAAAGATGCATTTTTGCTCATTGTTTACTCTCTTCTTTCTTTCCTCTATCAAAGAGTAGTAAAAGTTATCTCAGTTCACAACTCTGAACAGAATTTTCCCTTTCCTTCCTACCAAGAAGAATCACTTGACAAAATAAGAGCCTCAGACTGATCCCTTCTCCCAAAAGGATCACCAATAATATCCACAGAGATTCTCTGTAGCCACCTCATTTCAAGTTCACAGTCAGTCACCTCGTTCTGATTGTCTTTGTTTTATTTAGTGTAGAGCCATGAAGGTCTCAGTGTGTTTGCCATGGATTTAGGAAAGGAATGGGTCTTGTAGGATAAACTCAGACCTTGTTTAAGGTCATATAGGGAGAAAATCCCTTACACACCTCGGGTCCTCCAGTTTTTATAGTCCACCAAAACATATCTAGCAGGGACATGGGCCAATGTGGGCCTCTGTTCAATGAAACTTTGCTACAAATTCACTTCAGCCTCTACGTATGACACAATCTTAGGTTTCATTTGACCTGCTTACAGGTGTACAGGAGCTCTCTGCAATGGGATGTACTGAGGAATCCCATATGAATCTGAAGATGAAGGCAAAACATGGCTAAGAGGTTGGAGAGTTACCCAGGTTATGTGGTTTAACATCCTCAAGCTCCTGAAAAGTTCTGTCAGTCCTTCAGGCCAGATGTTTTCGTAACAGGTCATGGACATTCTGATGTTATCAAAGCAATACCTTGAAGCAAAGTGCCTGCCCAGAGGCAGAGTGTGTCCACCTCGCCCCAGACAAGGTTTCCTGGGGTACACAAAGGCATCTGAACTAGCACGAGGCTTTTGAAAATGGAACAATGAGCCTACATGGGGTCGTGGCACTAATTTCGCTCTACTAATTTCTCTGGCACTGAAAGGAAAGAACAATGCCAGCTGAGCCACCAGGAGGACTTTTTGCAGGACCCACTCATTACCAAACAGCTCTTCCTCAGGCACCAGACACCCAAAACCAGAGGGCAAACACTCCAGGATCCATGTAGATCAAAAGACAGTTACTTTCCCCAAGAAGAAGAGAAGAGAATGAAAGCCATACCTCCAAACAGAGACATAAATGATAATCAACAGCAAAAGTGTCAGCGAAGATACTCCACAGCCTACAATTAACGTGACAGAAGGGACCAGCACCTTTTCCATGTTCTGAAAGAGAGAAAGTGAGACATTAAAACAAGAAAGAAAGAAAGAAAAAAAGCTCAGAAATAATAAAAAAAAAAAGAACAATACTACCAGCAAAATTTCATGGCAAGAATTTTCCTTCTAATTGTTGGTGTGTCAACTCACCTGACCTTCACATCACACTGTACATACAAATAAGGAGAAAAGGAGACCAGGATCTATTTCTGGTTGACCCAGACATTTTTTGGACCTGTTTCTGCCCACACACACACAGCAGTGTCAAGTCTGGGTAACTACTCTGACTTTCATGGAAGGCAAACATGGGTTGCAAGAGGAGGATCAGGCCCTTCCTACCTGGAGTGAAACTGGGAAGGTAATTAATGAGGCAATAGCAGAAGGCAGTGCCTGCACTGGAACAATTACAAATGAGGTCTTCTGGGAATGGCGGTGATGAAGGGTGGAGGATGAATAGAAGGTGAAAATTTTCCACCAACTACAAACATTCATCTGGAAAAGGATGAAATGAAGCAAGCAAAGAAAAATAAGATGTATGTCCTCCCCAGGGACCCAGCATCCAGTCATACCATCCATCAGTTCACTACTCTTACACTACTACACAAGGCATTTCTTCACATAAAGGGATCATTTAGACTTGAAAATCTGGTGTGGAGTGGTTCTCCTCTTTGTCTGAACACAAAAGATCTGCAGACACAAACACTTGCTGTAACCTCTCCTAATGGAGTTCTCTGCAGGGCTGTGACTGTGTAACCAACCAACATCTGCCAGCCTAATATCACTAAACTCGCCCTGTCCTCAGCTCAGAGTGAGGATCTGGATCCCACTTGGCTTTCTCTGCTGCAGGCTTTTTTTTTTCCCTTTTTTTCCCAGCGTGTTTCTCATTTCCACATCAGTGATCTCTGCTGGCGTGGAGGCAGAGAGGCTGAGACCCACCGTGCAGCAGACACACGAGAACCCTCTGTGTGGAGGGATCTGCTCGCGTGCAGAGGGGTGGGAGCCCAGGCAAGGCTGTCATTAGACTGGCACAGCACCAACACCTATCACTTCAGTCACGGAGATGAGATGGTTTCTGACACAGCAAGGACTTAGCACAAGGAGGGGGAAAAGAAAAAGGGGCAATTATGCACGAATTTGGGAATGGAACAGGCAGTCCTCTGAGGACTTGACGCCACTGTTTTGTTGGCAGGCAGGAGGCTGCTCAACCTGAGCCTCCAGCCAGCGGGATGCCACGAGGCTGAGGCTATGGCAGCTCTGTTCCAGGCTACTGAGCCTCCTACAAAGCCAAATATATCAGGAAAGGCTCAGTGCTATGCTTAGATGGAGCTGGGCCAGCTCAGCACATAGGCAAAAGCAAACATGTGTCCCTTCACTCAAGGCCCAGAGTCACTACAGGTTTTACTCCGCAGGGCTCACCACGAAGAAGAGATAAACAACCTCAATGCAGAGGGATCTGAGATGAATTATCCCTGGATTATGAAGGACTGGGGAGGATCTTTATTAATTACTTATTTTGTCCAAGTGTGTCTCTCACATTTTTGGGGGGAATTAATTAATTTACGTGGGGAATTAATTCCCCACATTTTGAAACTCTTTGGGGTGAATTAATGAGGAACAAAACTTTAGCCATACTGCAGCAGCTACTGGGAAGATGATTGGCACCAGAGCTTAGGGGATCTGACACAAAATGTAGTGGCACACTGTAGAAGCCTAGATGACAAAGGGGTTAATGTGTATGTCTCAAATATTGATAGCCAGATGGTTGTGGAGCCAAGCCAGGATTGTTGTGGCTGGAGAAAGGGCCATTTGGAGGTAGGGCAGTACTTTTCTGGGACAAACAGCCTTGTCCTGGCTCCTGGAAATAAGCCTGGGTACACATGTGCATCCACAATCCTGGACACCCAATCAGCTGGACCCAGGGCTAACGATCTCCCTTTCTCCTTCTCTTTGTTCTTCCTTTCTTTCTCTCTCCCACTCTTTAATCCTTCTCCCTCTTCCCTTTCACCCTACCCCTTTATCCAAAACCCACTGCTCCGTGGTTACACCAGGAGATCAGGAACTAATACAACAAACTCCATGCCAAGTGTGTAATTTACTACTAAAACTCTGCAAGCTTCTGTGGACCTTCTGACTTTCCCCATTCCTTTCGACCACAAATCTTGGGGTGTCCCTTCCCCTTAAGTATGGGATGCCCCACACATTCAATGGCTTGAATGCCCAGGTTGTTTGAGGGATCTTCACTGGATGCAGAGCAGCTACAGACAGGAATCCTGCAGTGTCCCCTCCCTTCTGCCCACACCAGTTCTGACATGCCACTACTCCAGCAGCCTGTACAGGTTCCTTGAGCTTGATCTGTGAAACAGGAGGCTCAGGGCTCTCCAAAACTACTCCACAGATCACAGAATCATAGAATGGTTTGAGTGGGACAGGACCTTAGAGATGATCTTGTTCCAACCCTGATGCCATGGGGAAGGACATCTTCCACTAGACCAGGCTGATCAGAGCCCAATCCAACCTGGCCTTGATAGATCCACAGACAGGGTTTCGATGTCAATCCTAATTCAGCTTGCTGGAGTTATGGAATTGGCTTTAAGACAATATCTTACTCCTTTTAAATAACAGCAATTGTGCAGAAACTGCAGGAGTAACACGGTGCTGAGCCTCAGCAATCCTGCCTCATCCTCCATCTTCCTCCACTTAGAGGTTCTCAAAATACTTGGGAAAAAAATGTTTCAGCTCACAAGTGGATTCTTTCCCTAGCCCTCTGCAGAGACTCAGATCACTGCGATTTTGAACATCAAGTCATATGACTGTTTCCACCCTGAGAATTCACTCCTGCCAAATATTCATGGAAGGTTAGAAGCAGCTTTTTTGGAATGAGGTAAACGTAGAGCTATTTCAAAGAAAATATCAACATTTTTTGATTCATCTTCCATCAAACAAAATTGAAATTGGACATAAGCCAGGCAGAGTGAGTGCTGAAATAGCATATCTTGCTCCTTATAAATTGAAATGTGGAAGGCCCTCTGATTTAGGAGTAGAGTATGGAAGAGACAGAGGCAATGTTGGCAATAAAGCCACAGCTTTGTTTCTCCCCCCTGCAGAATGCAGGTGGGCAGCAGCTCTATTCCAACCCAGAGACGCATGATTGTCATAACAGCACTGATCAGACATGGATTGCTCCTTGCTCGCTCTCTCCAAGCTCGTTCCCAACCCTTTTCCTCTCCCTGCTCCTCCCTTACGGCGATGTGAGTTCACATCGCACAAATGGTGGCCTGGGATGAGCATCGATTGTGACATTTGATTTAAATAGGTCTCATTTCACTGACTTTTCATGGGTAGCTGGATAAAAGTGGGGGAGGAGCTCCATTAAAGCAAAAAAAAGCCCAACATGTAACTCATTCCTAAACCACCCAAGAGTAACTGAAGGAATGGAGTTTGGTTTCTAAGAGACAAGCAGACTATATCCCTATATCCCAACAGAGTAACACTAATTCCCCTCCCTTCCATATCGTCTCTGATATGCCTTCACTCCCCAAAAAACTCAGGTTCTTTTGCTTCTTTCCCCATCCCCTTTTCCACATCAGCCACATCTCTTCTATATCCTCCATCAGCTAAGGAAGAGGCTGCATGTACTGGACCACTCCTAGGTCAGATGTCTGCTCACAGTCAAGGCATTACACAAATGACAACTGGCCAAGTGAAGTCAGATTTTGCTGCAATAACTTATGTCTGTCTGCAGCCCTTGCCACAGGGAAGACCCTGATCTGCATCTCCTTCTTCATCCTACACCCCAATCTTCACAAAAGCCATGCCAAGTGGAAGGACTTTTGCTGAAGAGATGCCGTGAAGTTCATCCCTCTGCCCTACAGAGAAGGGATGGTTGGTGATGGGATTTGTGTTGTCATCATGAAGATGGATAACCACAAAAAAACCACTGTCTGCATTGAGGAGAGGAGTTTGCTCCTTTGGAAATAATAAAATCATTAAGTTTGGAAAAGACTTTTAAGATCAGCAAGTCCAACCATCAACCCAACACCACCAGCATGGTCACCACTAAACCTCATGTTCTCAAGTGCCATATCCATAGTTTTTTTGAACACTTCCAGGATTCCATTACTTCTCTGGACAGTCCGTTCTGATGCTTTACACCCCTTTCCATGAAGAAGTGTTTCCTAATATCTGATCTACCTGAGGCCATTTACTCTCATCCTAAGTAAGTCCTAAAATCTTACACCCATGTAGCTTGGAATTCTGCTCTCTTTATTCATTATTAAGGTTCCTCTGTCCTCTCCATCTTCCTTTCCCCATCCCTCACTTCTTCCCTTTGGCAAACAAATCATCATTTGTTTTATTTCTTCGGACTAATTGAACTCTCTGACAGAAGGTGGTTGGATACTGCAGAATCCGAGCCTTGCAAGGGAAATTTCCTTAAAGGAGGAGAAGAGGGGAAAAAACAAGTTTGATTCAAAAAGTAATAACGCTGCCAACAGAAAACCCTCAAGGTAAGAGAGGAAGCATCCCTATGGGATTTTCCCAGCACCACAGCTGAGGAGCAAACTGGTTGTCTGCAAAAGGCCAGGAATAGGGACTCCACCTTCTCCAGGAGCACCTTGAAACACAGACGAATCCGTGCCAGTTTGGAGCTGGAAAGAAAACTTTTTTCTGGGCCAATCAGGAAGGGAGTAGGTCGCTGTGAGTTGCAAATCCCAGGATTCTGTCACCAGGCATGACAGGGAGGGGAGAGGCAATCAATGACATCAGCCAGGATGGAAATAACGAGCGCTCCTGCCTGGGGCTGCTCGCTGTCCTGCCACCTCATCGCTATGCCTGGCAGGGCAGAAGGACACTCCTTTGCTTTGCAATTTCACCTTGCTTCCTTCTCCTTTTCTATTTTCTTCTCTTCCTTTCCCCCTAATTTTTGCTCTCCTTTGTCATCTTGTTTGTCTCCCTTCCTTTGGCCATTTCCCATGACATATTCTGCCTTTCCTTCTTGCTCTTAATGCGTCTCTCTGGCTCTTCCCCCCCTTCAAATTGTCTGCATTTCTCTCTTTCCTTCCCTTGCTTTCTGCAGAACACGGTGAAAAGCAACTTCATTCGAGTCGTGCTTGTTCCATTACCCTGCTCTGGCTCCAGGGTCAAACAGGCTCCAATTAGAACAAAGTATTTCTTAATGCTCTGCAGTTTGCCCCAGACCTTACAAGCAAGCTGTTCTTTCTTTTTGCATCCTTGATCCCGAGAAAGGCTGCACGAAGTCTTTATAGGTACAACATCATACTAATAAAGGCACCGAAAAATTAAACCATTTATTATGCTCCCAAATTAAACACAGGCATACGAGTTTGGAATTTGGGGGGCTGGGCTTTGTTTGGTTTTAGAAATGTGTTTGCTCTCTATAATGGTTGCCCTGAGCCTGACTTCCTGCACATCTGAAATTAAAGATTCATGAAGTCAGAGAATTACAGAAGTACTGTTTGCAAGGGACATCTACAGCTTTACAATCCCATTTACTGCTTGGAGCAAGACTGCCACTAACATCAGGTGAGCCTGGTGCTGGTTTTGTCTGGATTAGCTTTGGGAATTCTCCAAAATGGAGAGCTCCCATCCCACTGGTGCCCACTACAGGGTCACACCATTCTCCTGGTGACAGGCTTTTCCTAAGGTTGCACATGACCAGGGGAGGTTTATATATTAGGAATTTCTTCACTGAAAGGATGGTCAGGCTGCCCAGGCAAGTGGTGGAATCACTACCCCTGGAACTGTTCAGAAAATGTGCAGATGTGGCACTCAGGGACATGGTTTGGTGGTGGACTTGTCAGTGCTGGGTTAACGGTTGGACTTGATGGTCTTAGAGGTCTTTTCCACCAACATGATGTTATGCTTCTATGAACCTCACAGGCTGCAGTTTGTGTCTTTTCTCCTTGTTAACTCATCAGGCACAAGCAAGAGGAGTTTGGTTTTATAATTTTTGTAACTGTCCCTCTGATACCCTTAGGCTGTGATCAGATTTCCCCTTTCAACCACCTTTGCAAATCCATCTCCATCTCCTCACAGGTCATGAGCTCAAAGCAATGAAAGCAATCCCACTCTTCTGACCAAGAACTGGACCAAGTGGGTGCAATTTACAACAAGAATTGCACAGGAACCACTTTATTGTGCCACTGGCCCAAAGGCTTCTCATGATTCTTGAGAAGTGTTTGAAGCCACATCATATTGATTTAATTGCTGGTTGGACAACTTTTGTGAAAACAGGGAGATAGTTGTTAAAAGTGCTGGAAAAATAATGCTTTTAACAGTACCCAGAGAAGTGAATGGCTCTCTAAACAAAAGGGTCTATGTCAGTGCTGTAAGAAACAACCCATGAGGGTTGAGTGACCGAGAGGTGAAGGTGTTCTTGTTATCTGCAAAAAAACACTGGTATTTTTTAATGCCCATTTGGTCAGATTCTGGATTTCCTATTCACATAGAGACCATGTACTCTACACCAGTACAACCACTGATAAACAGGACAGAAGCCATTCAGACATCCACAGCAACATACAGTATGTTTCAGGGCTCTGGTACCGAGTGATGCCATGACACCTTCACCTGGGTGAGAATGACACAACCCAGCTCACAATGTATGTGCCCACCTCTGGTGACTGCAGAGCCAAGAGGAGCAAAACTCTCCATTTGCCTGCAGAAGGTGCAGGTGTGGGGGACAAAAGGGGCAGAACAAGCAGGTGCTGCTCCCACCCCACCGTTCTCCTGACCATCACACAGTTGCTCCGTGAAATCAGCACTGATGTCCAGTGTGGTCATGCCAGGACGTGCCTGTTGCTGAGATCTGGGATAAAACTGGACCTGCTCGAGGAAAGACTCAGTTTTCATCTCCTGGAAGACCTATTTCTTCCACTAATTGCAAGAGAGGGAGAAAGAGCTTTTTTATTTCATAGAATCAGAATGATTTGGGTTGGAAGGGACATTAAATATCATCTCATTCCAATCTCTGTGCCATAGGGAGGAACACCTTCCACTAGCCCAGGTTTCTCCAAGCCCCATCCAACCTGACCTTGGACACTTCCAGGGATGGGGCAGCCACAGCTTCTCTGGGCAACTTGTGCCAGGGCTGCACCACCCTTGAAGGGAAGAATTTCTTTCCAATATCTAATATAATTCTATCTTCTTTCAGTTTAAAGGCATTCCCCCTCATCCTGTCACTGCATGTTGGCAATGGCAGCCTCCAACAAGCTCCAGCCCCCCAGTTTAGACGCTATTTGTGACATATTATGGGCTGGAACATCCCTCTGGGCAGTTGGGGTCAGCTCTCCCAGCTGTGTCCTCTCCCAGATTCTTCTGCACCCCCACCTCTCTCACTGGTGGGGTGGTGTGAGGAGCAAAAAAGCCCTTAATGCTCTATAAGCACTGTCCAGCAATAATTAAATCATCACTGTGTTATCAACACTGTTTTCAACACAAATTCAAATGCAGCCCCAAACAAGATGCTTTGGAGAAATTTAACTCTTTTTCAAAGAAGACCTGGTAAAAAAGTATTTTTCCATCTTTCTTATGACACTTTATACACTGAAAAGCCACAATAAGGTCTCCCTGGATCCTCTTCTTCTTCATCATCTAAACTCTGAGAAGGGCTTTGAGATCCCTGCATGACAATCATTAATAATCCCAGGCAACCCAACTTCTTTCTGAAAAATGTGACATCCTCCCCAGCTCAGCCCACGTCACTGCAGGACAGGTCCAGAGGATTTCTCCCTTGTTTTGCTTCCCTTGGATCATAACTACAGGCTTCCCGTGTCAAAGTTAATAGTCACCCATTATCAGGAATGCATTTGTGGAGCTGAGGGCTCCTTTTATGTAATTTGGCCAGTCTAACAGGCAATTCTGTGTAATTACAGAACACAAAAATCACCCAGAGAGACATCTTAACGTGCTACTATTTATTAACAATTGCTAATTCCTCGGTGGGTATTGAGTCTGCTCTCAAGACACAACGTGGCAATCTGTGTTTAGCAAACAGTCTTGATGAAGCTCTGAGGGCAGAGGAGTGGTCACGCAGCCGCCCCTTAATGGGAACTGTCAGGATAATTTCCTGCAGGCTGGCAGGGAATTACAGGAGTTAACAGTCCGCATTATCCACCTGCCAGTCATCAGCACCACGGTCAGCTCACTGCCACCCCTCCACGAGCCTCGATTTCCAGCCCTGGTGGTGAGGAGGGATGGATCATCATGCTGGTGCTGAGGACCACCTTCCCCCAGCCCAGCCAGCTGCCCCAAAACATTTCCACTATGGTTACTTCAAACACGCTTTGCTTTGTTCCCTCCCCGCTCCTTTCCGATTACACTTCGCTTGGCCAGGCAACTGAAATTCCTGGTTTATGGAGCTCTGATGAGTAGCCGTGAGTCACTCTGCATCTTTTTGTGAGCTGCAGTTTGGGAACCTGCCTGTGGAGCCCAGGGATCCCAAGGAGGAGAGTGGGGATGGAAGAGAGTGGGGGTCTATTCCCAGCTCGCCCACAGGTCAACTGTGGACACGCAGCTCCATCACTTAAGCCAATCTTTTCAAAGGCCTCTCAGCTGATCTGCTTTAGATGGCAAACACTGGCTTTAGCTTCTCGGGGGCCTATTTTGATCCCCTGGAAATGGAAGAGAATAATACTGCCCTCCATGTCTCATCCAAAGCTTAATTCAGCTTGGATTTCTGCCGTGTGTAAATGCCTCAGGGGGTTCCTAGGGCTACGTCAGGACAATCAAGAACCAGCATCTCGTTCTCTGCTGTGCAATATTAACATGGGGAAGTATGGAGGAGAGAGAGGAGGGAGCTTTTGGCTTAACTGTTTGTGAGCTGGACAGATGGAGCGTCTGGTTTTTAAATCTTTGCTTCCCATGTCTATGGAAACATTGGTCTATTCCAGCCTTTCCCTTTAAAGCATATTGAAGAGAAAATAAAATCATTTTCCACAATAAAGCTGGTAATAATCAAAATGGCTTATTCCTCTACGGGTATGTGCTCTTTGCTTCTGAGACAACGGAGGCAGGAGTGAACTTTAATCACGTTGTGCAGCAGCACTGACACAGGCACTGCAGTAAAGAACAAACCTCATTTCACTGTGTCAGTCCTAGAGTATCAAATGGTCCAGGATCCACTCAGTTGTGGATATATAATATAGATACTTATACAAATTCACATTCAAAACAGAGGGGTCTTGTCCATCCTGCTCAGTGGAACATCCACTCTCCACAACTCCCTAAAAAGAGGCTGTGGTGAAGTGGGGGTTGGTCTCTTCTCCCAGGCAACCAATGATGGGACAAGAGGAAATGTCCTCAAGTTGCATCAGGGGAGGTTCAGGTCAGATATCAGGCAAAATTTCTGCACTGAATGTGTGTTGCATTGGAACAGGCTGCCCTGGGAAGAGGTGGATTCACCACCCCTAGAAATGTTCAAAGAAGGAGTAGTTGCAGCACTTTGCAGTAAGGTTTAGTGGACACGCAGGTATTTGGTCAAAGGTTGGACTTGATGATCTTGGAGGTCTTTTCCACCCTTAATGATTCCATGATTTTTTGATTCATGGATCAGTCCATGCCCTAAACCACAGCTGGGCATTGCTGGCTGTCACAAGTCAGGGAGCATTATAAAAATCAAATAGTAGGGACAATTACAGGACAGTGCTAGAGCCACTTCTGCCACAGAATTTATTATTATTATTATTATTATCATTATCATCATCATCATCATTGTTACCATTATTACTATTACTAGCATTATTTTACCATAGGGACATATGCTCTATATGCTCTCCGGCTACATCAAAAATGAGTCTTCTTTCCTGTTCCTTTCTGCTGGGAATTGCCCTTTCTGTGTACTACACAGAGAATAACCAATTCAAATGCTGCAGCTGATTTGGAAGCTGGTCACCCTCATCTCTTGTACTTCACAGCAGCAGAGCTGAGCACCTTGCAGGGAAATGTGGTAAGATTTACACAGAGCTAAAATAAAATAAGTCCACGGCAGACTGGGAATGCAAAATGAGAGTAGAATCCAGACTGTGTTTATCCTGATTTAAGCAGTGTTTTGGTTCCATGCCAGGTGACAGCATTTCACCAAATTATTCCAAAACAGCCCGTTGTTTGTTTTACTATCAGTGTGGTGCTGGTGAGTGATGCCAGACCAGCAGCCCTCCCCACAGCCTGGGCAGAACATGCCTTCCCCTATTCCTGTGCATCCTGCCCTTTGGAGAGACCCAACTGAGGAGTGGGGGGAACAGCTAAGGCCTCGGTGTCTGCAGAAAGGCTCGTGCCAAAGATGCTCCTGTCACCCTGCTGCCCACCAGCATGGAGAATCAACACCCACCTTCCCTCTCCCCATGCCTGTTGAAGGCCAGTCCTTAAGGAAAAGCTCCATTCAAAGGTCATGGACACTTGTGCAAAGACTGCAAAAGCCACTCCTAAAGCATCTCCTATACCCTGCCTTTATCCAGTCCATGAAATCACAGGATATCCTGAGTGGGAAGAAACCCACAAGGTTCATCGAGTTCAACTCCCGGCCCTGAACATGACTACCTCAAGAATCCCACCATATTCCTGAGAGCATTGTCCAAACACTTCTTGAGCTCTGTCAGCCTTGGTGCCATGACCACTGCCCTAGAGAGCTTGTTACAGTGCTCAACCACCCTCTGGAAGAAAAACTTTTGCTACTACCCAACCTAAGCCTCCCCTGACACATCTTCAGTCCCCTTGGGTACTGTCACTGGCCACCAGAGACAAGAAATTAGTGCTGCCCCTCCTCTTCCCCTCATGAGGAAGCTGCAGACTGTGATGAGGTCTCCCCTCTGTCTCCTCTTCTCCAGGTTGAACAAACACTAATTATTACTTGCAGATGTAATTCCTCTCCTGCAGGTTCCCAGCTCTCACTGTTTGGTCACTGAAGATCCCTGCACTGGCAGTGGCTCCTGACCCAAACTAGGGTTGAGCCAACAGCCTTGGAGTAAAATGTGTCTGTCTCATTACCAGCCCTCAGAGGTTTAAAGGGGTTCCTTTTCACCTTGGAAAAGGAAAGGAAGGGATTCCAGCCATTTGGCAGTGGATTGGTGTGTTGTTATGAAGATAATTCCCATGGAAATCCGAAGAGCCCCTGGGATCCAGCATGTTCCCACCCACCCAGTGCAATACACAGCTGGTCACTGGGGAGTCACCAGGGCCAATTCCCCCTAAGTGGGGCAGTAATCTCCAAGCAGCACTCCAGGAATCAACTTCCAGCCCTGACACCCCACTCATTCACAGCTGAGTGATTGGAAAGTAAAGCTGTAACAGCCTCTGGATTTACAGCTGTTCTGAGCTGATATAAACAAAATCAAAACCAGCCCCAGTAGTGGGATATTCCCCATCTGGGGAATGGCTGGCATGATTGCCATATTTAAAAAGAGGGGAAAGAACCATTTGTCAAGAAAAATGAAAGCATTGTCTTACTTGTGGGAAAAGAGCAGAGTCATTTTGCTTTCACAGATTTATTGAATATATTCTGTATATCCTTGTGGTTGGTAGGGCAGGTAGGCAGTGAGCACTTGAGCTGCAGAGTGAGTTTTCACTGACAATTATCACACCCAGCATAATCCCAGTTTCTTGATTAGACAGTCCTAACATTTAGAGGGAAGTTTCAAGCTCAAATACTCCCAATTACAAGTCTGACATTTGTTTTGCACACATATTGCCCATTTTTGCTCAAAGGTTGACAAAATCTTGCCATTAGGTTTGCCCACTTGGTTATTCATAGACAGCAAAATTATGAAGGGCACAAACCTTTCAGAAACTGCTTCAATTTGGGCTTAAATGAGTAGACATTTGTTGTAAAATAATAATAATGACTTATCCATGTCTTAACTGCATGGCAATCTAAGGGCAGTCTTAGCCTTTAGGCAGGGCATAAAAGGCTCAGTGGTGAAGCAGCTTGTCAAAATTACCTAAATAAGGGTTTTTCCAGGTCAAAGTACTACTGGAGATACCAGAAAGTCAAGAGACACTCCACAGTTCAGACACAACATGCTTAGTCCCCGAAGTGCTTTGGAAAGGAAGATAATCTCACTTAGCACTAATTCTGACTCCTGCCCTGATGAGCCCATGAAACCCAGTCCTCATTACCCACTGGTTACCATTTTCAAACAAGCCCCTTTTGTGATGCTCCCACATCGTGCTCTGCCTTGGGAGAAGCTCCCCAAAACCCCAGTGCTCTCTCTTTAAACCTCCTCTGTAAAGCCCTGCCTGGTGCAAAGCCCACAGAACCATCCTGACTCCGGCAGGATCTGCGGATCAGGATGACTAATGCCCTCATGCTGTTTACATGGGCCCCCACATCCGCCTCTTTCCAAGCATCCTTGTGCTTCACGTGGAAATTTCAGCTGAATTCCACCTATTTTGGGTCAGAGTGTCTCTGTGGCTTGTTCAGAACCAAGCAGATTGAAGTTGTGGAGACAGACTGTGCTCCACAACTAAAGCCTCCCAGGTGACATCGTGGGGCAAGCAGCAGATTATAAATATATAAGTAACAATGGATCAGCAGCAACAGTTAAATATGGGAAGTTGTGGACAGACTCTGGGATTTTTGGCTTCCCCCTCTGTCTCCATCCCAGTCCCCCACCTCCCACCAACACACCACCCCTCTGCCACATTCCACCTTTAACACACAGCAAGGAGGAGACACGAAAGGGATCCAATTCACAGAATTACAGGTATGAGGATTGGAAAAGCCCTGGCAAGCTCAGCTCACCGCTCAGCCTGCAAAGCCACTGAAACCACCCCCAGGTTCTTCAGGAAAACCTTTGCTGATGGAGGCTGGACTCTCAGTGCTTGACTATCCCTGCAGTCAGGTTTTCCCTTGTGCCTGAATTAAATCTCTCACTCTGCAATTTGAGTCCAATCCCCAGCAGACACAGAAAGCAGATTATTCCCTTTACACAGCTACCTTCTACCCATTTGAAGGCTATTATCCTCTTTCCCCTCAGTCTTTTCTGCTTCAGAAAGGAGCCAAAATGTCTTGCAGAGCTCACCTCTGCTCTCCATCAATGTGGAGGTACCACACCAAGCACCTCTGACACAATGTCCTCTCCCACACACCCTCCCACACTCCCACCAGCCATCCAGTTTGCACACAAAACACACCACCCCAGACAGGTTCGTCACCATCTTTGTCACATTTCTGGCCCTCAAATCTGCACACACTGCTTCCTGAGCTCTTAGGAAAGGGAAAAGCGGGAATTGGGAAGCCCCTGGTGTCCTGGCTTAAATCCACACCTCCTTTAGCAGAGCAGCAAGCTGTGGCTGGGTAATAGGGCAGCTGTCACACTTGCTAAGCCGCCTTCATGGCAACAAGCCATTAGGCACTGCAGCTCGAAATAAGCACCAAACCCCTCAGGAATGCCTGGACACGCAGTATCCCAGACACTCACGGGGAGGCTTTAATTTGAGCTGAAGACAAGGGACCTCACCCCTGCTTGCTCCTGAGGTCACTTGGTTAATGCCAGCGCTGCTCTTGCCTTTGCACCGAAGGGTGAACGTGGCTCGGCATTACTCACGCTGAATCCCACAACGCCTTTAAGCTCCCAGCCACTTGCTCATGTTCCTCTCCCACGTCCCCTTCAGATGGAGAGATAGAGGGTGATGCAGCATTTGCCTGCAGAAGAGTCACTGCCAGGGCTGTGCGGAGCTTCGGCTGGCGGAGGAGAGCTGCAGCCCCACGCTGCTGCAATCCCACCAACTGGAGTTTTGTCAGGAGTTAAAACACCTGAGCGAATCCACGAGCGCCGAGCAGGAACTCCGCGCAGGAAAGCTGTCAGCTGGGAATAGCTCCCGAACTCCCCGTTGGAGCGACAGGCAGCTGAATCTGCAGACAGCCACGAAGGAGGTGGGATGCTGGGTGACTGCTTATTATGCTGAGCCAAATCCTCCCATTATTACCTTCTGTGCTACCTGTCTTCTTTTAATATATTCAAGTGTTGTCTCTGCTGGAAGCACCGCACTGAAAGGGATTTCCTACCCTGCTCGTCTCTCATTCCTTGCCTGTACATGTTCAAACACCGATCACTTATTGGATAATGGGATGCCTTTTTAGACATCGGTGTACAGCATTTAGAAATGCAATCTCCAGTCACATCTCCCACCAGAGTAACAAACCCAGGGTTATTCTGGCACCTGGAGCACACCGCAAGCTCTATCAGTAATCCCCTTCCTCTAAAAACCCAACATAAATCATCCATTCCTTGACTCCGCATCCTCTCCAAACTCAAATGAGATTTAGCTCAAATTCACTCTGCAACACACACTGACAAACTTCACATCAGTGACAGAGTAAACATTTAAAAGCAGGTGATCTCCAGCAGATCGACAATGTAAGATCACAATCTAGCCCCTTTTGCTAAGAGGCCACTTTGGAAAAATAATAGAATTCTTTTAAGAGGCAGTTAGACTGTGGGTTGGCCCATTTGGCCACCTAAAGGCATCACACACCCTCTCTCCTTCCTCATCTTATTATGAGAGAGTAGGATGGGAAAACTGTGTGCCCAGCTGGTTCATACCTTGCCTTCTCCATTCTATCCACGCCTGCTGAAACTCAGGAAGGCTAAACTGGATTTAGTGAAAGAAGCATCCCTGCTGAGCAAAGTAAAGACCAGCTTGTGATTTACAGAATCACAGCCTGCTCCTCCAGGCTGCCACAGACCTTAGGGAAAAACACCCCTGAGAAAACACGGCAGCTGCTCCTGCTGTGGAGCAGGAGATGGGCAGAGCCCAGAAATCCCCAGCAGCACTTGTACAATATCCTTCCCGATTCCCAGCACAAAGCCCTCCTGAGAGGAGCAGGAGTCCAGCTGGAGTGTCACCTCATCACTCCCACTCTGGCACCTTTGCGTCCCGGGAGAGTTCAGCGGTTACAGCACAAATCCCCAGGAAATCTTAGGCAGTATTTCCAGTTCAAGAGGCATAATCAGCTCCTAAGAGACACTCTACACACAGCAGCATCCTGGAGAGGACAGGGTGATTGCAGGAAGAGGAGCCAACAGCATGAGCGCGGGAGCTTGTGGAGGATTTGGACCTCAAAAGCCCAAATATTCGCAGCTCAGCAATGTTCAGCCTGGCACAGCTCTTGCTGTAACCGAGCAAGAGGAGGCTCCTAATGCTCTGTCAGGGAAATGACAGCACTTGGTGCTTCCTGTAGCACCCTTCAGGCTCGGGGCACTGTGCAAATGTGGATGCACAGAGCCTGGGATGTCACCTGCAAGGGTGCTGCAGCTGGAGAGACGCAAGCAGAAAGCAAGGAAATGATTAGCTCAAGGTCATAATTTCACTTACAGGCACAGAAACAGCTCTGGCTGTAGCCTCACCAATAAACCCTGATACAGCAGCCTAATAAACTCTGCCCTAGGCCCCTGTACAAACTGGCAGTGGTTTGATGTCTCAAGACTTTGAGCTGGACACCAAAACCGAGGACTTCTCTTCATCAGAAAAAGGTCCAACTTCTGAATCAAAGAGTTAATATTGCAGAAAAAGCAGCATGGTTATTAACTAAACCTGGAGACTGCTGTAAACATGAGAACTGGCAGTTCTCAGGGTATGCAAAAAGCTTTGTTCATATCCAGACTCCAAATCTCACATGATAAACGATGGAAGAATATAAATGTTAAAAAGTTTACCTCCAAATAAAGTTCTCCAGTCCTACCTAAGTGAAACCACTATAACTTTCCATCAAAATTTTGTCAGAACTGCTACATCCTTACAAAATATTTGATTCATTAACATCAACACTTTTTTGTTTGGTTGGTTTTTTGCTGCTGGAAAACCCGGATCTACTCTCTATGCAAGCAAAGCCCTACAGAGTTACAGGAGCTTAAAATAACCCACCTTGTGTCTGTGCACTCTCCATGAAGTACACAGACCTCCTGTAGCACAGGACAATCTTTTCACAGGGAAGATCTTCAAGGTACAGCAGGATCTTTAAAGGTGCCTTCCAACCCAAAATATTCTCTGATTTTTCCATCACACCACACCTGTGTGTTGATCCTTTCCCACAGCCTGCTCAGCCAAGAGGTACAACTGAGAGCCTGCTCTCCAGGCTTCACTATTTCCCCAGGGTAAAAGGAATTTCTTATCCTCTGCTTCAAATCCAACACTGGCGTGATTTCAGGGGGGGAAAAAGGGATATGTGAGTTGAGAGAGGAGCTCAGAAGGTGGTGTCCTCCTGGGTAGGAAGCATACCATGAAAGGTGCTTTCCATTCATGCAAACTGGAGTAACAATGAACAAAACCTCTTGCAACATCCTGGGATACAGAATCAGAGAAGCAAAGACTCACTGAGGTTGGAAGAGACCTGCAAGATCATTAAGTCCAACCATCAAAGTGGGGCCACCAAACCATGTCCTCAAGTACCACATCCACATGTTTTCTGAACGCTTCCAGGGATGATGATTCCACCACTTCCCTGGGCAGCCTGTTCCAATGCTCGACAAACCTCCACACGAAGAAATTTTCCTGATTTCCAATCTAAATCTCCCCTGGCACAGCTTCAGGCATTTCCTCTCGTATCGTAGGTCAGCTCCTTGTGGACACTCACTGGTCTTGCCAGCACATACCCACATCAGCTCATAGTTTGCTCTGCTACAATACACCCTATAAAACTGTACAGGTCCCTACAACCCTTCCAGGTCATGGTTTGCCTATCAGTAAACACTGACACTGAGATTACATGTTCCAAACATTTAGCACAGACATAACAAACTCTGCACCCCTACAAGTTCTTGCCACCAGCAGCTCTCAACCTTTGCTAACACTAGAAATGAAAGAAGAGCTCAGATTCCTCATTCTGATCAGCCTTGTCTCTGCAGACAAGGTAGTAAGGAGGGGGAGAGAGAGCAGAGATATATTTATACAGCCTTACTACACTCCTAAGTGCTGTATGAATCATAAAACGGTTTGGGTTGGAAGGGACCTTAAAGACCACCTCGTTCCAACCCTCTTGCCATGGACAGAGACACCTTCCACCAGACCAGGTTGCTCAGAGCACCATCAAACCTGGCCCTGAACCAGGTTTTAAAGCTTGATTTACTTTTTAAAGGCCAATCCTAAGCAGGTGGGCAGCAGAGAAAACATGAGCCAAAGTCAAACAAGACAACCAAAGAGTGAAAGTCTCTCCTCCGCATGCTCAGGCTCCTGTTCAACTTCCTTCCCACCTCCAAAAATTGCCAAGAAATATTGAGAAAACACCACCACAAGCCTCACATGCAGCTCTGCAGTTTTCTTTTGCCCTCATTCTCTGTCAGCACTGCTATTATGCAGGTGTAGTATCACAGCATGTCAATGCCATTGCCCTACCAAGCTGGGCAGCGTATAAAACTAAATCGAAAAGACAGTCCCAAAATGCTGGTCTGTGTTCCTTAATTTAAGAGGTTTTAATCTTTCATGATGGTCAAACAGCAGTCATGCCAAACCAGTGCAAGAGGCTGCCTCTGTCGAGTGGAAATAGCAGGGTCCAAGGGAAATCAAACACAAATCTGAACTCTAGCTTTTGAGCTGAATCTAAACAGCTCCATCATGGTTCAGGGATGTCTGTCTCCAAAATAGATTCAAAACACAGCATTTTCAGCCTCTGGCTTCATTGAAATCAAGGCAAACTGCTTCCCTTCCCTGCCACATGAGCAACTCTCAGTTCTCAACCCAGGGAAACTGTCCTTGGTGAGTCCGAAGCAGCAGCAACAGTCATCCCAAAATCCTCCCATAGTCTTTTTTTCCCTGCAAAGAAGCTGTGCCCATATCAGGGTTACAAATATTTCAAACTGCCAGGGCCAAAGACTCCAGAAGGGAGATTTATAGCAATAAATAATATTAATGACCCAGGCGGATGGAGCTTCTTGTCCTGAGAGCTCCAAAGGCACATGAAAAACTGCACTATAAATGTCACCACCGCAGACACCAACGATGACGAGATGCCACCTCTGGGGATGGGAGGCAACGTGGGCTTGTTCAGAATGAGATTTGGTGAGGAAAGCGGGGAAATGAGGACCTGGATGAACACACTCCAGAAAGCTCACAGGGCAGGCACAGGCAGGAGATGGGTCCCAGCTGGTTCACCTGAGCTCAGCCTGGATAACGCTCCACAGCATCATCAAGCCCTTGGCTTTGCTTAGCAGGGGGACTCAGGAGATATCCAGGCCCCAGTTTTTCCCCCAGCATAGCCAAAGGACTCATCCTGATGCTCATGAGGGGACTCCAGGCTGGGAAAAAATGACTTGTGAAAACATAACCCAGCCAGCAGCCAGTGGAGTTGGAAAGAGGACGAAAGAAGCAATTTTAGGCCTAAACCCCAAAGGAGCAGCTGCGAGTTTAGTTGCAGATATAATAAAACATGCCTGGGGGAAGGAACCTGCATCCTCCTGCAGACAAGCCCACTCTCAGATGCAAAAATTCTTACATGGATGACAAAGGGTTTACATCAACCCTGTGTTATCCAGGTAATGCTCCAAACACCTGGAGCTGAGGAAGCAGCAGGTCTGGCCATGTCAAATTAACCATTTTTTTTCCCAGGCTGCTGAGTTAAATAATACCAAGCACTGTGTGAACATAAAGTCTCCATTAGAGAAACTTCTGCTTTAGCCAAGACAAAGATTCCCTTTGCTTTTCCCACACTGCCTGATCCCCTGCCCAGAAGATGGATCAGCAGGGGATCTTCTCCAGCAGCTCAGCCACACATCTGGGCTCGCTTCACTCCCGTCTTTGCCTTAGAAGCATTCCTGCAGCAGAAATCCCAGTTTATTTTCTCCAGCCATGCAATCTTCCCAAACTTTGTCAGGACACCTGAGAGTCCTTCTCATGCAGGACAAGGCTTACCCACGAATCACTGTCACAGTCATCACAAACTCTGGAGCCAGACACTTAAGCTGCTGCAGCCTGGGATAAAGGATGAAGCCTTGCTGCTGGCAGGACACAGCCCTGCAAGCTCACAGGGAAGGGGATGGGTCCCACCTGGCTCACCTGAACTCACCCTGTCCACCTCGAAAAGGCTGGATACCATTCCTGAAGAGCACTAGCCCAGTAGGCTGTCTCCCTGCCCACTGGGAATGGGAAGACAAGGGAACAACAACCCATGGAAGAAGATGAGTGCAGGGATGCCAACACCAATGCAACCAGCCCGTTCCAGACCCCTTTCAAGCAGGAACACGCTCCCTGTCCTGCCTCTGAGCATCCTTCAACCAGCACATCTCTACCAAGACCAGAAACTTGGTGCCTCTCTCAAGAGGCCCCTGAAAGTGGCTCTACCTGACAGCCCAGAGCCCGCTTGAGAGCCCTGTGGTGGCTGGGTCTCCACGGGGCCCGGGCAAACACAACCAACACTGTGTCTTTAAAACCACTTCAGTGCAGATGTTGTTTCCATGGTAACTAGTGGACCAAATACATTAGTGTTTCTAATAATAAACCAAACCTTCATCTTGGAAAATGTGATCCCCCCTCTCCTTTACCACCCTCACCCTTCCTTTCTTCTTTTCCCCTCCCCTTTTGCTGAATTAAGCCGGCATTTAACAAGCAAGCCATAATTAGTAAATAATTGCAAGGGCCCAGTAACTCCCAGTGCCCAGGCAGATGGAGAAGCTTTAGGAGGAGGAGGGGGGAGATTTGCTCTATGAACCTGGGAACTGTCCAAAAAGGGATGAACTACTTAAACAAAATTAAATAAATAAAATTAGAAAGGACAAGGTAGCAGAGCGGACCCTGTGCAGCCTCTTTCGCCCACCCCAGTGTCGCCTTTAGTGCCCTGGCACCCTCCCGGCGCTCCGACTCTGGGTGCAGCCGCCCAGCGATAATTTCTAGGAATCTCGCACTTTTTTTCCGGAGGCTCCGTCCGAAACGCGGCACCAGCTCCGTGTCCCCGACAGCGGCCGAAACTTCACAACTCCTCCCCTCCACTCTCCCCCGTCCCAAAGTGGGGACCCCGCACCCCAAAACTGCGCGGAGCAGCACGCAGGACCCCGAAGGAGGGGAGGGAGACAGGAGCGAGCCGCGGGGCCGCGGGGGGGAGGGGGGCGGAGCGGGGCGACCCCACCCCCCCAAAATTAGACACGTGCGACGATTCCGCGCGTGGGGGAGCCCACGGGAGCGAACACGCCTGCGGGGGGCCGGTCGCTCCCCACATTTAGCGGGATTCACGTCCGAACGCACAGCACGGGGATGGAAGGATGGATAGATGGATGGGAGGACGGGAGAAGCGGCGCGGCGGCACCCCCGATGTGTCCGTGTGTGTGTCCCCGGAGCTGCGGTCAGGGTCGGGGGGAAGGGGAGAGGAAGGGCGGCGGGGAGGGAAGGGGGAGGGCGATGCGAAGCTTCCCGCCGTGTCGCCACGGTGCCGGTGACCCCGGACTGCAGCAGCGCCCGGGGCTTGTCCCCTCCGCCGCTCCGCGGTACCCGGGAGCGGCGCGCCGAGGATGCTCCGCTGCATCCCGACCGCGTCCCGCTTCCCTCCCGTTTCATTTTTCCCTGTCCCCCGTGTGTCCCCCCGCCTCCCTGTCCCCTCCGCTCCTCCCTCCGCGGTGCCGCCGGCGGGACTCACCATGTCGGGGTTGAGCTGGGCTAAGATGGCGAAGGCGGAGAGCCGGTCACACAGGCACTTGGTCCGGGAGGCGTCGAGCGGGACCGTTCGGCAGCCGCGCCAGGACCAGGCGCCGGGCGGGGAGGCGGAGGCGGAGGCTCTGCTGGAGGGAGGAGAGCAGGGAGGGAGGGACGGGGCGGCGGAGCGGGGAGAGACGGAGAGCGGCCGTCAGGGCGGGCGGAGNCTGGACTGACCCCTCCGTCACACCCCACCTAGGTAAATGCCCCCCCACTCCATGCCCCGGGCTGCTCTGTCTCTGTTCCTTATATAGCTCCCTAACCCTATAGCGCACCTGTCCCGTGTGTGCACACAGGGCTGTACAGCCTCGTCCCGCACACCCACAACAGGGATGCATAACCCTATAGCCCTGTGACAGACACACCATCTAAGGATGCATAACCCTAAACCTTTGGCCCACATATCCCATATACACCTCCCTAACCCTATAGCTCTGCCCCACACAGCCCATATACATGCCCTTACACCTATAACCCTGTCCCACTTATCCCACGTGCACCTTAACACTACAGCACTTTTCCACATCTCCCATATACATCTCCTTAATCCTACAGCCCTTTCCCGCATATCTTGTATACACCTCCCTAACCCTATAGCCCTGTTTCACATACCTCATATACACCCCCTCAAGCCCAGTTCCACTTATCCAATATACACTTCCTGAACCCTATAGCACTGTCCAACTTATTCCATATACATCTCCTTAACCCTGTAGCCTGGCCCCACTTATCCCATACATGGATACACAACCATCTGGCTGTGTCCCAGATACCCACTATGTATATGCACAACTGTATAACCTTATAACACCCCACATATGGGTAAATAATCCCATAATTCTGTCCTACACAACCCAAATATCCCTATAACCCAGTCTTGCATATCCCATATATGGATGCATAACTCCGTAGCCCTGTCCCACAGACCTGATATGCATCTTGCAGCCCCGACAGCCCCGTCCCTCATCCCATATACCCCCCCAGCTTTGCTCAACACCCCGTATAGATGTGTATAGACCTCCTTCAGCTACATGAACGCCAATACATGACTCCACCCCCCACCCTGTTCCCTTCCATCCCAGTTGTCTCTGTCCAGGGTCTCCAAAGGCCAGGACAGGAATGCCCTCATCACAGAGCTCTGGACTTTGCAGGGATGTTCCTGTCTCATGGTCAGAGGGACCTCAAGGGGTCAAAGGGACAGAGTCCCTGCTTTTTCATGGCATTCTTTCAGGCTGGGGAAGAGCAGCAGAACAGAGGCGGGATCACAGATGGGAAAGTTTCCGTATGGTTTGCCTTCATCCCACGAGTGGAATGGTTTCATCAGGAAAAGTTATTGCAGCCCCATCTCCATGTGAGCCCAAAGGGCTAAGCCAGGGAAAAGTGGAATCTCATTCTCTGCCTCACATGCCAGGGTACAGCCAGCACCCAAAAAGTACAGCCAGCACCCCAAAAGTACAGTCAGCACCCAAAAGGTACAGCCATTTTCCACCCACTGCTCCTGCGTCTTGTCCAGTTCCTTCTCCTGAAATATAGCCATGTATGGACTGCAAATGCAGAGAGTAATGGCAGAAATGTAACGGATGGGGAGAAGGTCAGGATCCATGTGGATAACATGGGCTTCATGGGAGCCTGGGACAGGATGTGGAGGCTGAGCAAAAAGGCCATATGCCTTCACTGAAGGGACATGGGTGAAAGATGTCCCCTCTCCACAGCTGACCATCCTCAGAGGAGCAATGCCAGCAGCAAGCTCACGGCAGCTCCAGATGGAGCCAAGCTGCTCAGCAGCCTTAGGTGTATCACAGATGGCCTGGACATCTCCGTGCTGCTGACTCCAGCAGCCTGCCCTGAGTTACAGACAAGTTTTTGGCAGGTCTGGACTCTGAGCACGCAGTGACCTGCTCCTCACGCAACGAGACGGAACTTCCCTTCACCTCCCTGTGGGAGAACGTGGAGAGAATGGGCTGGGAACCAACAGGGTAACAGGGCATCAGCACATCCCACTCATTCTGTTGGAATTATCTGCTTGGATCCTGTTTAACACATGACCCTGAGCCTTCCTGAATTACTTCTGGTATGGATTAAAACACTTTTCATGGTTAAAAAATAAAATAAAAACACAAATTAATTTAACTGTAGGAGTTGTCAGCAACACACAGAACACTTTTTTTTCTTGGTCCTCATCCAGAGCTTTCTAAATATCTGGACCCTACTAAATGTCTGGACTCCTCATCCCTGGAAGTGTTCAAGGTCAGGTTGGATGGGGCTTGGAGCAACCTGGTCTAGTGGAAGATGTCCCTGCCTATGGCAGGAGGTTGGAACTGGACGATCTTTAAGGTCCCTTCCAACCCAAACGATCTTATGATTCTGCTGCGTGTCCATCCATCTCTAGGATATAAATCTGTCTTCCCTGGATAGGCAGCTCTTCACATGATCTTTGCTGAGCTAAGTCACATCATCTCTTGGAGATTTTCATGTCCTGATGTTTTCTCTGGTCTCTTCCATCCACTTTCTGCCATTGACCAACATCCTTCCTGGAAGGGACTGGCAGATCCAAGGCCATTCTCAGAGGAAAGCTGAATTCTGTATTCTGCCCTATATGTACTGCTCGTATTTCCAAGATCTGCATTATTTAGTTGTTCTGTTTATTCACTGTCACCAAGAAAAAAAATGCCTTATTTATGATGTGTACAAATAATGACAAATATTCAGACTCTACCAACCAGTACTGTATTCTCATAGAAAGTATTAATTTAGCTTGACAAAACCTATTTTCCATAAGCTGATTGCTATTAATTCCTCTGTTTTAATGAGCGTGCTATTATTCAATTATAATCATAATATTACCCACAATGCCCTAATTTTTGGATCCTGTGTCAGATGTTGTGTTATTGTGCCTAAGACAGATGTGAGGCTGCTGCTTTTACAGACACATGCTCCTCTCTCCAGATTTTGGGACCTCTTCCACCTTTCTCTTCCTAAAGAACAATGATCCCCAATTAGTCTTAACCTGCTCTGTGAAATCCTTGCACACAAAATTGCTCTGTCTTCTTTCTCTTACACACATCTCACTTTATTAGATGATGTATAGCATGTGTTCTGGCTGCTGCTGTAATGACAAGTATTTCATTAGCCTGGGATGTGGATTAAGTAACCAGGCTCTCTTCCAATTACAGAATACAGGCATTTATTGAAATTTCTGCATTATTATAAATAAATCTGTCATTTTGAGAGAGTAACAAACCAATACCACTAGGATTTATTTTGGTTTGAGTAGGCTCCAGATTTACCTTTTTATTCATTTTCACCATTCTGAAAAATAAAATTCTTACAATTTTTTTTTCTTTTTCTTATATTTTCCAAGCTTTTAATTTGTATTATAGAACGATGGAGTAGTTTGGGTTGGAAAGGATCTTCAAGATCACCCAGTTCCAACCCTCTGCCATGGACAGGGACACCTCCCACTATCCCAGGTTGCTCCAAGCCCCATCCAACCTGGCCTTGGACACTTCCAGGGATGGGGCAGCCACAGCTCCTCTGGGCAACCTGTGCCAGGGCCTGCCCACCCTCACAGCCAAGAATTCCCTCCCAATATCCCATCTAAAGCTCCAACATTACAGTCTGAAGCCATTTCCTGTGTCCTGTCCCTCCATCCTTTGTCCAAAGGCCCTCTCCAGCTCCCCTGGAGCCCCTTCAGGCACTGGAAGGAGCTCTGAGGTCTCCCCAGAGTCTTTTTTTCTCCAGGCTGAACAAGCCCAGTTCTCTCAGCCGGTCCTTTCATCCTTAACTCTGTCCTCCACTTTTCCTGTTTGAGCAGCCTTTCACAACAAATAGATATTCTCAAAGCTCTCATTCTCAAATCATCAGATCTGTATACACACACACACACACACACACACACACACACACACACACACTCCCTGCCCCAAGGAATCTGAACCCTCTTCAAAAATGGGAAAACATTTGCCTTAACATCACTTCCAATCCCAAAGTCCAGCTTTACTCATTTACCAGCTTTCAAAGTAGACTAGGACAGATCTGGGCCATACATCAAGAGAAGTAATCTCATCCAAAAGGGAAACAACCAAAAAAAAAAAAAAGTTGGGGGAAAAAAATAAAAAAGGAAAATAAATCAGAAAGTCGACAAGAACAGGAAACCCCAGGGAAAGTATCAGAAAACAAATAACACTCCCTGGATGCTGGTCCTGGTCTCACACTCCCATAGCAGAAAAGCTGAGAGCACAGCACTGAATGCAATATCAGGATAAAATCTACCCAGGGCCAAAGCCATGCTTGTCACAGCCTGATCTCCTTTTCTAGATGCAGAGAGAAAGAGTACAGAACGATATCGAGGCAAAAAAATATAATTAAAAATTATAATAACCACCCTTTGCTCTTCAAAGACCTGGTCTGATGCCTGCTTATTTATCCTGTTGGACTCAAAGAAATCAATTGGATCAAAGCCATCTAGTTTTTACTTTAAAAGCTGCTATAAATCACAGAAAGGATGGGTGTTGTGGAGGTGCTGAGTCAGGAACTTGGTGTAAATCACCTCAGAATAAGTCCAACTATGCCATTTAATAGAAAATGAAAATCTGGCCCTAATTACTACCAGTGATTATTAATTAATTAGTTATTACCAGTCATTAAACTACTCAAATGCTCCAAAGAACATGTCCATTCCTCTGGTTTTAATCTCCTCAGAAGAACAACTTCTCTTTCATCCTCTCCTTCCTCTTTGCAAATCGGCCTAATTAACTCTTCTCATTGCCCTGCAATTCTTTTGATAAGAACACCACTCCATTCTTCTGGGATGTAGCTTGGAGACAGGCTGGGAAAACGTATCTGCAGGTAGGAGGACATTCTGGAAGAGTCACCAGCCTCTTCTCCCTGTCCACGTGCCAAGAGGCAGGTTAAGATCAGTCTTCAGTGAGCTGAGCAAAAGGTTTGTTGGGCATTGCACCATCACAAGGGCAAACTGATCCATCCTCTGGGAGTCTGTTCATTTCTTTGCTCGTGGGACCCAGGGGAGGTGCCAGCATTGCCTTGTTATCAGTGGGGATGTAGAACTATGGAATGGTTTTGGTTGGAAGGGATATTAAAGATCATCTTAAGGCATCAGTCTCATAATAGAACACCCTGCCATGGGCAGGACACCTTCCACTATCCCAGGTGGCTCCAAGCCCCATCCAACCTGGCTTTGGACACTTCCAGGGATGGGGCAGCCACAGCTTCTCTGGGCAACTTGTGCCAGGGCCTCACCATCCTTACAGGGAGGGATTTTTTCCTAATATCTATACCTGCCCTCTGGCAGTTTAAAACCATTCCCATGTCTTGTCCCTCCATCCCTCATACAAAGCCCTCTCCAGCTCTCCTGGAGCCCCTTTAGGCACTGGAAGAGGTTCTGAGTTCTCCCTGCAGAACCCCCCCCAGCTCTCCCAGCCTGTCTCCAGAGCAGACAGATTCCAGCCCTTGGAGCATCTCCGTGGCTTCCTCTGGACTCATCCAGCAGCTCCTTATGCTGGAGTATCCAGAGCTGGACACGGTGTTCCAGATGGAGTCTCACAAGTCCAGGAGGGGTCTCACGATAATGTCAGTCTTATGATTTTTTGAGGGGTCCCATTCATGGTTTCTGAGTGTTTGAGCTTGCCCAGCAGCAGCTGCTTCAGATCACACATTGGATGCCATCAAAAGAGATCTCATGGAATCTCTTCATGGTCCAGGAAAGCACAGCTGAGGGAGTTTTGGCCTTGCCAGATGCAGATGCCATCCTGCCCAGGTAGTGTAAGGTTCAACCATCAACTCTTCCCTAAAGCCTCATAGTTTAGGGCAGACGTGAAATCCTAAACAATTCAGACAGTGAATTTTGTAGCATAGAGATTACTTCACTGGGATAAGTTCAAATTACAAAATAGATATATTTTAAAAGGTCACACTTTATATTTGAATGTAAAATACATTCTTCGTGGACCTGATTAAAAGCTGCAGAAGAAAATGAGATATTGATGAACAGGTCCATGAGGGGAGGAATGTGCGTGTTCATGTCTGCCTGCTTTGTTCAGGTTTCTTCTGTAGATCAGTAGAAAAGCCTTTGATTCTGCAGAAAAATACACTGGGTTTGCACTGGGAAACCCATACCCACAGCTCAGCAGCGAAGAAAGAGAGCAGAATTTGAGTTCTTCCCAAATATTGAATCCAGGTACACTAATAAGGAAGCAGAGTTATTTCCAGGCAGTCTCAGGAGTGGAGGGAAGAAAGAGCAAACTCTACTAAAGGGAAAACGTGGGCAGAATATTAGAGAAGAGTGTAGTCAGGCTGATTACAACCCAGTCAAAAAGGAATTGTAGAAATCCCCAAACCAGACTGGCGTGAAAAACATTGTACTGTGAGGGTTTAGCAGGAAACCTGACAAGTTGGTTCTGTCTCTAATGTCTGTGGTCAGATTTATCTCTGGTGTAATTCCAGTGATGCTGCACAAGAAAATGTTTCACCATATGTTACAACATAACTATGAACATTATTGGAGCACTTGATGGGAAAAAGCAATTAAGCACTGTCTTGTAGATTTAAACAGGAGCTAAGCACATGCTTAAGGACTTTCTCCAAGAGAAATGCTGTTCTGAATAGGAATTTGCACACACGGAGAGCTTTTGTTGTGGGCAGAGGCACCGATTCAGAGAGAGGTTTTAAAATTGGGGTCAGTATTTGAGACAAATAATACAAGTGTCCTGCAGGAGTTTCTCCCAACGTCAGCAATTCCGTGGTTCTCTGACACCTCTTGCCTCACATGGGCCATTCCCCCTTCACTAACCAGGCAGGTCAGGCGAGTTCTTGGCCTGGTTCCAGCTGGCAGATTGATTATTAATTTGGAGAACGAACCAGAGATGAAGTCAAAGTTAATCCTTTTTGTGGGATTCCCAAAAGCAATTTTCATTTCCAGCCAAAGGCTGCCCCGAAGCGCCTTTCAAACACTTTGGCTCCACACAATAGCCCGGGACACAAAGAGATCTGCAATCATTTCTCTGCAGCGTGTTGGAGTCACTGTGCAGGATCTCGGGGTTGATTTAAAAGTGGATGGTTCCCAGGAAAAAGGGACATGAAAACATTTTCACCTCTTGAAAAAAGAAGCTGATTAAAAATAAAATAAAATAAAATAAAATAAATCTTTGGCTGGTAAAAGAGTTACAAAGCATGTCATGCCAGATAGGGAAATGAAGACATTAAATAAATACTATTTTAAATATGGATTTAAATCAGTCTTTGGCACTCCAGCTGCTCAGGGTGTTTTAGACACCCTCAGTACCAAGGCTTTGGTTACTTTAGACCTTCCTAAGAACTGAGTGAAACCAGCAAAACTGTTTCACAAGGGTCATCCTGTAATCCAAGAGATAATTTTCCCTTTCTGTGATCAATCCACTGATTCAAAGCTGGGCTGAGCTCTCAGTTATGCTACTGAATATCCTGTGAGACATCTCACACATCCAGCAAGTCAGTGTTGGCTATTGGAGCAAAACCAATTCTCCTGGAGAAATCCTGCACTTCTGAAACTCTGAATTTGAAGTGTAGCACCACTTTGGTAAATCTGTGTCATCCAATCTGAAATCTGAAGTTCCAATGAAATAACTGATTGCCCAGCAATTTTCCTGCACTAATTTATAGAAATCGCGTGTCATCAACCTCATTTAGCTCAAAGCCAAGAAAGCCAACCGTGTCCTGGGCTGCATCCCCAGCATGATGAGAGAGAGGATTCTCCCCCTCTACTCTGCTCTAGTGAGACCCCACCTGGAGTGCTGTGTCCAGTTCTGGGATCCTCAGCACAGCAAACACATGGACCTGTTGGAAGGAGTCCACAGGAGGCCACAAAGATGCTCCAAGGGCTGGAGCCCCTCTGCTCTGGGGACAGGCTGGGAGAGAGTTGGAGGTGTCCAGCTTGGAGAAGAGAAGGATCCAGGCAGAACTCAGAGTTCCTTCCAGAGCCTAAAGGGGCTCTAGGAGAGCTGGAGAGGGACTTTAGGCAAGGGCCTGGAGGGACAGGACACAGGGAATGGCTTTAAACTAAAACAGGGAAGGTTTAAGCTACATTTCAGGAAGACATTTTTTACAATGAGGGTGGTGAAACCCTGGCAAAGATTGCCCAGAGAAGCTGTGGCTGCCCCATCCCTGTAAGTGTCCAAGGCCAGGCTGGATGGGGCTTGGAGCAACTTGGGCTAGTGGAAGGTGTCCCTTCCCTTGGAACTGGATGATCTTTAAGTTCCCTTCCAACCCAAACCATTCAATGAGAAGGAAACTGAGGCACATAAAGGAGATGGAAATGGTACAGACCTGTTAGAGGGCATTAACAGAGCTCTGATATTTGGAGTAAGCAGACAATAAATACATGCATCCATCCTTTCACTGGCTTTCCGGTTTCTTCACAGAAAGGAAAAAAACAGGTCTCTTGAGCCACTATAAACCTTCACACTCAGCTACTGAGATGGCTCAGGAGTCTGGTTTGGCACTGATGCCCTTTTTCTCATCTCTACACCAACAGCACAGACCTGGCACTGAACATAACAATTTTCTGTTGGTTTGAAAGCATCCACAATCAGATTAACAACTATTATTAAATTAATAAAAAGCAATGAAAATGCAAAAAAAGAAAAAAAAGCCTACTGTTGACCCATTGGCTTGGTGCAAGGAAAATTAGAATAAAGCAGGAATATTAATTTTATAATTTTATTATTATTTTTCAGAAATCCCTAATTCAAGGTGGTTTGGGGTGATTGACTTTAGAACTGACACAAGCAAAATCAAGATAATAATGATTTAAGGAAAGATTGGTGACCTGTGGGAAATGAGGGATATTTGGGATTTTTTTTTTTGTGTATCTGGGGGGGAAAGAGGAATAGGAAGACAAAGGTATGAGGAGGTGAAAAGCAAGACCTTTCCCCAGTTGTGAATTCATAATCACAGAAAACTGAACTGGAGTATTTTGCAGGGGACAAGGTTAGTTTCTCTCTGCAAATTAGCCCCAGAAAAAAGAAAAAAAAAAGGAAAAAAAAAGAAAAGAAAAAAAAGAAGTAGCCCATATGCAGCATCCAGTCTGAAGCCTTAATTAACATAAACAATGTTAAAAGGCACAAAGAAATACATATTACCATTGAAATAAAGCATATGGCTGCCTAAATACCCATAAGATCATCTGGAGATAATCTTTTCAGACACCGTTAAGTACAGCTGACACTGAGCTGTAATGATTCTCCTCAGAAGGCCAGGCTGTCCCACTGGAGAGGAGACTCAGCCCTTCCCATCACCATCAGCCTCCTGGGCTTTGGACTCAGCAGTTTAAAACCCAGAGCTGGTGGTTGGTAATTAGGGAGCACTTTCCCCCTTCAGATGCCCATTCCACAGCTCCAGGAGAAGGCCTGATGTGCAGACATCACCTTTGGTAGGTGAAACTTGCACCGTGCCTTGGTCCCCAAGGACCTGCCTCAGCCAAGGCCAGACTGGATGGGGCTTGGAGCAACGTGGTCTAGTGGAAGGTGTCCCTGCCCATGGCAGGGGGTGGAACTGGGTGATATTTAAGGTCCCTTCAAACACAAACCATTCCATGATTCAGCTCACAGGGAAGGGTGGGATGGGAGATGAGAATTTGGCTGAGTCCATACCCTGTGATGGCAATTTTCCTGCCAAATTTTCCTGCCAAACTTCCCTGCCAAACTTCCTTTCCAAAGGCAGTCACAGGACAGATGTTCCATTGGGAAGAATTCCCAAGGACTCCTCTGCCCTGCCCAGTAAGCCACTGAAAAATCCTGAACACATGTCACAAAAGTCAAAGTTTTTACACAGAAGATGTGAGACCATCAGCTACATAGAGAAGAAAGGAAGAAACAAAAAGCACTTGGTCTTGTGTCCTTGGTCTTTAAATCAGAAACAAATGTGCAAGTTCCTGTGATGTGTCCCAATATTAATGTTGCAGAGGAAACCAGTTCAACAGTCCCTGCTCATTGAACCGGGGGAAATATTCCTTCCTGACCCACCCCTGGAAGTGTTTGAGAAGAGGTTGGATGAGGCTTTGAGTAACCTGATCTAGTGGAAGGTGTCCCTGCCCATGGCATGGGGTTGGAAGTACATGATCTTTAAGATCCATTCCAACCCAAACCATTCTGTGATTCTATGATCCTGGGTCTCATGGTTGGTTAATAATTACAAATATGGTCTCTTCCACAGCATCAAATTAGGATCAGGAATTTGACTTGAAGTATCATGAAGTTTTCTTTTTGGGAAGTTCAGTTATTTTGGGGTTTTTCTTTGGCTGGTTGGTTGGTTTTGTTTGGTTTGGTTTGGATTTGGTTTTGATTTTGTTTTTGTAAGGCACATTTGAAATCTTTCTGTCTTCTGGATTTTTTTTTTCTTTAAAAAGATGGCATTTTCAATCTCCTCCATAAAACCCTGTGAAATAGGAACAGAAAAGCCTGCAGCTCCCTATAATCACATGGCTTCATGGCTTTAAGAAATAAAAGAAAAACAATTCTCAGATTTATCTCTACTGCAAGCTCTCATATCATCAGGTTGGCCCATCTGCAGAAGATGACTTTGGACTACTTTCACAGAATCACAGAACCACTAAGGTTGGAAAAGACCTTTAAGATCATCACGTCCAACCATCGACCCGGCACCACCACCATGTTCATCACTAAACCATGTCCCCAGGTGCCACATCCACACATTTTTTTAACACCTCCAGGGATGGTGACTCCACCACTTCCCTGGGCAGCCTCTTCCAATCCTCCACAATCCTTTCTGTGAAGAATTTTCCCCTAGTATCAAATCTAAGTCTTCCCTGGTGCACCTTGAGGCCGTTTCCTCTCATCCTGTCACTTGTTACCCAGGAGGAGTCTGACACCCACCTCACTACAACCTCCTTTCAGATAGTTTATTTCCACAATAGATCAACACTGTATCCATCCAAGACTTTGGCCTCTGCTCTTAAAGTTGCTGTTTTTATCCAGAGCTAAAAGCACCTTTGAAGTCTTTCTGGGATCCCTCCAATGTAAGAAGTCCAGGCCATGACTCCTAAAATAGGAGTTATAAATAAGAAAACAAATAAGATTTATAAACAAAAATAATAAAATTAAAAATTTTATAAGATTATAAATTAATCTTATAAATAAGGTTGATTTGGGGGCAAAGTTGCCCCACTGAATCTTCTCTGCTACACCAGAGTATCAGAACAATAAAAATCAAAGAGTCATCGAATTGTTTGGGTTTGAAAAAGACCTTTAAGATCATTAAGCCCAACTGTTAACAGAGAACTGACAATCCACTGCTAAACCATGTCCCCACGTGCCACATCATGTCCCCAGGTGCCACATCTACATATCTGTTAAGTCTCTCCAGGGATGATGACTCAACCAATTGCCTGCATTGCCTAAATTCATTAGGTATCAGGATCAACTTGGGAAAAAAGTGAAAACAGGAGCTACTGTGAAAGTTTTGAAAACAAGGATTGGGACTTTCTGAAGTTGCCTTTCCCAGGAGGAGGGAAGTGTATCACTGGGAAAAAAGGGGAGTGCAAAGATGAGCAGTAGGATGGCTGGTCTCATTGTCATACGGGGCTCCTTTCCAACAGAGGACAAAGTGAAATCAGTGAGTGACAGATCTGTCTCCCACCCACCTCCACGTGACATTCACAGCTGCTTATGCAGGAGGGTTCTCTCCAGGGGAAGATCCTTGGGTCTCCTTGCATGGAAATATTATGGTGGGTCCTGCAAAGCAGGAACAGGAGCCAGGACTGTGCTGAAGGGGCTGTTACCCACTTGTTTACCACCCTGCACGACCCTCCAGAAACTGCCTGACTTAGCAGAGTGTATTTTTCAGATGGACACAAAAAGACTCAGTTTACTCTCTCAGCTTCTATGTCAGCTTTCCAGCTGTAATTTCCCAATTATCATGAGATGCCATAGACTCGTGGCTGGTCATTCAGTTATTCCCTCTTGTCCTTCTCCTTGGGAAGACCCAAACTGGATCATGGTGCAAAAGATGGGACTCAGCTTTTCTGTCGAGAAAGGGATGCAGCTCCACGCCAGGCAATAACCCATAGGTGGTCCAGGCAATCCTCTTTCTCTGCCTTGAACACCAGCCAGTCATCCTATAATCATTTCTGAGAAACTGGGAAAGTTTCCTGGTTGCACAGAAAACAATATTCAATGCACCAAAGTGAGAAGCAGCAGCTTTGTCATATGTACCGAAAACATTTCGGGGAAAATCCTCTGAGGAACTGAGCACATTAGCAGAATACACTGCTTCCTACACCTGGACATCACAGTTCCATGCTCAAGTCCCATGGGAAAGGAGGCTTGGGAAGAATGGGGAAACAAGGTAGTAAATGCTTTTGCTGAGTGTACCAGATGCCAAAATAAATGTAGGGCACTGCAGCCAGCAGTTAACAAGTTGGAAACGCTCCCTTTGGCTCCTCAAGGATGTACAAATGCACTTGGATTAAAGGCAGGGGGAGGAATGCAAGCAACTGGTAAGAGATATCCCACATCCTCTTCAGGGTATGGTCAGGCTACCTCAGATATCACAGGATGTATGCCCTGTTCACTGCTCAGCACTTCCATTTCCTTGGATGACCAAAACAGAGCCTAAAAGAACTCAGAGTTGCCCCAAAAGCCCTCAGCCAGAGCTCAGGGGAGCAGAAGGATGGTCAGATGACCACAACCATCACCCCATGGTTGCTCACACCAGACCCTGGCAATGGCAGGGCAGCAGAATTGTCCATCTTGTGCTCTCTGTTTTTCAGCCTCCCCCTCTCTGAGATGGCCCAATCCATCCTGCTGCTCTTCCCAGCTTTACAGGGCAAAGTCAGGGACAGAGACACAACCAGAACCAGACTGGCTCTTGTCTACCTCTGAGCAGCACTCTACAATAGAGCAAACAAACCCTGCTGCCAATGTCCCAGCCCCATCTCAGAGAGTACAGGAGGCCCCAGGGGCAGGTTGGGAAGAAGGATGGCTCTCCTGCTACCAAAACACCAGCTCCAGGGTGTGCTGCTTCTCAGAAACCTAAATCAGAACATTTTAATGGCTGAGCTCAGGGCTGGAGGATAAAGAGACAAAGAAAAATAAATCAGGCAGATGACAGAGGGGCTGGGAATAGGAGGAGGTAGCAGACGGTAAAAGAAAATTAAATCAAGAAGCCAAATTAAGGTGCTGCAGGCAAAGATGAAGATGCTGGATTAAAGATTAACTGTAACCAAGAGGGAGATGCGGCCCTTTAAAGGTACAAATTACTTCAATGCACTTCACAAAACCCACACAAATCTCCTAAGAATAGAGGATTCACAGATGCAACTGGATCGCAACAACAGATATATCTGGACCTAAGAACTCTGGGTGGCTTCACACCTCAATGTTTCCAGAGGTATTAAAGGCAGAGGAAAGGCAATCACCCTAAAAAATTGAAAGTCCTGTGTTGCCTGAGGTAAAGGAGAGGGGATGCAAGTCATTTGAGAAGGGCTTGGCATTGTACAGATAAATTCTGGGGGTATCGTGAAACTATTCTGAATCCAGGGGAGATGCTGAGCCCTTTGGGGCTGTCTGCTCACTGAGCATTTCCTACTATACCTCCTGCCAGATAACTCCAAAGGAATGGTGGGTGAGCTGGAAGTGGGAGCGTGCCTTTCACACCTGGTTCTTTACCGCCCAAAGCGAGAGAGCTCAGCAAACATCCCCATCAAACTGGAGCAGGTGGAGCAGGTCCCCCTTCAGCTCAACCTCTGGGTGCAGAGGATACTCATCCCATCAAGGCACATTAGGTGTTTGCACCACTGCACATCCCTACTCCGGGATCGCCGGGAGAAAGGTCACTCGTGTTGCCACCTCCTTTTTGCACGAGCGACTCACATTTTCCAGTGGAGCATCCAAGAACCTGTTTCTTTGAGAGTAAGGAGTGGGGATGGAGGGACTGGATGGGGGTCATGGGCTTTTTTAAAACCCTGAGGCATTTTAATCATGTCCTTCAAACATTCTGATAAAGTGCTCTCGGGTGATGCAGACTTGATAATGACCACAGAAGAAGCACAGAAGCATGGAGTAGTTTGGGTTGGAAGGTATGTTTAAAGTTCACCTTTGATGAGCGGGGATGTCTTTCACTAGACCACGTTGCTCCAAGCCCCATCCAACCTGATCTTCTACACTTCCAAGGATGGGGCAGCCACAGCCTGGGGGTTTTAACCTGGCTGTTATGGTCCAACCCTTCTCCTCAGACAAACAGAACTTTGAGCCTTGGCTCAGTTATTGGCACAGCTGTCCCATGATCAAAACCTCAGGGAAATACCACAATTAAAGCCAAGATGAACTTCAAAGCTATAGCTGGACATCAGAGAGCTCTGAGTCAGAGCCAAGGAGTGATTAGGAGCTCAGAGAGCAGGTGATGGTAGCAAGAGGCAGGTGCACACACACACACACACATGGAGATGCTGGTCTGAGGATTTAGTTAATGGGAGCTCAGCTGCACCTTTTTCCTCTGCCAGTGCTTTCCTTTGCTCCTTCCTTTCCCTTCGGCCTCCTTTTCCTCTGCATTCCACAAAATGAGCATTTCATGGAAGTGGAGCATCCAAGTGAAGCAGAGCTGGCAGCTCCTCGAATGGGTGGAATGCCTCCCTTGTTCCCAGATCAAATTTTGGAATGCAACATCTGCCTCTTCCTGAAGGTCGTTTGGATCCTGGATCAGGGATGCTGCACCACTGCTCGCCACATCCTTATTGCTATGCTGTGCCTATGGCCACTATAAATGTCCTGTCACATTAAATGCTGGTTCTTTACAGGTTTTGGGTGGGAGGGGGTACATAAAATGCAAAGCAAACCACAAAAGCCCACTCTGATGGGACCAGTGTGATTTCTGCCTTGACTTACGTGGGTGTGTGGAGGAATCTAGAGGTTTTGCTTTGGATTTACATTAACAGAAGAGTTGGAAACCTGTGGGAAATCAAGATGATGCTAATGCAGTGAGGGGGCTGGAGCACTCGTGGCTGAGTAAAAGCTAATAAATAAATGCTGATGTTTAAGATCGTGCTGCCCTCTCTCCTTGAACAAGCCATTCCCAGCCCTCCTGGGTGCTGATCAGATGTTTTCTCACTGGGGGGTCGATGTAAACATCTCCCTGGTGGGCAGAACTCAGATCAATCAGAGGAAGAGGGTGAGATCCCTCAGGAGGAATGGGAACAGAGCAGCCAGCACTGAGGCAGCCACATTCAGCTCCAAGCCGCGCTGCTGGGAATGGTACCTTGTCACAGTTTGATATGCATGGCAGCAGTGAGGATGCAGGGATGCAGGGATGCAGGGATATAGGGATACAGGAAGCCACTGACAGCAAAACTCAGGACTGTAGTGAAACTGGAGAGCAGCGGAACAAACTTCCCTTCTCCAGCCTGGGAGAAGTGTGGCTGGGTGGGCAGGCGATGAAAACACAAATCAAGCTTCAGACCTGCAAAGCTGGCAGAGGTTTTCCTGCTGGAAGACTTCCCTGCCATGCCAGCCTGATGGTTTTATGTGGACAGTGGGATTGTAGTCCAGTCTGCTCTAATTCCTGCTTTCCCCTGCCAAGGGATCTGTCTGGGAGGAGAGACGTGCCTGACCTGCAGACACAGCACCCCAGCATTTTGCAAGGAGCAGGAATAAGGAGCAGGTGCTGAGTGGAAAGACACGGATCTGCTTGTGCTTTTCTCAGGAAAGCAGGTCACGGGGGAGGAGGGGGAGGCATTTCCCAGCCTTGCTGCTGCAAATGTATTTAACCAAAGCTGTGCTGGTAACCAAACCCTCTGCCAGCCCCTCTGGAACTCATGCAAAGAGGGATTGCTATCAAAACCTTTTAAACCCACTTTCTGCTAATGAAAATGGTTTGCGGAGATACAGGCTGGTGGAAACCTCTCTGCTCTCAGCAATATTTCTTCATTAAGCTTTCTCCTCCCTGCTTCCAAACCTGTTATGTCTCTGTACCCCTGCAAGCAGAAAGGACAGAGTGTTTCCCAAGGAACCCAGGCAGTGGATTTGATATATTCTATTCTATTCTATTCTATTCTATTCTATTCTATTCTATTCTATTCTATTCTATTCTATTCTATTCTATTCTATTCTATTCTATTCTATTCTTCTGTATTCCATTCCATTTCATTCCATTCCCACTTTCAGTGACACCCCTGCCCTCAGCCAACTGACTCACCCAAACTGGACAGATGTTGCAGCATCTGTGCAAACTCACCCTCAACTCTCTGCTGTGTTTTGTGTGCTGAGGTTCAGCTGAGGAGCACTGACAGGTTTTGGAGGGACTCAAAGATTGTTCATTCCACAGGGAGTTTCTGACTTCCCACTTAGCGGGAAGATGTGGAATATTCCTCAGCTAATTAAATACCTGCCAATTATAAGGCAGCCCCAATGATGACTCTGCTGGCTAAAGCAATTTATACTGAGAAATGTCTCCGCTATCCTGTCTGTGGTTTGCAGCACCGGCAATGGCCTTTACTGCAGAAATTGCTGATTGTGCAGCAGAAGGCACAGTCCTAGGAGTGAAATGTCCTTTATTTCCTGTCCATCCATCCACCCCAATCCGCCCAGCAATAAAATGCACATAAACCAGTGCCAAACACATCCATCTCTGCCTCCTCCCTTGGCAGAGTGATCACTACAGCCCTGCTCTGCACCTCCCGCAGGCCTGCGCAGATTCCGTGGGCTCTGGCTCCGTGTTTCAGCATCATTCCAGAGTGAGAGCCAGCTCCTGCTTGTCAAAGGCTTGTGATACAGCCTGCCACGGAGCCTGGAGGGAGCAGGGATTGTTCCATAGCTCCTGAGCTGGGAAATTCAGAAGTCCCCCTGAGACTCACTGAGATCTCATGTATTAAGCCGATAACAAAAAATGCACTCAACCCTGCTGGCACTCCCTTTCCCAAGGCCCAGGGGGAGGCAAGGAGCACAGGGATAAGCCAGCAGTATCATCATCATGGATGAAATGCAGAATCCCATCAGGAAGGTTTTATCCTCTGTCTCAGAGCTGCACATGGACAGGGTGCTTTCTTAAAAAGCCAAACTGGTAGCTGGAGCCAGGAGTCTCAAAAGGAGGAGGGTGTAAAAGAGGGATTGCAGGTGCTGCAGCTCTCTCTGTCCAAGCTGGGAAGTTGGAGAGAAGTAAATGAGCAACAGAAATAGGAGTTTCCCAGCTTTTCTCTAAGGAACAAACAGCAGATATTTTGCAGAAAAGGAACTTTCTGAATCCACTGAGGAAAAGGAATTGAGCTGGGGAGGGAGAATGTGGAAACCAAAGGGAGTCCAGGTGTGTGTGCAGAGGGGATGAAGTTGATCAGAATGCTTAATTCTATACTAAAGGGTCCTGAAAGGAAAAAGAGTTGGAAACCACAGTTCTAAGTCTGACTGTGTTCTCCCCAGCCCCTCCAAATGTCCCTGCTAACACCGCTGGCTTGTGAATCAAGGTCATCCCCACAGACTGGAGAGCGAGGAGACAGGTGGGTTAGGACCAAAGGGATGAAGCTGCTGGTCCCAGCCTTCACCTGCCCAAGGGTAACTGAATTGAGCAGGAAAAGTACAGTGGATGTGACAGCTCCCACTCCGTCCTCCTGTTTGATCTTTCTTTCTTTCGTGAGATGACAAGCGATGTCAGAGTGAAGGAGTAGCGCTCACAAGCTGGTGGCTCCCAGGCCACCTCTTCTGAAAGCTTTTCTGGGAGGGAGGGAGGGCAGGAGAACAAAAATAAATGCTCCTTGCGAGCCCTGTGTTCAGGGGTCCCAAAAACGGGTTCCTTTGTCGCTCCCACTTCAGAGCAGCAGAAAATGTTCTGAGAGTTCCTGTCAGTTTTGCTGCATTTTGAAGCCATTTCACCCATGAACAGCTCAAAAACAAAGTGACACTTGTCATTTGACCAACAGTGCTTCCTCCTAAACTCCCTGAAAACACTAATCTGCGTAAAGGCAAATGTAAAAGAAAATTCAGAACTGTAAGTGACCTAGAAAAGGAGATTTTTTGTTCAGCTTCAGTTGCAATAACAGCACATTGAAGGCTGTGAAATACTTGGGCATGACAGTAATAGGAGTCATGTAAGTCCTGTTTCACAGGCTGCAGCAGCAGCTCTTTCCTGCTGCTGAAGACAGAACAAGCAGGACAATCTCAGCTGCCTCCCAGATCCCAGGAGGACCTGGCAGAGCTGGCAATTAGCAAAAGCATCTTTTGCACTTGTAAGCTGAATGAATTGGGTGGAAATGAACTGGGAAGCAGGGAAATGCCCAATGCCATGATACCATTTCTAACAACACTTCTGAGATGCTGATGCCTGACTGGAGAAAACACAGCAGCCTCCCAGAAGGGGGGGTGGCGGGGGGATTTCTTTTTATAGCTATCTGAAAAAAAAAAAACCAAACCAAAAAAATCAAAACAGTTTTTGTCCCACAACTGTGATATTCCTGGGAATACTTATGGAATGCACCTCCCTATCACTTCAGACTACATTAGGGCATTAGGAAGCATTTCTTTATACAGAGGGTGGCCAAACACTGGGACAGGATTCCTAGAGAGGTGGCCAACATCCTAAGCCTGTCAGTGTTTGGGAGTCATTTGTGAAACACCCTTAATAACTTTTGGCTAGCCCTGAGTTGGTCAGGCAGTTGGAGGAGGTGACGGTGTTAGTTCCTCTCAACTGAAAATTCTATTCTATTCTATTCTATTCTATTCTATTCTATTCTATTCTATTCTATTCTATTCTATTCTATTCCATTCATCATCTCCATACCATTCCTTGTGTGGACACAGGGATCTCCTGTGTGTCTGCACCACCATGCTGAGCCAGTTCCAGTTCTGAACTGCAGGTTGATTTCTCCCCTGGGAATCAACTCCCCCCTTCCTGCCCCATTCCAGTCATCTCAGTTCCACCTTCCCTTTCACTCTGAGCTGTTTCTCCTGGGGATGAACAGCACATTCTCTGCTGGGACTAATCAGTGCAAATTTAATGACTGCAAAGGTTCCTGGGCTGAAGCAGAGCCGTGTGTGTGCTCCAGCCCTCCTCAGCCATGCACTCACACTGGCTCTCCTTGTGCTACCATGGGTAAATTCCCTTTTTGGCATCAAAAATCCTTCCCTTGAGGTAACTTTGCTGCTGAAGGATGATTTTCCCAGCCAGGACCCAGATCCTGCAGCAACGTTTGGCACAGGGAGCTCCCTCTGCTCTCCTTGTGTTGCTCCAGGTGCAGCAGCTCCAGAGACACCTTTTTTCTTGAAGCTGCCTGGATTTTAGGAATTTGCATTGCAGTTCTCTGCCTCACTCATCACTACCAGTAACTAAACAGGCCCTTGGAGCATACTGCTAAAGGTCAGGAAACTCTCCAGCACAGTTTTGACCAACACATGGGGGACATGGCCTGAAAAGGATCTGCCTGAACATGACAAACTTCCCAACAGCAGCGATACATTACTGCAGCTTTCATTTGGGCTTGTATGGAAGATTAAAGAAGGCGATCCCCAAGCTGACAGCCAAAAGACCTGCAAACAGCTCTTTGCTCAGTCCCGAGTCTCAGATTATGGGTGAAAAATCATATGCATATTGACAATCCCTGGGCCAAATCCCATGGAGTGCCCTTGAAGTTGTCAGGAGCCTTACTGAGGTTTGAAGGATGCTCAGTATTCCTTAAGATTTGACATGTAAGACAAACCCAGCATTAAATAAATAATAACCATAGTTAAAACCAGAGTAGCATTCTCCTGGATTCTCTTCTCCTCTGGGCTCCTGTTCTCCTAAAATAGGACACAGTTAACTTTTATTCAGAGCCACCAGCAGAGCCATAAGAGAGGAACAAGGGATCTGATTGTGGCTCAACTCTGCTCATCCTCGGTGACAGTGGTTAAATTGCTCCCTTGGTTTCTCCTTCCCCACCTGCCAATGGCAGCAGTTTGGTTTTAGGGGACAGCCCATCACTCATCAAGAAAATTAAGACCCTTTCCATTTTTGTCTCCTTGGTTGACTGGTGATAGATTGAATCAATCACCAAAAATGAGGGGAAATGATGTACTTCCTGCCCACTTTGCTGCCTCTGCTTCCATCCACAGCAGCAAGAAAGACTCTCCTCAAACCATCAGAATTCCACCTGGGAAGATCGAGGATCTTGCTGGGTGAGGCTTTGGGCAGCCCTCATAGAACCACAGGATATTTTGCTTTGGAAGTGACCTGAAAGATCATCCAGTTCCAATCCCCTGCCACGGTCAGGGACACCTTCCACTATCCCAGGTTGTTCCAAGCCCCATCCAACCTGGGCTTGGACACTTCCAGGGATGGGGCTTCTCTGGGCAGCCTGTGTCAGTTCCTCCCCACCCTCACCCTGCCATGCAGAGGTGAATTTGTGCCCTCAAAGACAGGCAGCAACTCCCCTGCCTGACTTTCTGTCCCACCAACATTCCACATGCACAATAAATCCCCTTGAGAGGCAGCTCTGGCCTAGGGCAGGGGCAGCTCTGGGAGATGAATACTCATATTCCAACGGGTCAGTGCTGTAATTGAATTAAAGTATTTGCAAAGCCCTGGAAAGAGCCTTGACAAGTCTGAAAATCGTTACAGGCCTTGTAATTGGGCTTCCTGACCTTGCTGTGTCAGTTATTTTTCTCTCTTCAGCTCCTGACTGAGGGTTAAAGTGCATCCAAATAAATCCAATGGTCAGGGCACAGAGGATCTGTCCTCTCCAGGAGGAAAGCTTTGCCTACTGCCTTCCAGGAAGGCTCAGCCCTGTGGGTCTGCCTGACCCTGCTCTTCCCATTCTCCCTCTGGGGGGAGAAGCTGCTGTGCTCCCTAATCCAGTCTGCTGTCAGAGTTGTCTCGGTGCATCATTTGTTTGCTAATCCTCATCTGGGTGCTCCCTGAATTTGTTAATCCTCCTCTGGGTGCTCCCTGCATTTTCTAATCCTCATCTGGGTGTTCTCTGCATTTGCTAATCCTCATCTGGGTGCTCCCTGCATTTTCTAGTCCTCATTTGGGTGCTCTCTGCATTTGCTAATCCGCTCCGCCAGCCAGAGCTCAGGCAGCCTGTGGGATGCACAGGCTGGTTTCTTGCCCTCACAGGATCAGTCTCACAGTGATTGCCCCGAGTCTTGCCAGTCTCATTCCACTTCCTGAAGACTAAAATTCCCATGGGAACACTCTGCTTCTCACACAATTCAGGTGTGATGGGCAAAGCTGTGAGCTCCTCTGGTTTGGGTGACCAGTTCAACCACCAAGCCCACCTTTAGATAACCAGTTTTCAGTGATAAACAAGAATACTTATTTTTGCCACTTGCTACCACTTAAAGGAGCTCCTCGCTCCTGGATTTCATGACATTTGAAAGAGCTGTCTGATGTCATTAGTGCAGGAGACTCAGGGAAAACTGAGGCACAAAGCTTACACTGATTTGCCCAGACACACAGAAAGTTCATCATTAGACAAAGGCTGTATCCCAGGCAGTGTGTCCTCTTTTCTCTGCAGTTTCAGCAGAACATTTCATCTTCTAGTGCAGTGCACAAGCAGTCAGGTGAAAATGAGCACAAGTCCTTTCCTCCTCTTTAAAAATACGGGTAAACTTTCCCCATCCTTATTCACAGTGAGCCAGTTCTCAGCACTTTTGGACCACATTTATCAATCCTACCTTCTCCATAATCCTACCAGTCATTCCTACCTTGTCCATCCTACCATTCCAGCATCTTTCAGCAATGACATGAACTCATAAACCCATCTCTGCAGCCTGACCATTTCCCATGGGTTCCTGTGAAAGTTCAGGAGATGAAACAAGATATTAAGAAGAAATTATTTAGTGTGAGAGTAGGGGAGCCCTGGCACAGGTTGCCCAGAGAAGCTGTGGCTGTCCCATCCCTGGAAGTGTTCGAGGCCAGATTGGATGGGCTTTGGATCAATCTGGTCTGGTGGAAGGTGTCCCTGACTATGTAATGGTGTTGGAATTGAATGATCTTAAAGGTCCCTTCCAACTCAAACCATTCTGTGATACTCTGATAAAACTTTAGCAATATTGTGAATATGATGGGTGTGCTGTGTTTCTGACTTGCATGCTGGGGTAGTTCACAGACTTGTTCAAAAATGAAGCATTTTAAGAAGTTCATCTGAGCTTGCCTCAGTCTTTCAAAGAAGCCTGATGGGGAAACTTCTTCTTGTGTTCCTAACAGAGACACATGGGATATAACCTTCCTGAGCATCTACCTAGTGCTGATGGTCTGGGCTTTGCACAACCCTGGCTTTGAGATACCTTCCTCACATCAGGCACAGGCTGCTCTGCAGCTTCCAGCAAAGCCAAGCAGTGCTCCGGAGGATGCAGACCTGATAGGATCTGCAGGTTTAGAGATAGAACCATTTGGGAAGTCCTGCTCTGGAACCAGACAGCCTTTCTTGTGCTGAGAATAAAGGCAATCCAGCAAAGACATACACAGAGGGTGCTGAGTGTTCTTCTAGTGCAAGTTTTTGTGTCTCTTCCATGCACCTGAGCCTGCCTTGAAGTTGCTTCAAAGCTGCTCCCTGTTGGCTGTTGAGTTACTGGAGTTTGAGCACACCAAGAGTAGGAATCAGATTTCCCCAACCTCCTTTTCCCCCCACACTTCAAGGCTTGGAGCTGTAAATCAAAGCTCTCCACCAGCACATTCAGATGCCTGTACTGTGTTACTACAGTCTCAGCCTGGAGTCCCTTCTTGCAACCTGGGAAGTCAAGTTGGCTTTTCAGGATGAGCTAAAGAAAGCCCTCAGCAGCCTGGCATGTCCATGGCAGATGGGTCTGGGAGAGCAGGCAGGAATGTAGGGAAGGTGAGTCAGACATTTGTGTGTGCACATGCCCTGCACACACACACAAACACACACACACACACACACACACACACATACACACACACACACAAACTCTGGAGCTCCTACGTGCATTTAAACTGTGCACGTGTGGTTGTACAGTCCCTGCACAGGTGGAAAATGGGTTGGATTAACAGCCTCACCTGGGTGCTTGTGTGCATTGTCATGTGAACATGTGGTTTTGTGGTGTCCACACACAAATATATACACATAACATGGGATCATAGAATCACTTAGGTTGGAAAAGACCTCTAAGATCATTGAATCCAACTGTGAACCCAGCACTGCCAAGGCCACCTCTAAACCATGTCCCCAAGTGCCACATCTACATATCTTTTAAATCCTTTCAGGGATGGTGACCAACAACCTCCCTGGGCAGCCTATTCCAATGCTTGACAACCCTTTCCATGCAGCAATTTTCCCTATTAGCCAATCTAAATCCCCCCTGGAGTAAGCTGAGGCTATTTCCTCTTGTCCTGTCGCTTTTTCCCTGGGAGCAGAGCCCGACTCCCACCTGGCTCCAGTTTCCTGCCAGACAGTTGCAGAGAGAAAGTAGGTCCTCCCTGAGCCTACTTTTCTCCAGGTAGAACCCCCACAGCTCCCTCTGCTACTCCAGACTCTTCCCCAGCTCCATTGCCCTTCTCTGGACACACTCCAGCACCTCAATGTTTTTCAATGCCTAAAACTGAGCATATACATATATATATAACCATATATACCAACACTGCCTTGCCCTGGCAGATACCTGGAGCCCTCACCTGAGCTCACATTCCCACTGACGGCCCACCAACACCCTGCAGCTCTGGCTGTGCCCAAAAACACAGTCACACGTCTGTAGTCACTCTCAGGCATCAGCACTTGCTTGTTGCCACACATTCACCTATTTATACCCTTGCACATGCATTTTTTTACATGAATACATGGCACAATCACATGTGAGCACATAAACCATCCTGAATCCCAGGAGGTTCCTGCTCACAGCTCACATTCAGCACCGAGTTGAGGTTTGGCATTATTGAACCCAAAGGCCCTTCCAGTGGGAGCATCCTCCAGGTGTCAGTGTCTGGCTTCTGCCAGTTCTGTAAAGGGAATTCATTTATTCCCTCCATATTCCTGACTCCTCTGCTAGGGAAGCAAGGGATCATTTGATTCAGAGCCTCTGAATCCTCTCCCCCTTTCCCTTCTGTCTAAAGCCATTACACCATGCTCTGTTGGCAGGCAGCAGAAGGCCTGTTTTGTGCTGCTCAGCTTCTCCTGCATCCTGTGCTGTGAAAGACACTGGAGAATAAGCCAGCACCTGCATTCCCAATCCCATGGACAGCGCTGGCTGCTGTGCAGCAGCTCAGCAAAGGCCAAACAAATCTGACTCCTCTCCCAAACAGGGGTGGACACAGCCCTGGGGTTTGCTGGTACCTTGTGCCAGCTGCTTTCTTGCTAACAGGGAACTGACCACTTTTTTCCAGCAACATCTGGAAGCCCAGGTGACAAGGTATTTCCAGGAAAAGGTGCCCTTGGAATAAGCAGATGCCTGGGAAAATAGTCCCCTGGAAGCTGTTCTTAGTGCTTCCAGCAGCTAGAGAGCTCAGGTTGAGCAGGGATAAATCCTTGGGCTCTGGAAATGTGACTGGGTTTCACTGCATTGCTCTGTCTTGTCTGTTCTCATCCAGGGCTAAAAAAAGGCTCCTGGGACCATAATTCCATCTGCCTGGTCGCACACTGCGAGTGCAGTCAGACAGGCTGAATTAAGGGATACTTTTAACTGGGTTTAACACAGGGGAACTAATGGGAATATTCAGATTAACCTCCCTGCATGCCTCTGTGTAGCCAGGCTGTGCAAGCACAATGCTTTCCTCTCTCACAGACATCCCCTCAATACATCCACAGGAGCACTTGGGAAAGGCAAGATTTGCAGCTGAAGCTGAAACTGAAGTTGTGGGGAATAAAACTGATTTAGGACAAGGGGGCTGAAACAGGGGGACTGGCGAACACCAGCACAGACACCCTGTGTGGGGTCACCTGAAGGGCATGTCACTGTGTGTATTGCTCCCCCACAGATAGCTGGAGTGATGCAGTAAAGAATATATAATATGTAATTAATATATTAAAAGTCATTAATAGGTCCAAAGGGGAGAGCAGTGCTTTTATTTCTCATGGGGCTTTGGGGTTGTAACAGACCAGCAGGTCGAGGGAGGTGATTCTGCCCCTCTCCTCTGCTGTTATGGGACCACAGCTGGAGTTCTGCCTCCAGCTCTGGGGCCCAAAACATAAGAAGAATGTGGAGATGTTGGAGAGAGTCCAGAGGAGGCCACAAAAATCCCCAGATGGCTGGAGCCCCTCTGTTCGGGAGCCAGCCTGGGAAAGAGAAAGCTCCAGGGAGACCTTAGAGTCTACCAATGCCTAAAGGGACTGTAAGAGAGTTGGAGAGGGACTTTGGATAGGGATGGAGGGACAGGACAAGGGAGAATGGCTTGAAACTTAAAGGAACTAGATTTAGATTAGGTATTAGGAAAGAATTCTTCCTTGGCAGGGTGGGGAGAGCCTGAATCAGGTTGTCCAGAGAAGCTGTGGCTGCCCCATCCTTGGAAGTGTCCAAGCCCAGGTTGGATGGGGCTTGGAGCAACCTGGGATAGTGGAAGATGTCCCTGCCCATGGCAGGTGGGTGGAATGAGACAGTCTTGAAGGTCCCTTCCAACCCAAAGCATTCTCTGATTCTGTTTCCTCTCCCGTCTGTATCTGGTGGGACTCATTTGTCTCTGTCAGCACAGACAAGCTGAGTTACTGCCTGAGTTACTACAGCTCTGGCAGGATCATTAATGTGCTGGGTGATGGACAGGGGAGAAGGGAAGCTGTTTGTTGTCTTTAGAAAGCTTTTCTTTAAAAGACAGGCACTGGGAGATGAATTAACTGATGAGCAAAGCACGTCCATGGGATGTTATAGATAAGATGACTCCTGTGTGACACTTTTCTGGTGGCAGTGGAACAAAGTACCTGTACATGCCCTCAAAAGGAAACCAGATGGAGACCAGCAAGACTGGGGTAGCAATAAAGCCCCAAAAAGCACAGGAAAGAAGCCTTTCTGCTTTATTTTTCATCCAGTGCATCAGAGGTTTTCAACAATTAGGGTGAAGCCCATGGAGCTTGCAGGGTTTCCAGCTCCTCACACTGCATTGTAGTGACTTTCCTGTATCATGTAGGACAATCAGCCAGGAATTCAGACAGCTCTGGATTCTGCAGGTCAGACGCTGATCCCACCCTGAGAACAGCAATTTCAGGCAAAGCAGCTGCACTGCAAGACTCATGGGATGGCTGGACCACAAACACCCCAAAGAGTACAATTACCCTATGGAAAACTCATGGTGTCTGACAGGCAGTACCTCCTTCTGGGATGTTTTTGGGGCTCCTCTGAATTGCTCCAGACAAAACAAGAAAACAAAAACACCCCCACAAGCTTACACTGACACTGCAGAGCTCTTCCTGAGGATTGTAACTCTGTGTGACCACCTTCAGTCCTGCCAGTCCTTGATCCACACAGCTCATTAACCATCCTCTGGAAGGACCAACGCACATCCTACACCTCAGGCAGTTCCTGCCTGAAAAAAGCCCATGAACAGAGTTGTCCTCAGTGCTGTAGCTATATTTTGGGATTCTGTAAGTTTTCAAGTGCCCTGCAAGCTGAGGCACTGTTTGTTTTGCTCTCCCTGCCCAACCTTGCTGTGCTGTGTCACCTCCCTACACAGTGAAGTCTGAATTTCCTAGATAGGTTAAAGGCTTTAATTACTGGAATAGATGATCTTTCCCAAGGGAAGTTAAGAGTGTCCTTGAATTAAAACCAAAGATTCCTGAGGCATTTTCTCTTTCAAGAGTAAAAAGCTTTTATGCAAATATTTTTGAAGGTTTGGGAGGCCTCTTAAGATCAGTTATTAAAATGCCTGGATATTAAAATGATCCTCTTGGAGACAGAGGAGCAGAGAATAGTTAGTTGGTGGAGCCAGGCAGATCCTCTAAGACCAAGCACTCCCTGACAGATCTCATGTTGTCTCTCCAGACATTTAATAGAATCATGGAATGGTTTGGATTGGAAGGGACCTTATAGGACACCTAATTCCAATCTCACTGCCATGGGCAGGGACACCTTCCACTGGATGAGGTTGTTCCAAGCCCCATCCACCCCTGCCTTGAACACCTTCAGCCATGAGATATCCACAGTTTCTTTGGGCAGCCTGGTCCCACACTATCCTCACAGTAAATAATTTCTTCCTAATATTCAATCTAAACTTACTTTATTTTAGTTTAAATCTATTCCCCCTTGTCCTGTCACTCCATGCCCTCATCAGACATCCCTCGCTTTATGGTTTGTGACTACTCCTTTCCATGTCATAACAGTCCTCGTCATTGACCTGATCTCATGCTCAAAGAACACCAAAACACAGCTTTGGAGGTCTGAGTACACAAACTCATCATCCCCATGGGGCAGTGGGACTGTTCTGTAACACTCACCAGCCCCACATTTTCCTCTGCAGCCACAGAATCACGGAATCATTAAGGCTGAAAAGGTCATCGAGTCCAACTGTTCACTCAGCACCACTGTGCTCACCACTAAACCTCATCCCCAGGTGCCACATCTACACATTTTTTGAACACTTCCAGGGATGGTGATTCCATGGGCAGCCTGTCCCAATGCCTGACAACCCTTTCAGTAATGAAATTCTTTCTAAAATCCAAACTAAACCTCCACTGGTGCAACTTGAGGCCATTTTCTCTCATACTGTCATTTGTCATCTGGGAGAAGAGACCAACCCCTGCCTCACCACAACCTCCTTTCAGGGATGTGTAAAGAGCAATGAAGTGATGCTGCCACTACTAACAACAAACCTTGGCAACTGTCTCCCTCCTCCCTTTGCCACATGACATTCCTGTTGTGCACCAGAGCAAGGCAGATGAGAAATACAAATCTGGTGATGCACAAGACCATGCAAGCACGTGGATGACTTTATCCATCAACTCCCTCTGTCCTGTTCCAGCAGGAGAAAGAAGGAGTAGGAGGCCAGATCCTGCCTGGGTATTCACTTCACCAGGGCTAAGCAGCTAATAATTACTCCAGATGAATACTCTTGGAGAAGAGCCAGAGAATGCCAAATCATTCTCTGATTCCAACTTTCAATTTACCCAGCCAGTGCTGAGCTCATTAATCACACTTGCAGCACCCAGCACAACAGAAATGAGTCCCTTGATCTTCTCCCCTCTTGTTTCATGACATGAGGAGTTGGGGGCAAGAGGAAGAGAAAAGAGATGGAAAGGTGCCACCCACAAATCTCACAGTCACTCAAAGGGGCTGGGATTAATAAATCAAAAATCCATTGTTAATAGTACAAGCTTAAATATCTATCTAAATGCAAATGAGTGAATACTCAGGGGTTCTTCCTCTTTTTTGTTCCAAGTGCTCTGTTCGACAATTCTGTCTTGGAGGAAGCACATGGCCACTTGATAATTGTTCTAATTGCAATTCTACAGTTCAGCTTTTCACAGCCCATGGATTTTAAGTGGCTGTGGCATGGTTTGGATGGGATTGAAAGCTCAGGTGGCTTCAGGAACTGGAAGGAGCTCTCATGTGAGGATTGCTTCGAGTTTCTTGCCTTTGTACCAGTTCAGTCAAAGGTCTCAAGGGGTTAAATCCAGAGGCTGGTTGACTGGATCCAGGTGGGGTTTGGATCACCAAGATCCTCAGCCTCAGGTGGTTGACTGTGAATGTGGGGAAGGTCCACCTGGCCAGCCAGCCTTGGAGCAGGAACATGGAGAGTGGCAAAGGAGGAAGCTTGAAGGACAGCACAGTTTTCTGAACAACACCATGGCAACCTGGCTTGGGCTGTACAGGGAACACAGAGGAGTGAAGAACAGGCAGGGAAATGAACCTGTAAATCCATTAAATTTGCCAGAGTTGGGAAATGGGATTTCACAGAATCACAGAATGGTTTGGGTTGGAAGAAACCTCAAATATCATCTCATTCCAATCTCCTGCCACGTGCAGGGACACCTTCCACTAGACCAGTTGCTCCAAACCCCATCCAACCTGGCCTTGAGCACTTCCAGGGATGGGGCAGCCTGAGATTCACCCACTTGCACAACCATCCTATGAGACTGATCAGTGGGAAAACCTGTAATTTAAAGAATGTGTGGCAGGAAGGAGAAGATGGGAGCAAAGAGGGCAATCACACAAGTGTGGCTGAAGCTCAGGGTTTCCTGCCACAGAGCCACCAGTCATGATCTCTACTACATACCAGGCAAGAGGTCCAGAGTGTATCCTAAAAATCCTTGTTCTAAGCAGGAAAAAATTACCCAAAGCCGTACCCAGAACTGCAAACCCTTTGACAGCTCCAGAGCGCTGTTCAAGTTCGAGGTGAGCATTCAGGACTAGAGAAGAGGGTTTGCATAATTTGCCTTTCATTAGACTTTCCCGGAAGTCAGAAGTGGTAGCAAATCAGCTTTAAAATGTTGTGCAAATCAGCTCTAAAGTATTGTACAAACAGCTTGGCAGCTCCCGTTGCCAGAGATCACCAGATCAGCTCCACATTTTGGAACATCCCACAGCAAAATCTGTTGACATCAGCATTTAGAACTATACTGCTGCTTGAGATTGTAAATGTTGATTGAAAACACTTGCAGGAAAGCACACACCCCCCCCAACACACACAGAAAGTGGAGTCTTAGCAGCAACATTTGCACAACCAATCTGCTGGGGATTTGGAATCCATCCTTGAAAACTGAACCACAGCCTCGGTGCCAAGAAATTGCCTGCTCAGCTCTTCACTGGAAATGCGTTCTTTTGATGCCATGAGGATGCAGGGATTAGAGACTGAAAGCATTCCTAGCATCTCACACTCCCAGAGGGACAACAGGCAGCCAAACAAGCTGCTAAGCCTTGGGAGCAGGAGTATGGAGCAATCAGAGCTCCCAAATCAGGAAGCGACCTGGTCTAGTGGGTTGGAACCAGATAATCTTCAGGATCCTTTCCAACCCAAAGCAGTGTGTGATTCTCTGACAAGGCAGAGGTGATTATGCTGAACTGGGCACTGCTTTACCTCCAGATCAGCAGTGGTATTTAAATTTCTCAGCCCATGATGAGCACTGGGCAACCCTTCATCTGTCTCCTACCAGGCACTTCCCAGTGCCAGCTCTGACAGACACAGGTATCCACCCGGAATGCCATCACTGCCCTCAGATCCAGCCATGTGCAAACTGGAGTTTGGTCTGGTCATGCTCAGACTACAGCTAATTAAATCCAGCTCTGGGCATGGCAGGGAAACATCTCCATCCTGCTGGACATAACCCCCTCTCTAGGATGTGGAAAGCCAAGAACAAGATGGTGTGCAGAGCAGAAGGGACATCCAAATTCTACCCTTACTTGCCAAGAATTGGATTTGTATACAAGTGCTTTAATTCCATTCCAGCATGGAGAAACAGCAGATTTAGTAGAGCAGGCCAACTCCTCCTGAGTCTGCCCACCAACACACAACCCTCTGTGCTGACCTACAGGCTCAGTCAGCATTTTGGTACATAGATATTACAAAATTAAATCTAATTTGACCAGTTTCTTGAAGGTTCACCTGCACTCAACCTTCTAATGCTGGAGCAATTTTCACTACAAGCCAGAGGGACTAGTTCTGCCCTGAGCTTCAACATGGGTGTGATTTCACAACCAGGACCCTCTGGTTTCTTCAGCTTTGTTTGGATCCACTCAGAGATGGAAAATTAATCACAAACCATCAAGAATGGTGAGCTGACTGCAAATATGTTGCCCGCCTATGTGTGCATATGCTACTTAATGGAGCATAAAAGGAGAAGAATAGAATCATTTTTCAGATGCTGCAGATAATAATAATAAATAATAATAATAAATGCAGAGGTAGGTGCCAAATGTGTGAGATCTCAAGGAGAGAAACCGACTGCAAGCACAAAAGAAGCCAGGTTGGTCCTCAAACTGAGATACAAAAGTCAATGAAGTAAAACCACCATTAAATCAAGCACTTTGTATCCTTGTCAAGTTTACTCAGGATTTAAGAGCTCACTTTTAGAATGCTGGTTTTGGTTTTGCTGGGGTTTTTGTGTTTTTGTGGGTTTTTTCTAAGATGCACATTCTTTGACAGTGACTCCCAGTATGGGATTTACGGTCCTGAGTCTTTCTGGTAACTTGGGATTTCTTTTTTTTTTCCTGCTGAGCACACTCACATCACTCAAAACCTCCTGCACAGCACCAGCCATTGCAGGAATCCTGGAAAAAAATCAATTTACACTATCACAGCAGCACAACATGAAGTTCATATCACCTGAACTTCACCACCACATGCCAGATTTGCTGCTGTGGGCTCTGATTTTACATTACTCTCCTTATGGTTCATGATTCAGGGTGAGCACTGCAGAGAGCCAAGCACTGCTGTGCCAAGCACAATTCGAACAACTCACAGTCTTGTGTCTCAGTTCACGCATCCTTTATATGGGAAAATCCAAAATTAGAAGAGTTAAAATAAGACACCACTTTTGCAAGACGTAGACTGAGGTCCAAAGCACCAAAGGAAATGCAAACACTCCTCCCTGTGAGCAGAAATACACACGATCATCTCTGCTTGGACCCTGAGAGGTTCTCCCTGCTCTCAGCACTGGACTGACATTATCTGATTGCAGATCTTTAAACATAAAACCCAGCTCAAGTGCAGCTAAAAGAAGGCAGTAAGAAGCAGTGCATGTGTGAAGGAAGAAGCACTCCTCACCAGGACAAAGGAAAAACTGAGTAGAGAGAGCAAGAACTGGGACAGACTGACACATCACTGCTAAAATTGTGATGATTTCACCTGAAAACCAAATAGACCCACAAGAATAAAGAGAAACCCACAGAACTCACCCATCATTTTCATCCCACAGGATGCAGGTCTGGTTGGTGGTTCCCTGCCAGGAGACAAAAAAAGGGAAAAAGAAACAAATCAGTGTTATGACATTTGTGGAGTATCTGGAGCAACTGGACTGAAAACTGTGGGACATATTCCACTGTAGAACAACTTCCACTGCTCTAAGCATGGTGTGTCTGAGACACACCAGGGGGACATTCATGGATCTCAGTCCTTTGAACGGTTTCTTTCACCGTTGGCTTGAAAAGCAAGGCTAAAATGTGCCTCAATTTGTTCCACATCACCATCACTGCAGAAGGATTTGGTTCTGCATCTTCTCTGACTCAACCTCCTGGTGTTCTTCCTTATTCCTCCTCTCGCACAGAATCCTTTTGCTGCTCCCTTCTGGAAAGTGGATCAAATACAGCCTGTGTTTTTGTGGGACACGGTGCTTGGAAGAACCACAACCCTGCAGGAGGAGGTCAACTGTTTTTGGAGCTGCCTGGAAGAGGTTTACCACTGACTCCAGCTGTCTTAGACCCCTTTGGAAAATCCTTCCAGGAGAGTCCAAAGCAAAGATGTGATGGATCTTATTTTCATGCTGTAGAGCCTCGGGAAGACAGTTAAGACCCACAGCAAGAACAGACCTTGAGGTGTGTAAATGTCCATCCCATACATCTGCTTAGGATTGAAAAGAGGAACCTGGAGGGGATTTTTGACTGCCTTTGAAAGCACTGAACACAACAGTAATATTCCTGTCTCCAGTACTAATGGAAGAAACCTTCCCCCCTCCTTTCCTTCCTCGAATAAGACCATTGTTACAGTCTTTTTTTTTAATGAGCTCACAATGATTCTCCCATGATCATGCCCACAATGAAATGGTGTGAATCTGGGACAAGTCTGCCCATGTTCCCTGTGCCAGCAGTGCTGTCACCCTCCTGCTGCCCTGCCAATGCCTGAGCAAGGAGCACAGAGCAGGGGAGCTTTAGAAGGGTGTTCCATACAATCATCCTTGGTAGTGACCAACAACAGGACACCAACGGTGTCAAGGTGGCAGTTGAGGACCTCAGCAGTGTTGAGGGAGATTAAAGGCTCCTGCACCAGCCAAGAGCACTCAGGGGCCCAGCAGAACCACCTCCCTCCTTGCATCAACACATTCCTGCTCTGCAGAGGCAAACACAGCTGTGGGACAGTGCAGTCCCAGGAAATACTTACATTGTACAGGTGGGAGAATTCAATTTCCAAAGGGGTGAGGAGAGACCGAGGAAATGGCTTCACAGTCACCGAGATGACTTTGGAGTTCAGAACAGTGCTGTTCCTGGGAAGAAGAGGGGAAAGAGATGCTTTAGAGATGACTTTAAAGGGGGATTTCTGTGGAACAGGGAACCAACACATCTGTCACTGGTGGCACAAGGTTTAGTGTACAGAGTGCAAGAGTTGACCCCATTAGTTTAAAATACCACCAAAGACACTTGTTGCTGAGGGACCCCATCCTTTGCCCTTTGAGCTCCCCTCAGTCACTACAGGAATGAATCATGTTTATGAACCTCATCGACTCCTAAAGCCATTGGACTTAAAAGCTGTATTTATCCCAGTAACAAAGTGGTTCTGGGCCCATTTTCTATCCCTCACATGAGGAAACAGAGTTCATTTGGACTATGATGATCCTTGTGGGTCTTTTCCAACTCAGGATATTCCATTATTTCACGTGCTTTCAAAACAAAGCCTCTGCTTTCCCTCTCAAAGGCTGCCTTGGTTGCCTTTACAGCATATCCATGGGGCAGCACATCCCTGGAAGTGTTTAAGGCCAGGATGGATGGAGCTCTGAGCAACCTGGTCTAGTGGAAGCTCATCTCATTTCGACCCACAGCAGAGGGGTTGGAACGAGGTGAGCTTTAACATCCTTCCAACCCAGGCCATTCTGTGATTCTGTGATCCTGTCTGGAGGCACTGGTGTGTATCTCAATTCCCTGAGGATCAAAAGCAAGTGGAAAAAGGCCAAACCTTTCATGTACAGGTCTAAATGTCTGTGCCCAGACAAATACTATAATAAATCTGGCAACCCTGGGGGGTTTGGCGGTTGGAAGAAGCAGTAAGTGAGGAGATACCTCCTATGTGTGTGCTGCTTCCTGGAAAGCCAAGCTCATTGTAGGCACTTCCCTGGACACTGAACATCTAAATACACAGGATTTTCCAGTGTTTCTGCAGATTATTGGTGTTTAAATAAATGAAAGGTTGCCACATCCAGCAGTTGAAAATGCTGCCATGGAGGAATTGGTAGCAGAGTGGCAGCCCAGCATCAGGCTACTCCCAGCCCTTGTGGCACCCATGGGCAAAGGAAAATATTCCCTATCCAAATCCCCACCAAATTGACAAGTACTAATAAAATCTTACACTTTTTTTTCTGGTTCTTATATTTCTTTTCACAAAGGAATTAGGTGGGAAAGTTTTGCACTTGCTTAACAGCAATAATAGTAAAAAAAAGGTTTAAAAATAGGTTGAAAAAAACCCCACTTGGAATTGTCCATGGATGTGTAAGACCAATACTAGAGGGAATAACAGCATTGGTTTAGCAGGGCAAAGAAGGAAAACAGTAATATATTTTCTTAAAAAAAAAAAAGAGGGAGGAAAAGAGAAGCAATAAAGCACAACTATCAGCCTACAAAGGAGAAGCAAAGGATCAGGGCAGCTGTAAGAAGTCAAACACAGGATCTGCTGAAAAGTAACCACCAGTGCATGTCTTCATTAGTAGCTGTGTCTGGAAGGGTCAGCTCTTGGTTCAGTGCTGCTGAGTATTTGCCGGAGCAATGCTGATTACAGCAAACCATCCTTTTGGAGGCTGAGGATCAGGTGAAAAGCAATGCAGGAAAACAAAAGCAGAAACAGCACTTGATTTTTCCATGTGGACAGTTGTAGGAACACAGGATTCACTGGTGTGCAGACAGTGGAGGTTGGTTAATGGCCAAGTGGTCACAGCTCTCTCAGATGTCCAAGGGGGCTTATAAAAAGTTGGAGAATGACTTTTTGCATGAGCAGATAGTGATAGGACAAGGGGGAATGGTCTCAAATCAAAAGAGGAGGAATTTAGATGCGATGTTAGGAAGAAACACTTTACTCAGAGGGTGGAGAGGCCCTGGCAGAAGTTGCCCAGAAGAGCTGTGGCTGCCCCATCCACAGTTCAAGTCCAGGTTGGACAGGGCTTGCAGCAACCTGGTCTAGTGGAAGGTGTCTCTGCCCATGGCAGGAGGTTGGAATGAGATGATCTTTTAGGTCCCTTCCAATGAGATGAAGCAGACATCTGCTCTATACAGAATTCCATGTACTGTCGGGTTCAATTCCACTTTGAGATGAGGAAACAGCGCAGGGAGTTCAAGACAGAGACAGAAAATTGATCCAGGTGCTGGGAAACCAGACAGAAGTTTTCTGTTGAAAGACATGTCTAACAGTCTGTTGCATGTGAGGGGCTTTTCAGTCACCCACCCGGAGGCCCAGTGCCTGGAAGTGAAAGTCAGACAAATTCAGCCTTAACATGAGACACAGGCTCCCAGCAGAGAAGGTAATTAAACATCTGAGCAGCTTTCCGGGGGAGGCAAAGGACTCAGCATCACGGGGAATCTTGCAGGAGGAAGATGAGTCGTTTTTCCTTAAAGCACATTGCAGCCCAGCTTCTAGGAAGAAAACAAAACACGTGGAGATCTGGCTTGAACAGGAGGTTGGGTGAGCTCAGAGGGCTCCTGTGTGGCTGTAAAGAGTGTGCCAAGAGCTGTAAACACCCTGCTGGGCACACGGGGCTGGAAGGTGCCAGGCTGTTGGTTCTCCCATGTCCTCTGCAGCGTGTCCAGCTGGGACCAAGCTCTGCTCGCCTCCCTGGCTTGGAAAATCAGGTTCTGTGTGTGTCCCATCTCAATTGTCACAGCTGCCAAGATCCACAGGGCTCTCTGGATCCGAGGGGACAGAGTAATGTGTGACTCAGAGAAGGAATTGCTGCTTGGGGGAGGTAAATTGGGACAATTAGGAACAGCTCAGCTGGTGCTGTTTGTTGCATTAAATCTCTTTTTCCTTTTCTTCCTTTGAGGAAAAATCACTCTGCATTGAATCAGTGTGGTCAAACCCAGGATCTGGATCCATATTGCTGCTGTGTACCCAGGAATAGCTGCTCTTCTTCGTGGTCAGAATTATTTTTTTACCCATAGGCAGCTTCACGGTTATTTAATGACATTCTCCTTTTTAATGCTGCGTCCATTTGCACAGCAGTGAAGTAAGAGGTACTTTACTGCTGCTGCTTTTATTTCTCCTTTTTTTTTTTTCCCTTTTGACTCTCCACAGGTAATTCAAGACTCCAGGTTTTTTTTTTTTTTTAAAAGAGGGACTGTCCTTTAATTAAGGAACATCTTAAATCAGCTCTCCCGTGGGAACGCTGTTCGGAAGCTGCGGCTGCTGCAGCTGCTGGTTATCGGAGCTCATTCCCTGCTTGGCCAGAGAAAGCTGAAATACTGCTGGATCATTTGAGCCAATGATGTTTATTGCCCTTCTGATCTAATTCCCACTGCTGTAATGGAAGATATTACAGAATACAGTTGGCTGACTTGCTAATTCCTCTCTGCACTCACTTGGAGCTCTTTTGCCATTGCCAGTGCTAAATCTGGAGGTATTTAAATGATTATCGGTGAGGAGAGATGCCCTGGTGTTTATGGTAAATGGGCTCACGCTAATCAGTGCAGAACAGATTTAGAAGGTGCCTTAGGATGCTTAATTTACTGCCTCAGTACCAGTCTCGGGGAAAAAAAAAAATAAATAAAAAGGAGCTAGAGAAAAAGGGAGAGGAGGGAAGGGAAGGAAGGGGAGTGCAGAACACAAAAGCTTCGGTGCCCGAGGCAGTTTGCAGTGGCCGGGAACATGGGAGACATGTGCAGCCAGGCGTACTGCTGCGCTCCTCTCCTCCCAAGCCGCTCTCTGTGTGATGCTCTCGAGGGCTCAGCGGGCTTGGCAGCTCTCCGGGAGCTCGGGAGGATCAAGGCAGCTGAGCATCCCCCATCTGTCAAACCCCCAAAAATCCCTCGTGATGAGGAGGGCGGTGTGAGAATCCATCTCCAGAGGGCAAAGGGTGGCATGGAGCGATGAGACAGCAGCAACAGCTCTGTGCCTCCTCTCCTAGCCGGGGTGCACATGGATGGGGGAAACCTTCCTGCTTCTCCAGCACATGATGCCTGCAAGGCATGGGCCTTTCCCCACCTCAACGTGCAGCATCAGTCAGGGGGGGTCAAAATATCTGCGCTGCAAGTCAAAGTCTGTCTCGTTACCCCCAGTGACCTTTGAGTTTTTCCCCTGGAAAAACAGGATGCTGCAGGCAGAGGAATCAGCAGGAGAACCTGGTGATTTCCCAGCTGCTCCCCATCCCCAGGCAGCCCCTCTTACCTCTGCAGGGAGAGGATGTTGCCCACGTTCCGGTACAGCACCGTCCCCACCACGAAGACGGAGGAGTCGTCCGACACTGCAGGACACCAAAGGAAAGGGAAGAAGAGAACAGCACTGAGACAAGCGGGATGTCACCTGTGCCCATGGGACACCCAGGTGCAGGATTTGGCCTGGCATGGAGGGCTCCGTGTTGGGGAGCAGCTGTTGTTGGTGGGATGCAGTGCCTGCTGTCACCACACTGGGTCTCTATCTGTCCCAAGAGAGGGCTCAGAGCCTTTGGGGTGACCCGGAATCCACCCTCACACAAGGCTTTCTCATCCCAAATGACCAGCCTGGTGCTCCCCTGTTCAGAAACCCACTAATCCCTGTGACAGCAGTGCAGCAGGCAAATCTGCAGGGTGGAAAGGTCTCCTGCAGCCACCCCAGGGCACTCGGACCCGTCCGGAGCTATTAGGCCTGCAGAGAGAAGAGCTGTGCTCGGGTCGACAAGGGCAGCGAGAAGGGGAGTTGTCCCACTGCGCCTCCTCTGACCCCAAAGCTCATGTCCTGCCTCGGGACCACGGTCCCAGATGAGCCTCTGAATCATCTGTGTGACCTCTGGGCATATCATTTGACCTCCTCCTCCTCATTTTCCTTTCCCTCTGCCTCCTTCTCTGCTGCCTCACGGGCCCAGCTGCAAGAAACAAGAGATCCCCCGATAAACCACAAGCAGCAGAGGCAGCCCTGCGGATGGATTTTTAGGGGAGAAAAAGCAAGTGGGCGAGTGAAAAGCAATGCTGAGGAAGCCTGGGGAAGTGGCCTGAGCTGGGGCTTCACTGATGCCTTGTACTGAGGTTGAGCTTGCTCCATCAGTGCAGGGCAGGCACAACTCTGTGTGTACATCCTTCTTATCATCAAATTGGGCTCTTGAGATAGCTGGTGAACACATAACTGGGAGAGACTGACAGACAGGCTTGCAGAGCAATTATATCACCAAAGCACATAAATCAGTGTTGGTCCATCAAAATCAGCTGTCAGCTCCCAGCAGTGAGGGGGTTTGGTGATGGTCTCTTGAAGCTGCCTGTCTCCATCCCTTTACTCGGGATAGTTACTCCTGCTCCCTGCAGCCAAAGAAAAGTGTGGCTCAAAGCTCACAGAGGTGCATCTTTGCTGTCATCACTAAGTAAACCCTCAAAAAATATACCACCAACACAAGATACTGAACAAAACAGAGGTAGAAGAGCCCTGGGTGGTACTCAGGAAACAATGGAGAGCTGAACCCTGATGGGAAGTTGTTTCTTCAGGGTGGATGTCACGTTTTGTTTGCACAGTCACTGCAGCCTGGGGACCTCAGAGCAGCTCTGTGTGAGGATGCTTGTAACAGGAATCTGGAAAACAACATCATAGGGAACTGGATACCTCTTTAGGAAAGCCCTCGGCCTCAGAGCAGGATCAGCTCTGTCTATGTCTGATGCCAGCAGTTTGTCCACCAAGTGATTAAAGGTTTCCCAAGGTGAAGGTACCACAACAAACAAACTGTGATAACCCTTCCAACATGTTCCAAATTCTCCCAGGGAGATCAGAATATCTTCAAGGCATAACAAAACACAAGGAGGGCTTGACATGATCTTTCTTCTGACAGTGACTCACTGCTTACTCTCTGAGGTGTCACTTAACTGCTCCTGGCCTCAGATTTCCCAAGGAGAAATGATGGTTGGTTCCACCCCCCATAGGGAAGCCCATGACAAGGGGTCCTGGTGTGACAAGAGGAAGCCAAAGGTTTTCTGGTAGTAACAACTCACAGTCTCCAGCCTCTGTCTCAAGAAAGGATAGCAGAGCCTGATGCAGCAGCCAACAGTTTGCCCTCTCAAAGCCATGAGTGCCACAGGTAAATCCCACTATTTCCCAGCAATTAGACCAATTTAGGGTCCTTCTGAAAACTCAGGGCTTAATCCTGCCAAACTTTGAGTCTACCTGCCAAAAGATGAGCACCTTAAGTATGTTGGTTCCTGGGACTCGCATCCAGGTAAAGGCTGATGCTCCAGCAGAGCATCCCAGAACCTTTCGGGTTCCTTCTGGATCTGGCAGTGAGGCTGATGGACCCCGGACTCACACCTCAATGCTGTGGCTCATATCCATGCCCTGCTGTGGACCCAGTGACCTCAGGGATAAATGCCTTTGAATTTCCTCTCTGGGGGCAGGAAATGTCACACAACCATAAATTCCCAAATCTAGCAGAGCTTGTCCATGGATCAGTTACTCAGTCTGATGTGTTGACCACCAACTACTTAGCCTTAGATGGTCCTGTCAGGTCTGAATCCAGTCTTGGGGGGCACCTAAAACATTTTTTGCCTATTTTTGCTGCTCATTTAGGACAAGATGTACATCCACACCCAGGCACTGAACCTGCTGCTGAAATTTTGCAAGGAGTTTAGGTCGAACTCTACATCAGGCCATATCTGAGAGCCTTATTTACTTGGTTCCAAGTATTTGTGAACAAATCCAGCTGAGCTGGAAGGAGAATTTGAAGAGCAGCCGAACAGAAGGAACCACTTGGAAAATGAAGAAATTTTCTGTTGGATTGCCCTGGATGTGCTGCCTACCTGAGAGCCCTGAAGACAGGATGCTCTTGGAGACAGTGACCTTGTCCTCTGAATTCTTGGCCCAGTCCACCATGCCCCTCCAGCCTTTCATGGGGAAGGTGATGTCGGTTGCTGCATTCGCAGGCAGTTTGTGAATGCCAAGGACTAGAGAGAAGCAAAAAATAAAAGCAGTCAACAAACCAGCTTCAATAAATCCCCCTGTGCTGAAAAAACCATTGGAAGCAATGGTGGGAAATCAGAGAGCAAGGAGACTGGAACTTGAGAGCTATGGGAGTGATGCTCTCCTCAGGTAATATTTATGCATGAGATATGACATCTGATGAAAGGAAAGGCTCTGCCTGCACTAAACCTGGCAGAAGAGAGGTCAGTCTGCTCCAGAATCTTGTCTCCAGGAGTGGCCAACAGCAGCTACTAAGAAGAAGTGTGAGAAAAACCTGAGCAAGACATCTCTTGGTCTGTCCTCCCAGCAATCAGCAAGGCTTCCTCAGTTAGTGGCTGTATCCAGATCATCAACTTTAACAGCCACCAATGGACCTCTCTTTTGTGCACTTTCCTAATCCCATCATGAACCCATCTGTACTTTTTGGCTCCTGCAGCATCCTCTGGCAACAAGTTCCATGCTGGGGTTGTGCATACAGCATAAATCAAACACTGCCTGCTGTTTGCTTGCTGCCTGATCACTCCACTGGCTGCTGTGGAGTTCTTGTGTTCAAAAAATAAAGGCAAGAGGCTAATTCTGCCCAGTTTGTCATCTGTTCTCCATTCATGGTTCTATAGGTATTTCTCAGATCTCTTCATGGGCATCTTTTCTTCATGGTGAAACCCTAAATTCTTTGGAGAAAAGCCACCCCATATTTATGACCATCCATGTCTTTCCCCAGACCTTTAATATTGCACCACCTGTTGCCTTCCTTCCTTCCTTCCCTCCCCACAGCCCAGGTTAGACAGTAATTAACAGCTTCATGGACTCTCTACCCAACATGAGGAGTGCCAATCCACTCACCCAGATTGTCTGTCACTTGGTAGGAATCCCGGAAATCCTTCATGCGAAAGCCAATGACATCAATGAAATCCTCCACGAGCCTGAACAGCTCCTTGGCATTTGGCCCTATCTGCAAAGAGAGGGAGAAGATTTAATAGATCAGACACTAATGAGCACAGCAGGAGTTTCTCTATGGGCAAAGATTCCTGCCCTTACATGTGAACTGGAAGCATATGCTGGATATAATGGAGTATTATGGAGTTGGGAAGAATGAAGACTGAGAAATCCTAAAAGAAAGCCTAGAAAAAGGGGTAGGAAATAATAATATGACATTCAGAGTGATAAAACTTAGGTTGGAGGGCAATCTTTTAAAGCAAACACAAATATCTAAGATTCTCTGAAGCAGAAGATAACTTACCCGTTTACTTTCATAGAATCAAAGAATCATAGAATGGTGGAGTTGGAATGGGCCTTAAAGATCATCTGCTTTATTTCCAGGCCCATTGACTGGAGTATTTGGCCCCAACCTCACTGCCAGTGAGCCAGAGGCATTTGGAATTGCACATCCAGAGAGCAAAGATGTGTTTGTGTTGATGTATTGAAGCTCTGCCCTTTGTCAAATTCTGAGAGCCTTTCCCAAGCCTGAGAGTCCCCTGACACTCAGGTATTGTGATACTTGGTCTGAGATATTTATTTGCTCTACTTCTGATGGTATATATATATATATGTTACCTACTGACAGGGAGCCCACAAAACATTACCTCCACCAGACTAGTTAATCTTGCTGTCATTTCACAGGTAGTAGCCACACCAAAAGACATCCACGGTCTAATGTTGCATCCCAGGCACCAGCTCACATAATCCTATCCAAAAAAGCATCACGGGCTGATTTTCTCCTTTCCTGTTTTTCTGGCAGGATCTCACTCTCCAAATAACCGAGTTCTTGGTCCCAGGCTGTCTTGGAGCTTCTCTGTCTCTTCCTTCTTTCCTGGTGTTTCCCCATTGATAAAGATATTGGCAATAATTCTCCTTTACGTGCATTTTGCCAGCCTAACAGAAGGCTGTTAAAAAATAACCAGTTTTCCAGTGACAGATTCCATAAAATATAATCCACTTGATATGAGCTGTGCTGGCTACCTGTCCTTTCCTCAGAGCACGTTTGCCTACAGGAGCTTAGCAAAAGCCATGAGAGGCTGAAGAATTCAGCTCTTTATCATCTCTTCTTTTCCTTTTCCACCACCTTCCCAGTGCCTTCTGTTCCTCACCATAATCCAGACCTTCTGAAGTGGCTGAGCAGAGCTGAAGGGACAGCTGGGGACAAGCAGGATGGGATGGAGGCAGAAGGAAGGCTGAGCCATCAAGTGTGTGAGCAAGGAGCAGCACAGGGGTGGCCATGTGTGTGTCTCTCTCCTCCTGTCCAAAGGAGTCTTGCTAAGACTAAAACTCTATCAGGACGAGATCAAAAAGTCCTGCCAGTACAGCAGCTGTGCACATAAGGATGAGAATTGAGTGAGGAAGCTATTTTTAACAGCATATTTTATATTCTATTACAGATTGAAACCACAAGGTCAAACTACATCCAGACTACACTGGCCATTGCATTTTAAGTTTTTGTCATATAATGGTGCACATAATCTCCTCAAAAAGCACAGTATGCCTTTTGTGAGTAATTTTATGGGTTGTTTGGGGGTTTATTTTCCTCGAACAACATCTCTGCTTGTGGGGGGCACAGGGTATTGGGTTGTGAAAACAAGGAAGTAGGGTTTATTTTTAATGATCAAACTTGGAGCCAAACACCTTGTTTTAAAAAATTGGTTTATCTTGGGACATGCAGGGTGCAATTTTGGTTGAGCAGCTTGAAGGGAGAAAAACAAAGACTGTGGAAAACTGTTGTCATCCAGTCCATGAAGATTTCTGTGTTCTAAAGTGTTGGGCTGTCATCTGAATTCTCATTAAAATAGGCAGCAGCCAAACTTTCTCCCCACGATATTCCCAATCCACATGTAGGTTATGGTGATGCTGGAAGCAGGCTGGGCTGTGTCTGGCTATAGGTGCAAAGAGCAGATTGCACAGGGAAAGCCAGTGGGAATGACTTGCCACACAGAGTAAGCTGCAGCTGTTTTTAAGGGCATCAACAGGGTTTCCCTGTTGTCATGACAACTTGCCAGTCTCCTCTGCTCTGTGCTGAAATATGTACATGCACCTGAAGGCTTGAAACCAAGTATTTGGTCAGAGAATCACAGAATCACAGGTTAGTTTAGTTTGGAAGGGACCTCAGAGGTCAACTGGTCAAACCCACTTGCTCAAGCAGGGCCACCTAGAGCCACCTGCCCAAGCCTATGTCCAGATGGTGCTCTATCACACCTGGAGACAGACCATGGAATTCTCATCCAAACACAATGGGAAAATACAAGATAACAGGTTGAAGAGAGGAGAAAGAGAGGTTCTAAGACTGCTCAGCCCCTGACAGAGTTCCTGTTGCATGAAGGACATCTATTCAGGTCCTTGTCTCATGTTCTGTACTGTCAACAATTGTGCCAGCACTTGCTGTTAAAAGTTTTTCCCAGAGGACTTTCCCTGGTTGGTGCAAATATAACTGAACTCTGCGGTTGCTTTGTGTGCTGGGTGATTGTTTTTTTCTCCATTATTTGCTATTCCCAGATCTCTTTGAGGAATTTTTCAGCTGCAACAGGTGGCTAAAAATGAGTTGCCATGTTCTGACCCATCCCTCCAACTGCCTTCCACAGGACTGATTTCTCATAGTCTGAGTTATATTCCTTGTCCAGGTTATTCTGCAAGATGAACTTGTTTGAGACTTTGAGAGTTGAGCAAGTTGAGAGTTTGTGTTCCAAGGTTCAATACTGAGGAATGGACGTGGGAGGAATGAAGTTTATCAAGGACCCTTCCAGCAGAGCTGCTGGTATGAGGCAGAGCTTTTTCACTGTGTTGTGATGCCCAAAGGCTGTAGTGAGAGGACAGCACTGAGCAGCCCAAAGGCTTGTCATAAGAATGGCAAAGGGACAGGGAATAGGTCTGAGACAAGCCCACAGCAGAGTTCAACTGGGGCAGAAGAGACAAGGGCCAAATAAAACACAGCTAGAAAACCCAGCAAAATCATCCCCTAACACAGAATTGTTCATACAATCATAGAATGGCTTGGATTGGAAGGGATTTAAAAGATCATTTAGCTCCAAACCCCTCCCATGGGCAGAGACACCTTCTACTAGACCATCTTGCTCAAAGCCCCAGCCAGCCAGGCCTTGGGCACTTTCAGGAATGGAGAGTTGGGAATTCAGCAGGACTCTCAACCTTAAGAGAGCGGAAATAAAACAAAACATAACAAAACCTGTGCTCAGCTCATGCTGAGCAGAACCAGCAGCTCAGCTGAGCAGACCCCAGCTTTGAAAATCCTGCCTGTCCTGCAGCTTTTTAGTCAGGAACTCAAACCCATGTAATCCCACTGCTTTACCTTGGCAAGAGGAAATGGTGGAATTAGAGAAAGCCATCAGGATTATAAACACCAAACCAAGCTTGACCCTTGGCAGCTATCCAAAATTTTATCTCTACCACCAGCATTTCACTGTTCTTCATGCAGAGACTCTGGCTTTGAGCTGAGATTTTGTGGTACACAGAGTTGCTCCATCAACATGACTCAGCCTAAGCTGACATTAAGCCCCATGAACAGTTGCATGAGAGAGTTGACTGGCCACCAGCTCTGGGTCTGACCACTGCCTTCTGTGTCTGGGTACTCTGCCTCTTTCATCATGAGGATTTATCCAAGGAGAAGAGCATTGGTGGATGGGGACATTTTGTGGTCTGTGGCCGAAACAGATACATGTTGCACACAACACACGCCAGAATCACGGAGTCATAGAATATCCTCAGTGGGAAGGGACCCACAGGGATCATCAAGTCAACTCCTGGCCCTGAACAGGATACCCCAAGAATCTCACCACGTGTCTGAGAGTGTTTTCAAAACACTCCTTGAGCTCTGTCAGGCTTGGTGCTGTGACCACTTCCCTGAGGAGCCTGTTCCAATGCCCAACCACACTCTGGGTGAAAAACCTCTTCCTAATATTCAAAAATTCTGGGCAAGAAGACCTAGGAGGTCATGTAGACACTTGGAAATTCCTCTCCTCAAGGCTTAACCCTATGCTGAAAACACATTTCACTTCAGGGAAGGTGCTGAAGGTTCATACCAGCTGAGCTTCCTCCCATTTTTCCCGGTTTTCCTCCGATAGAAGATTGCTGATGATCTGGACAAAGTTCTGGAGAAGAGAGACAAAAGAGGACAAAAGAGGTGGTTAGTCAAACATAGCCCAGGCTGGGAAGGACACAGGGATGTGAGAGGATGTGAGAGGAACCAGACGTGCTCCAAGAGGGTTCTCATGGTCCTGTTCTTAAAGGGTCCCACAGCATTTCACAGGTTCCCAAGGATGTTAATGACAAACAGGTTGCAGTAGGGCTTTTTTCCCAAGGCCTTCTCTTTGACTACTATATTTCCTAAAGGTTTGGACTGGGAATATGTCTTGTATCCATTACTGGTGGAGGGATATAAGATACTCTAATGTAAATATCTGTCAGAAACTGAACAGAAAAAGGTGATCCTTCCTTGCATAAATTCCTTTACATTCTATTTTGTAACATTTTCTGTTCTTTCAATATATGAGAACCTTGTGATCCTCTTTAGCCTGTGACCAGGCAAGAGAAGCAGAGATTGATCAAGAGGCTGCTCTGCATCATAGAACCTTTGCAGCACACTATGAGAAGGAAGGAGATGGAAAATTTAAGACTATTGATTTTTTTTCTGTAGTTTTACTACTCATTGCAGATACTGAAGAATCAGTTTAATGTTTCAAGTCATGGAGTGATGACCCATCCTGAGGGGATATCTTGTAGCTGCTTTGCTTTGCAACTGCTGAAAGTGAAACCGTGGCATGAGAAGGCTTGAGGACACCCTCCTACATCAACATCCAGGTACCCAGTGCCACAGGATCATTTTACCTCTAGTCATTGGACTGAAATCCCTTCCAAATGGTGTTCTCATATCAATTAGACTCCACAATAAAGTGCTATCAGGTTGATATAGTTCAGAGTGACTTTGGCTTTCAAGTTCTTTGTTTATAAGCCAGGGAGAACAACCTTTAAAGGAGAGTTTGTTAATATGGGAAGACACCTGGGGAAACAAACACTCTGGCTTTTCATCAATATTGTATCAGCTGCAAAGGAGGCAACCAAACCTGGAGCCCTGTGCATGCAAACACACCTCTGACCAAGCCAGGATGTGCTCCCCAGCTCACCTGGACATCCCCAGAAGTTGGGCTGTGATAAGCCCTACGGAAGATCTCGGTCATGTTCCTGAGTACATCCATGGTGGACAGCAAGTCCCCGCTGTAGCTGGTCCCATCCTGGCTGATTTCCACAAGGTTTTGGAGCACATCTGACAGCCCATCTCCCATCAACCCACGCTGAGCTTTGGAAAGATGTTCCCTGGTCTGAGAAACAGGAAAAAAAAAGTGACAAACACTTTGGGGACAGTCAAAGTCAAGTTAATAAGCTCAGTGAAGGAATTGCTGGGGGAATGTTTTTGACCTTCCTTCTAATTCAGTGCAGATTAGATGAATCTGACAACCTTTGCTGGCCTGAGAGCCTCTGGTATTCTTAAAATGATAGGAAAAAGTGATAGATTCTGAAGTATGTTCTAAATGGTTCTAAAATGACAGAGAACTGAAATTTTCTGTTTGGCCACAAAGGAAAGGTTGTGTGTAAGTTCAGAAGAGATTGTTCTACACAGAGTTTCTTCTGCTCATAACCCAAGCGAGCTAAGAGAATATTTTTTCCCCAGAACCTTGTTTTTTTGTTATTCTTGTTACTTTTTGCGTTCTTATTCTAATTTGGAATTATTTTAGGACAGACTGTAGCTTGCCCTGAACAGGAGAGGGCACTTCTCCTAAAGGCAGACCATGGGAAAGCAGCCAAAATTAATCATAGCAGTGAATTTAAGATTAACAAAAAATAAGATGCTTATTTCAAAATGATACAGTCACGAGAGATACTTGACAATAATGTGATATGAAAGACCTGGTAGAACCTGGATTCTGCCAAGCTACATATTAAAATATCCTGAAAGGAATCATCTCTTGTCCATGGGATGTTCAGAAAAAAATGGTAAGAGAAAATCAGGGTAGATCTGGCATCTCCTTTTCACATGGAAATGTCTTTTTCCTTCTTTTTTATTTTTGTAACTATAGCCACATAACAAACATCTGGGAGGATCCCAAACCTGCTGAGCTGAGGAGTTGTTCTGCCTTACCATCATCTGTATGTTCCTGTAATCAATAGAAACACACTTGATGTATGTTGGAGGCTCCCAGTAAGCGATGCCTTCTTCATCTAAAATGCATCTTCTAAGGATCAGCCCTGGAAAAGGAAAGAAACAAAGATGGGAGTGAGGACAGCAGGATGAAAAGCAAAGTGTTCATGGAGGTCTGTCTTTTCTCTCAAGAAAGAAGCTGTAGGACAAGAAGACACAGCTTCAAGTTGCACCAGAGAAGGTTTATTTTGGATATTAGGAGAAAAATTCTTCACTGAAAGGATTGTCAAGCAAACGAACAGGCTCCTCAGAGAAGTGGTGGAATCACCATCCCTGGAAGACTTAAAAAAACTTGTAGATGTGGTTTTTGAGGACATGGTTTAGTGGTCGACCAGGCAGTTCTGGGTTAATGGTTGGACTTAATGATCTTAGACGTCTTTTCCAACCTTAACAATTCCATGGAGGTGGCCCAGAAGTGGTCAATTCATCCATTCAGGCATAGCTACCAGGACAAAAGACATCACAGGAATCTGCAGATGCCTGGACAACACATGCAATCATGTAGGAGAGATTATTTTTATTACCTTCTCCTCCTGAATTTTATTATTGCAGGGCAGCAGAAGAAACTGGGCATGAAAAGAAAAATTAACAAGCTGGACATGGCTAGCCGAGGTGAAAGGAAGGTTTCTGCTCCTGTCCTTGAGGACAACACTCTTCCTCGCTTGGGAAGCCCCACGAGCCTCCCCAGGTGGCTTGTTCTGGTACTTGCAACTAAAGCAGACACAGTGGCTTGTGCTGCCCACACAGTCTGGAGGAGAATAAACACCCAACAGCACCATCGTTGCATCAGCTGAAACACTCTGAGAGCTGCTTTCAGTCCTCCCCCAGGTCTTTCCTCAGCTCCAGTCTACAGTGGGCTTTGCAGTGATAATCACATGCCTTTGTGGAGGAAAGGAACAGACTTATCAGAGAGGAGGAAGGGAGAGGGATCACCTTGCCCAAGCCATCATGATGCCATTTGGAGAGTCTCTCAGGAGCAGGTTTGCTGGGTCTGTGGTTCCACCGCTACTGCTAAATGATTCAGCGACCTTTGTATGGATACAGCCCTTCTAGGATGGCATTTGGGATGACACAACTGTCCCAAGCTGAGTCAAAGAGAGCTGCAAGGTTGGTCTGTATCCAACCACCACCCCCCAGACAAAATTAAACCTTTCCATTCATTATTGACGCTGCTGCCCCTGTTTCTGTTTCTGCTTGGGAGTGAGGGACATCCAGCTGAGGACAAGCTCCAGCACCAACATGTCTCCTGGAGCCTTCTCTGCACTGCTTTCTCTAGTCTTTAAGGAACACAGAGCCATGGTCACAACAGATAACACCTGGATGCTCAGATCCCGTCACTTCACACCACCATGACCAGACCATCAACTTGAGCACCTGAATAAATATTTAGACAGGTGCTGTGTTTTCTAAGCATTAGTGGACCATGAAACTCAGGTTTCCTGCCTTCAAACACCAGCTTCTTTTATGGGCAGTGGAAATACAACACAAAGGTCTAGAAGACTTTAACAATGGGGACAACACACCACTGTTATCCTTAATTGCAAAGCTGTCCCAGGACAAGGCAGTAGGTAAATAGAAACCACCTCAGATTGTTCAGTAGAAACCAAGATATTGTTGTTAAACAGTGAAGGACTACAGAAACCCAGAGAGAGTTAATTGAGCCCTAAAAGATGGGAGGGAAGTCCATCTGCTTGTCCTGTCCTCACAAAACCCAGTTATCTTCATTTCTGAGACAAAGAATGAGGGATACTCTGAGGGCAGATCATCTTCCCATCCTGGGGTCATCCTTACCAGTGGCATTGCGGGGACACCGGACAGCGGCAGCGTCCCCAGCTGGGGTCTCTTTCCAAACCACAGGGCCGAGACTTTCCTCGTCACAGATTTCATGGGGCTCTGCAAGGAGAGAAAAACTCCAGTGGTAAAGCTTCCTCTTCAGCAAGGACGTGGAAAAGGGAGTGGAAAGAGGAAACGGGCATGGTCTGGAGGGAACAGCGCTGTGGTGTGAGCCAGGAGGTCTGGAGCTGAACACTCAGCTCTGCAGCTCCTCCGTGCGTGGCCACTGACAAAGCCATTTAACCTCTCTGGAATTTGCTCTGCCTGTATGAAAACTGCGCATCCAACTAGGCCAAGGATTAGCTCACTAATAACCATGGAACAACCTGGAGAAGTCCACTCACACGTACACATTGCTTTTTGGCACCTCTTTGCAAGAAAACTGCTGTTGCTTCCTTCTGGTATTTCTAAACTTTTAATGGACAGATGTCCATCTTTTCTGGGTGAATCCCATAGCTCCAGACTCTACTTCTTCCATCCTTCAGCATCACCACCTTCAGGGTTGGATGTATATAGAAGGAGACTTGGCATAAATCAGTCACAGTAAGAATGAAGGAAAGAACAAGTAGGTGAAAAAAAAGATGGATATATTCCCTGGCTGGACTTCATTCACATCCTGTCTGCTTCCATCTTGTGCAAGGACACAAGGAGAAGATGTGAGCATGGACAATCTGGATTTTCATCAGTATCTCATTTCCAAACACGTCTGCAAAGTCCAGGAGCCTGCAGAAATGTGTTTTGAGACATCACAGCAAAAGCTCTTCAGAAAGAAGTTTTCAGATGCTTCTGTCTGTGGGTGGAGCTGAGTCGGCCCCAGAGTCGGCAGGATCCGGGAGGAAAACACTCACCACAGGAGATCTTTGTGCTGAGAAACTCATTACTTACAGCATGTAAAGCAGAGGGAGCCATGAGCATGGTGTTAAAGCTATTTGTCACTCCTGAGGGTGAGGAGGAGAAAAAACTTGATTTAATAGTTTTTGATTACAGTTTTTATTCATTGTGCACATAAAATTACCAATAAAAGGGAAGCTGAGTGTGTGCCAAGAACTGGTCAGGACTTAACCCACTCCTGCTCTGGGCCTACCCAGAGACCAGACTGGCTGTAGGGAAGGCTCAAAGCTTAAATTGCGGGCATGGTAAGTCCTGCTTGTTTGAAGAACTCATACAAGACCCAGCAAGCTGCCTGCACATCATTGCTCCTGCAGTGGAGCTCCAGGACTGGGTGGCTGCAGCCCCAGCTGCAATGCAGAGATGGATTCCTCCCCAGTAGACACTGGAAATGAGTAAGTTACAGTCTCTGCTTGGAAAGAGATGCTCCTTCCCCTGGTTTAAAGTTCCCTTGTGAATTTTCACTGCTGTCATGAAATCCTGGAGTGTAAGAGGGGTCTCAGCTGTGCTCTGCACATAAGCAGGACTAGTCCCAGTGAAAACAGCTCATGACTTCTGTGGATAAGGCAGAACACGGGTGGAAAAGAGGCAGTTTCATTTCCAACCTGTAGGACAGGGAGATTGAATCGCCCAGTTGTGACTGGCACATGGTCACCCAGAGATCCTGTGGAGACCAGGGAGCTGAATACCAAGCTCCTTTCTCTGGAGCAGAGCTTTGACCACAGTTACATTTCTACCGTGGTTCAAAGGAGCGTTTGGGATGTGGGTTTCTATCACCCTTGGCTACAAACCAGCAGAGAACATCAAAAAGCAGAGAGGGAGAACGTTCAGATCTGTCCTCCCCTTTCTCCTCTGCTGACCTGTCAAACATTCCTGGTCTCATCACCCCTGCAGTGTCCCTGGGGACCGCTGAGGGATGCTGTGGATTGGAGATGCTCTTTAAAAATGCACTGATTGGTGGTGTCTTGCCAGTGAGTGCAGGAGCAATTCCCAGGCCAGGAGAGAAACATTTTATCCTTTCCTCTTTTCTTCTTCTTTCTTTTTTCTTTTTTTTTTTTCCTTTTTGATGTTTCTTCACAACAAAATCCTTTTTACCAGAGTAACCTATTTGCACTGGGAGATTTTAATAACTAACCCAATTAAGTTCAATTCTTCTGTTCAAATCAAATCATGCCGGTGTTTGATACTTTCTGGAGAACAAATTGAGCGGGTTTATTTTTAGCCTCTGATGTTTCCCCACCTTTTCCTTCCCTTGCAAATTAACAACTGCAGTGAGACCCTTCTGGTTGTGAACGTTTAGCAGGGCCCAGTCCCTGAGACATGCCTTTTCCTTTTGAGCACTGCACAGGCATCTACCCCTGCAGGAAGAGAAGAAAAGATTGGGCTTGTTCTGTCAGGGCCCCAGCTGGCACACTCTGAAGCTGAAACTAAATCTGCATCACTCTGTAGACACCACCAGACAACCCTGTGCTAAGATTTTCTGTGGCGGGGGAGAGCTTTGTGGCAGAGTTAGAAGAGATTCTCACACACCACTGCTAATTGAGAGGCACAGCTTGTAAGGAGAGGTGATGTCTTTTATTAGAGCGTAGCTGGAGACAGTGACTGTGCTGTCACAAGGCCTCTCTCTCTCTAATCTCCAAGCTAAATGTGTTGGAACTTCCATGCTGAAGTTCTTTGGCTTTCATCTCTTTGTCTTCAGCAGTTTGTGAGGGAGTCTGAGGGTCAGCTTGTCCTCCACACGTCAGACCTGCCCCCAGAAACATCTCCGTCAAAACTGCCACCTCATGTCTTGTAGGGAGGCACCCCTTTCCACGAGGAATGCCAGGATACTGCCAGGAGAATCTCTCCTGTCTTTCACTGAGCTGCTCTGACAATTAATTACCCTTTCAGTCAAAACTCATGGCCTGTTACGATCGATGCAATCTGACTGCCAACATCACACAGGCCATTGATTCCCCACCAGCAATTTCACCAGGAGCTTCAACTCAGACTGGGAAAGAAAGTAAAAGTGGTGCACACGCCTGTTTTTGGTCTCTGGTTAGTCTGTGAGAGACAGACAGAAACATTCCCACTCGTAAGTATTTGCTCCTACTTAATTTTCACACTCACCCCCAGATTTTCCCCTGTCTGACATTCCCACTTGCCCTTCATTCAGCTTCTGTACTCTGGAGGAGGGGGAGATTGGGAAGGCTCAGACAGATGTGGACAGATGTGTCTTTTCTTTGAATTTCCAGTGGTGTGCATGTTTCCCAGAGGTAAAGGGTGGGAAACCACTGCAGCATCCTCAGTCCTCAACTAATTCATGGACTTGAGACTCTGATTTCAGGTTTTGCTACCAAACATGTATCTTTTCATCCTGTAACTATGGCAATGAAAAGATGAAAAACACCAAGGCTAGACTGGTGAACTGGCCAAATATTCACTAAATCAATATGGTTGCACTGGATGCTTCGGCAATTAAATCAAGGCCTTGGCGTATCTTGTACCTACGTTATGAGTTGGGTCTTACTAGATCCCAACTCCTGACACAGGACATGGAAACCCTTTCCAAAATCCAAACTCCCTCTCACACAAGGCAAACCAGGATGGGTCTGGGGCACATACCAGGACACTTTCTGTCATTGCACTGCTTATACTCCTCCTTGGGCCCCTGGCAAGTCTCTCCACCAAAGAAGGGTCCGTAGCACACACGGTCACGTCTCTGAGTTCCACCTCCACATGTGGCAGTGCAGCTGCCCCAGACTCCCCAGGCCTGCCACTTCCCATCCACTGGAGACAAAAAAAGAGGAGACAAACAGCTTGTTTAGTCCCAAACATAACATGCAACTGAAGGAGACAAGGTGTCAAGGTGAGCAGTGGAACGTAGAGTGAGTAGAGCATGGCTCAGCAGGAAGGGAGGTGTCCCGCCTTGGATCTTTGTCTGATTCTCAACACACATTAAATCAAAGTGTGTTCTTTCCCATTGCATCAGCACTTTAATAGTTGAAGGATGTTTTTGTGTTTCTTCTCAGTATCCTCACCCCCTGGAAAAACAGCCCTGTCTCTCTCCTCGGGCTCAGATTTGGGGCTGTGCTCATGAACACTCTCCAGGTGGGTGGGGGTTTGACCACACATGCCAATCAAAGTCCATAGCTCTAGTTCAGTTGGCATGTACAATGTATGTGTGAAAATAGACCTTCCCAGAGAAGGTCTGGCTCAGGGATTTACAGAGACCAGCAGAGCCCTTGGGCAAGAAGCCATGAAGAAACATCAAATAAACCTCCCTTCAGCTGTTTCCATTGCACTGATGTTTCATGTGGCTTGGAAAGAGGTTTGGGATGTTGTCTCATTCAGTTGTATCTTCTCCCAACATCTTTACAGATTCAGTGGAAATGTGACTTCTTTTACGTTACCAATGACATTTATCAAAATGCTACTTCTTATACATTAACAATGGCATTTATCAAAGCACCATAAAAATGTTAATTAGCCCTCACAACAAGCCTGCAAGGTAGGGAAACATTCTCTTCTGCTGCATCACAACAACTCACTGACAGAACTAGAACAAGGCCTAAGCCTGCTGTTTACTATTTGGGTTTTAATTATGAATTACTGCATCATCCTGGGTTGGGTAACTCCTTTTGGGAGGGTGGGGGATCTATGTCATCTCCAAGAAGTAGAAGAGAATTATGAAAGAAAATGGACAGCACCAAATTCTGGTGCTTTCTTTAGTGTTATTTTGTGCAGTGGAAAATATGACCTGAATTGCTTTGATAGATAACTCTGAACTCAGTGGGACAAGGTCATGTAAAAAAGAGCTCTGAAGCCCTTTCTGTCAAGTTCTCCTTAAGCTGCAAATCAGGACTGAGATACATAAACACCAAAACCTACCAGACACCTGTGTAGAAAGTCCAATACCTGAGTTAAAGACCACAGATGATTCTATCGGAGAGGACAGGGATTTCCTGAGGAAACAGTGTGACCAGGATGAAGAGCTACAGCTTGTAGTGGAAAGAATAATATTTCATCACCTGAGCAAGGTATGAGAAGATCATCAAAATGCTGAGCTGTTTCTGGCTGTCCCTGTTCCCTCAGAAAGGAGAGAAAGAAACTCTCCATCTCAGGGGTCCAGTACTTCTCAGATGTACGGTCTAAGAGGAATGGAGCACTCAGGGACAGGCAGGAAACAGGCCAGGAGAATAATTATTGTTATTTTAGCTCAAAGATAGATGAGTAAAGTGACAAGTCTTGGATAGACATGAACTAAAACTATTGTTCCAGACCTTGTCACAGATAAGGTTCAAAGTTGTCGTACAGTGGAGGATGCTTCCCTGTTTGCTTCAAATATAACTGAGAGCATTGAAATGGCAGGAGAAGAGGAACAAAACAAAAAGAGGAGGAAAGTTGAAGCCTTGTGGAAGCAAGGGCAGGATCCCACTGAAAATTTGTTTGGTTTTTTTAAGCTCATCCTAAAAAGCTGATATCTAAGACCGGAAAGACACATTCCCTGTGGGTAATCACTTACCGTTCTGGGGTCTCCTGGACTATTTGCCAGAGATGGTTTCGATATTGGAATTTTTAGATATATAACAAAACCTAATAGTTTTTGCAGCAGAATGTACCACAGAAACTACCTATAGCTGAGCCAAGTCATTTAAAAGGACAACCCAAAGCAAGGAAATAATGAAGGCAGCCAATCAAGAAACACCAAGTTACTCTATAACCAGGTGTATTGTCTTAAAGAAGGTCATAAGGCAGTCACTGAGAACTCTGGGGGCTTGAGATAGAGTAGACCACCACAGATCCACAGTGAAGCCCCTCCAAGACCTTATAAGGATATATATATATATGCTAAAAAGTGTTGGGAAATGTCATGAATATGCAATAGGAATGTAGGGAACTGAAAATGAATAGTCATGTAATGCTGACATATCAGCTGTAGCCAAGATACCTCTGTGTGCACTTTGGTGAACTGATTCCCAGAGCACCTGGCATGCTGGAATCATTCCAGTGCATCCTAACAAAGAATGCCTGGCTTCTAAACCTCATAAATTGGGTCTCAGAGGTTTCTTTTAAGAGTTGATTATATGCAACAGTTTTTTTGGTTGGCGTGGTCTGTTGGTTTGATCCAAACCTCCCTACATCTGCCCTACTGCTGAAAATGGCACGTCTTCCTTAAATGATAATTTTACAAAAGCCTGGCTGTGACTGCAAACGACCCAGGAGAAAGAAAATCCATTGTTGACCAACCTGGGCACTGGCGCAGGAAGCAGTCCCTGGTCTCCACCCAGTGCCCCTGGCACTCGGCTCCACCGTAGGAGGGCCCGTTGCATTCCCTGGTGCGCTGTTGGGTGCCGTTGGAGCAGGAGGCCGAGCATGAGCTCCAGCTCGACCACTCGTTCCAGTTGCCATCCACTGAGTGGCCCAAAGAAGGAAAACAAAAGGAATGTGAATATCGCTCCCTCTGGAAGGAGGGACGTGCAAGAGTCGCCTTTGCCTACAAGGGACCGAGGCGGGGGGTGACAAACCGGAGTCAAGGAGAGTGAGAGAGGGCAAAGATCATTCAAAAAAAGTTTGGACAACATGGCAACAGTGGTTTGTTGGGACCCTCTGCATCCTCCAGCTTGTATGTCATGGTCTGACAGGGTGCAAGTGCCACAACATTCCTGTTTTTATGTCCACACTCTCCGTAACACCATAAAAGTGGAAGCTTTTGATATTATGCATTGCAGCACAAAAGTCAAAACCAAAAATATTGCCAATCACAATACAGTATCAAAGCAGAGAGCACGGGTCATGTTTTCACTGAACACTCTGGAGGAATCAGATCATTACCATGACATTTCTCATTTGGAGCAATAACCTTTTTTTTAAGGAACCCATTTTTCACCAAAGCAACACAAAAAGGAGAGAACTTCCTCAAGCACCCAATGATCTGTTTTTTCATGAAAGCACATGCAGAAACTTAAATCATAGTGGCATTCACAGGAGTCCACACTGATAGCTGGGAACTGTGGGAGCAAAGGTGTGCTCCAACATGAGACCAGGAGCAGAGTGTGTGTGTGGTCAGTGTACGTCCCTCACAGCTGAATTAACACTGACAGGTTTGATATGTCTCTACACAGCAATGTCTCTGATAATTTAATAGAGGAGGGAGGTTATGATAGGGACGGGGTTGGAGAGAAACAAGAATACATCTTATTAACCTGGTAAGGACTGAGGCATTCCCAAGTGTGGCAGTTACACCCTAATTGGTCCCTGATCGACAGATCCATCATCCACTCTGCTATTCCTGTAGCACTTTTTCCTCATTAGCAGTGGTCATCATGCTCTGTTTAGCTCTCATTAGCTTCTAGGTCTCACTCAGAAATACAACCTGAATCCCTGAAAAGTCAGAATTCCAGCTCAAATCACATTGCAGCTCCCTTTTTTTTTTTCTTTCTTTTTGGCTTTGTTTGCCTGTCCGAGAAAAATAATATGCAAACTGGTCCCCCATGACATCTGCAAGGACTCGATCAGCCCGGTATAATCCCCATTGCAGCTGAGCAGCTCTTTGTTTGCAAGCTCAGTAAAAAAATGTCCAAAGCATCCAAATGAACAACTGTTAACTCAGAGGGGCTCAGAAGGTGTGAAAAATCAGGCAGGCATAAAGGTACTTCCAAAAGGTGCTTGTTTTTAGCAATCCCAGATTGATGTTTTCATTGTGCGTAAATACAAGGCATTGTGCCAGTGCTTATCAATTCCAAAGAGGGGAAATGCAAGTTGAGGTGTCTGACAGGTGATTCTTCTCTGGAAATGATCCAAAACTCCACAAAGAAGGTCCTACCAGGTATAAATTAGTGTGGCTTTTCTGACTGAACGTAGTGCTGTTAAGTTTTCATGAACTAATCATAGAATCATAAAATGGTTTGAGTGGGAAGGGACCTTAAAGATCATCTAATTTCAATCTCCCTGCCATGGGCAAGGACACCTTCCACTAGACCAGATTGTTCAGAGCCCCATCCAGCCTGGCATTGAACAGTTCAAGGAATGGGGCAGCCACAGCTTTTCTGGGAAACCTGTTCCATTTTCAGAGTAAAGATTGTCTTCCTAATAATGATTGTGCCTGCCCCTCATTAACATTTCCCTGTGCTGGAAAACTAAGGTTGCATTTATCACATTAAATATTACATTTACCAAAAATTTGAATTAACCCTGCTGCACTGACGGTGGTGATTGGCAGCTATCACAAGTGTGAGCCTTTGGAGGTAGAAAAATAAAAGAATCAAACCCATGATTTGGTCATTCAGTGGGGGCTAGAATCTTAGAATCATAGAATATGCTGAGTTGGAAGGCACCCATCAGGATCATTGAGTCCAGCTCCTGGCCCTTCACAGGACACCCCAAGAATCCCAGCAAGTGCCTGAGAGTGTTGTCCAAACGCTTCTTGAACAGGTAATTTCATTTATTTCCCTTTTTTGCCTCCCTTCCTTTTATTTATTTCTTCCTTTCATTTATTTCCTTTAATTTATTCAGCTTGTAATTGCAGAGACGTTTTAACAGAAGGAGAAACAGAGGTGGCCGTTTTGCATCTCCAGCCTTTTGCACTGATGTAAAGATGTCTCTTGGGCAAGATGCTGAGGGTTTTCCATCCCAGCCACAGCCAAGACCGTTCACATCACAGTGCGAGTCTATCAAAGTGCTCGTTGGAGCCTGGCTGTGCAGAGATGGGTATTGTCTTCCTCCTTTTCTCTCTCTTCAAAGGACTTGGGGCTCAGCCTGTGGTATCCACTGTTCCAGAGGAACAAAGGCTCTGTTGTCCCTGCAGCAGAGCATTTTTATCAGCTGTGGTAATAAATCCTCAGAGCAGGGTTGTAATAAACACCACGAGTGTCTGGTGTGTCAAACACCCATTGTTGTGCTCCAATGATTCCCCCAATGCTGCTCTCGTTTGGCACTGCCAAGCCACTGATTGCTTTTGTGGCATTAATTAGAGCTGAAGCCTTGCAGTTTGGGTGGCTTGTCTTTTCCACTGCTGTTTCATTCCATGTATTTATTTGTATTTAAATTAATTATGGATCAATGTTAACTCTGGGTATGCTTTATTGCCCAAGCAATGCCAGGTCTTACTTCTTCAATTTGTCTTTTTATGACAGAGTCGATTTGGTATCTGGGATGTTCTTATTCCAAGTAGATTCTTCTGGACAGCGGCCAAAAATCCAAGGATAGTTACTTGGAGTGAAAACTAGATGGGAAATGCCAGGAGGCTTCTCACTAATGTTTTCACAAAGTTCTCATCACTCCCACAATCCCTCTCCTCCTCCAGGGACATAATAATGTCTCATAATGATTCTCATTAAACTGGAAAAATGTCAGTTGACATTACCCTGGGAGAGGGAGGGAGTTTTGGGGAGCTCCCTTGTGTTCAGATCGTGTTCACCAGGACAAGCAGAGCTAAATTAAGGGGGACTCTGTTGCAAACCCCAGGAAAAGGAAGCCACAGGAGCACAAGTGCACTTCCAGGTAGTAATTTCATCTTGAGGTTCTTCCTGATGTTTCAAAAAAAACTCATTGAGAGGCATTTGGAAATAAAATCTAGAGGCAGGGAAAAGGTATTTAGAAGTATAAAAATTTGGCATGGAAGGCTGTCAAGAGTCTTAGTCCACCTTGCCACTGAAAGCAGGATCAGCTACTGAGAAAACTTGCATATGTAGTGAATTAATGCACTTGTATTACTAGTAAATAGAGTTATTAATTAATTCTAGCACAACAACAAACACAGGCAAAATAACTTTAAACCCTTCAGTGGAGAGAACAGGTGAGAAGCTTAAGATGCTCTTGGAAATAGTAGTGACAACCAGATCCAACCCATATAACGTGTCATCTGAAAGAGATTCCACAGGGCAAAACTGAGCCCGAGACAAATCTGAGCTGAACAACCCCAGAAAGCAACTCCAGGTTTCTTCTTCAATGAGCCTTTTTCTTACAGAGGACCTGTCCCTGCCTGGGACAGTGCTGGCTGTGTGATCTTTCACTGGAGTCATCTACAGACCTGGATGAGCCACGTGAGGGCACCTTCAGAGCCGGGGAGACCTGCAGAAGGGGAGGCTCCCAATCTGTGACTGTCCTTACCTGGGCAAAGTGCAATGTTGCAGAACTTGGTTTGCTTCTCGGGGCCCTCGCAGGGGTTGCCACCGAACTGGGGGGGTTTGCACGTGCGGGTCCGGTCCCGGTAGCCTCTCCCACACGTGGAGGAGCACAAGCTCCACGGAGACCACTCGTCCCAGGTGCCGTGCACTGCAAGGGAAGCAGAAGGCGTGAGTTTCCTTTCCAAAGGAGCTCTGAGGAAGTGAGGGAGCACCACAGGGCGCAGCATCTTCCCGCCCAGAATGAGCAGCGTGTGGGAAGGCTGAGAACAAACCAACCCGAAACTGCGCAAGAGGAACATCATGTAATTTTTGTGCTGTGGCCTCAACACCAAGTGTTTGTTACTTTCCAGTCTTTTAAATAAATCGTAATGTAGTTTTAATTGACCTTAGTTTTTCAGATTCTTGGGCCTAAAGAGAACTTCTGGAGCAAAATAGAGAGGTACAAAACCCCACTACACTTAAGGAAGCAGCATCACCATCATTTTGTCACTTCTTATCCTCATTTCTGTCCCTCAAAACATTTTCTCACTGAATCATCAAAGGCTACAACATTTTAAGGCTTTCAGAAAAGGTGTAGACTGTCTACTGATTACTATCATAGGTCAGTGATACAACAGGGGCAAAGACAGGGAGGCTGGAAAGAGCCAAGTGGAATGGGCAACATGCTCCAACAGTGCTCAAGCCATCTCTGGTAACTCCTGGAATTAGAAATCTAACCTATATTAATCTCATCTAATTAGCCTGTTAATCTATATTAATCTAATATTTTCCAATCTAATCTAATCTAATCTGACCAAGTTATTTGTGGGAGTTTAGTCACTGTAATCTCTAGAGGCCTAATGTTGTAAGAATGCACTGATCTCTCTTAAGGGACTTTACTGGAAAAGCTAATGCCAAATCAATAACACTTCAGGAAAAGAAGAAACCCCAAAAAACAGGTCCTTTTCCAGTCCTGGATCAGCTGCTAACAGTGACTGATGTCCCAGTGTCAGGAAAGGGTATTCAAAACTAATTGTCACCAGACATTGAGCATGATAAGGGAAAACTAGTGAAGGAAATACAGGAGAGAACATGGAAAAATCACACAGATGGCGGTTTAACCACTGTAAAATTGTTTCTGGACATTGATGTTGCTGGTCAGGACACACGAATAACACCCCTAATTTAACAGCATAACTTCAAAATAATCATAGGACCACAGAATAACAGAATGGTCTGGGTTGAAGTGACCTCCAAGATTGTCCTGTTCCAACCCCCTTCCATGGGCATGGACACCTTCAGTAAATCAGGATGATCAGAGCCCTATCCAACCCGGCCTTCGACACTTCCAGGGATGGGGCATCCCCAGCTTCTTTGGGCAACCTGTGCCAGGGCCTCACAACCCTCACAGTAAAGGATTTTTTCCTCATATCCAATCTAAACCTACTCTCAGCTTAAAGCCACTCCCTCTTGTCCTCTCACTGCATGCTCCTGTAAAAAGTCCCTCTCCATCTTTCTTGCAGGATCCAGGATACCCAGAAAGTACTTTTTCATCAAAATTGTAGAAGACTGAGTATGAAAACAGAGGTGATGGATTTGTCTGTTCATCACCATATCGACATCCTGAGTGTTTCACGCCGATTTTTCACTGGTTGTTGCTGATGCCCAGCTGGCATTGGAGCAACTCAAAGTGTCACCTGGTGCTTCTCTTTTCCAGTCTGCCCCATGATGGAAACACCCCAAAGTGCACCTGCCTTTCAGGTGTACTGTGTATGTGGACTTTAGACACCATGGGATTGTCCAGACCATGCAAAACAGGTGCCCATCTCATGGTGCCTGGTCTAACAGGGGTCTCTGTATGAGGCTTTAAGGTATAAAGAGAAGGAAGAGGGAACAAAAAACTTCTTCCTCCAAGAATTATAGCATGGTTTGGATTGTAAGGGATCTAAAAGATCAACTAGTCCAACCCCCCTGCCATGGGCAAGGACACCTTCCACTAGACCAGGTTGCTCCAAGCCCCATCCAACCTGGCCTTGAGCACTCCCAGGGATGGGGCAGCCACAACTTTCCGGTGCCTCTCAGGAGATACATCACAGTGGAGATATCAAAGGCAGTCCATCTTCCTTGCATCTCCCTCCCCCTGGTGCCCACCAGTACCTGGGCACACGGCAGAGTTGTTGCACTGTCTCTGCTCCCGGAGGGGGCCACTGCACTGGGTGCTGTAGGAAGACGACACACAGAACCTGGTCCTGGTCTGCCAGCCCTCCCCGCAGGTGGTTGAGCACACGCTCCATGGGGACCACTCCTCTGCTGCAGGGTCACCTGTTGGGGTTGGAGCAGAAGGTGAGCACAAGGTGGCACCCTTGGCACCTGGATTTCCAGGGCAGAGATTCCCAAGTTACACTCCACTGGTTGTTGGAGATCTGCGAGGCTGTGCAGTGTGTCCTACAGGTGGTGTGAGAAATGGGTGTGAGGTGACAAAATGTGAGGGTTGCCAATGGGCTAAAGGGTTTTCTGGGGGTACTGTGTAGAGCTGTAACACACAAACACGCCAAAAATTAGGGAAGGATGTTGTGAAAGCATCAGGGCACTTGAGCAGGACAAACCGCCTCTGACAACGAGGTGGTGTAGCCACTGCAGAACCATGTGAGATATATAACACCTACTGAGAGATAGCACAAATTAAGCAATAGTGATTAGTCAGATATAGTAAATGTGCCCATAAATTGATCCGTTTTAAGGATTCAACTCCTTTTCCTGCCTTCTCCCAGCCCCTGCCAATGCAGAGTGGCAGAGAAGGAGCAGACAAAGTACAAGATGGTTGTGCCTCAGAAGGGTCAGCTAAAGCAATCCCACAAAGTTTTCTCAGCATCTCCTTTCCCTGTGGAGATCTGCTTCAAGCACGTGACAAAAAACAAGGCTGACTCTTCCAGGGCATCACACAGTCCGTATCAACTGCTTACCTGATAGGGCAACATTGGAAAGGAAGCTAAAAAATACTAAATTGAGCAAAAGCTGGGAGTGAAAAGCTATGAGACATAGTCCCTTTGTCACTAATATCCCTGCAGGGGGTGTTTCAGCAGGCCACAGCCTCCAGATAATTCACCAAAAGTGTGACATGGGCAGGGAAAGGACAGTTTTCCATTCATTTTTGTAAGCATGAGTCTACCCTTGATGAAATGCCTTTCCTCCCCACATGAAAACAAAAATTGGCTCCGTTTCCTCTAATTAAGCCATTCATTGTTTGGGCTTTCAGGTTTTTCATGGATTACTAATAATTACACATGATAAACCTGGAATGCAACATTTGTTATGTGTAGCACACAGGCGTATGGCACAAATAAACACCAGCACATCTTTGATGCATAACAGAGGGGCATCCCCTTCTACTAACAAGTTCTTCAGAGCATCAGACCACACTGTGTCACATCCCAAACAGATGCATCTGGCAGACTATGGATGATACAAGAAGTACCACAGCGCTGGGTGAAACAGGTAAGCAGGACTTCAGGGATCATACAGAGCAGCACAGCCTGGGCTGCACCCAGCACTTGGATGTCTTATCCCATGTCACCACCCCATTCCCAAAGAAACCTGAACAACAGATGCTCTATTAAACTGACCAGATGCAATGTGGACTACAAAAGAGACTCTACCTGAGAACCTGAGATCTCAGTGAGAGTTATAAACCTGCTGAAACGTCAGTACAGAACTATGATGGGGACTGTAAGGATTGGAGATCACCAAACTGCCCAATACTGCCTAAAGTTGTGCATGTCTGGCTTTTTCCTCCAGGTGATATCTTTACTTGCTGGTGTTTTCCACATGCAATGGAATTTTATGCACGTTTTCAAGTGTTTGTGTCCCTCATTAATATACCCATTGGGATTTTTGGTAGTTACCTCTGTTGTTCAGTTTGTGTCCTGCTTTTCAGCACATGTACTTCGAATATCTCATGTCATTCAGGCTGCTGGGAACTTAACATAAACCCTTTAATTGGAGTCTGGTGAACTAATATGTGCCTGTTGAGGGGGAAAGTGTAGAGGAAGACCTGACCTTGCTGTAAAATGGACAGACTTCCATTCCTTCATTTATTGACTGGAAATATAAAGTGGTGGAGGTAAAGATAAGTCTTTCCCTACCTCATCCATACTATTATAATGATAATAATGAGATGTAACTGCTTTTGTTCATTAAGCCAAAGTTGCTTAATACTGTTTTCTGTTTGTGTTTTGTTCCATCAATCAGCCCACCTGGTTCCAGGTAGATGGATGTTATGGGCCACTGGTCTTTCTCTGGGATGTGTAGGAGTCAGACAGAAAACATCACTCCCATATTCTTTTTCTCAAATATTAGATCTCCTGGAATGTAGAGTTCTGCATTTCCATGGTCATTTTCCTGCCTTTCCAATAAGGAACTGAACTGGCTCTGTCAGACCGAGAGGCCTGTGATGTTCCAAGTTCACCACCAGCAAGTTTCCTTTATAGTACCATCATTTCAGCATTTGCCATCCAGAGTGGCCCAGATTCCAGGAGATCCCTCTCCAACCCACAAATCCCAGTCAGTCCTGCTACTTTGCCTGCTTGGATGCTGCATGGACAGACAACATCCTTGCAATTCTCGTTGAATACCCCCCATTGAACAACCTCCCCAGTACCAGCACCCAGAGCACCCAGAGCACCCAGAGCACCCAGTTCCTCAGTGACAGGGAGCTGGGGCATTTTGGTAGTTAAACACTCCAAGTTTATGCCCTGAAGTCTTTCTGGAAGGCCAGAGGTGGAACAGAGGGAGCCTGCAGAGACACAGGGGTCTCTTCCATCAGCAGCTCATGGCTTGGAGAACCCACCACCCCAACAATCCCCCCATCTCCCCACTCAGACCTGGGTGGGGTTTTGCAATCTCCATATTCAGACAACACTTACTGTGTCACTAGGTGAGTGAACGGCATCTTTGAACCAAATTCCACCTCTCCTGCCTCTTTCCCTTCTTTATTATCTCTGGCTTTTGCCCTTTCACAGCAGAAATAGCTGTGCTTAGAGGCAGATCTCAATTATCATCTCTCACATTGCACCAATCCCTGACTTTTAAACCCATAATACTGTTTATTTTCTAAGTGCTGGTTATTCCCTTGGGTTTGGTGTCATTTTAAACTAAGCAATTTATCTCAGTATACTGGGACATGATGTCCAGAATATGATGTCTCAAGCTTTGCAAAAATTCAACTTTTCAAACCATGGGAGAGCCAGTTCTGGGCTCTCTCAGGCATGAGACAAGATCTCTAATTCTCCATTCAAGAGAAGCAGAACAGTGCCCATCATCAAAACTATGGATGAGAAGAATTTCTGCACTCCTGTGGGTCAGACGGCAGCAAATACAAATTACTGGATTAAATATATTCCAATTATTTATCCAAGAAGTGGATTCTGGCTCTGCTTTTTTATATAATGGCAAGCAGTCTACCACACTCATCAGTCTTGAAAACCACCTAGCACAGCTCAGTGCTGTTGTATAATGAGACCTCCCAGAGATTACAGAACCATGGAATGATTTCACTGGAAGGGACCTCTAAGACCATATAGTTCCAACCTCCCTGCCATGGGCAGGAATACCTTCCACTAGTCCAAGTTGCTCCAAATCTCATCCAACCTGGCCTTGAACACTTCCAGAGAAGGAGCAGCCACAGCTTCCCTGGGCAACCTGTTCCAGTGTCTCATCCCCCTCATAGTGAAGACATTTTTCCTAATATCCAATATAAATCTATCCTTCTTCAGTTTAAAGGTATTGCCCCTTGTCCTGTCACTCCAGACCCTTGTGTAAGGTCTCTCTCCAGCTCTCTTGGAGCCCCTTTAGGTACTGGAAGGGGCTCAAAGATCTCCTTGAAGCCTTATCTGCTTCAGACTGAACAGTCCCAACTCTCTCTGCCTGTCTCCAACCCACAGATGCACTCAACCAAATTTGTCTTCATCTCCAGAGGAGAAGGGGCCATGCACTGTCCTCCATCCTGACTGGTGCCCGAGGCAGCTGTCTCTGTAGGATTGACCTTTGGTTAGTCTTGTGATGCTCCAGGCTATCTTGAGGATTAACAGGAGTGTCCCAAAGGATTTTGCAGGGATGAGTACCTCACTTGAAGCGTGAAGATGGCCCTTGCTGCTTCCACAGATCCAGTTGCAGCAGCTGGAGAGGGACCAGCAGGTGCTGCAGAATGAGATATGCTGGATGTCACTCCACAGGGAGGTACCACTGCAATCCAAGATCCTTTCCAGCTCCTGGCCAGCCCTGAGAGTAATGGAGCTGAGCTGGCTGCAGTGTCCCCATCAGTGCCTGCAGCTTCTCCGTGACACTCCTTCCCTCGGCACTAATGGAGCGGGACATCTCTGTCATCCCTCCGCCAGGATCCTTCTTTGCCGTGGCATCGTCTGTCAATCTGACATCTCTCCCTGTGCAAGATGCCTCTCTGTTCACATCCTGCTGCTGGCAAAGTCCTCCTGGGAGCTGTCTGTGGGCTGATCTGGGAGAACCTGTGCCAGGGACCTGCTGGGCTGGTTCTCACTCTTTGTGCTCCTGCTGGGAGACACACGTGGGCAGCAGCAGCACCACCGCAGCTGAGAGCATGACTGTGCCAGAGCCTGTGGGTCACCAGGACATGGACACTGGGGATATGAAGGGCTGGCAGGAGAAAATGCTGCTCTTCAGCTGGACAGGCTCTCCCCTCATCCCTGGTCCTTTACGGATGGCATTAGCTAATTTTTGTATTTCGTGTTTTTCCAGATCTTGAGTGGATGTGACGTGGCTTGTCCCCTACAAACTGTGCCCATAACTAGGGAAGGTGTGGGCTTTGCTTTGGCATCTCCAGTTAGATTCCCTTAATCCCTTGCTGGACTGTACACCCTGACTGGCCTCTACATCTCTTCCATTCTCATTCCTAGAACAACTTGGCTGTAGTTGGTGTTCCTGGGACAGTGACAGGAATGTGGGAAGCTTGCAGCAGGACAATGCACATCTCCCAGCTCATGCTGCATTCAGGGTTACCACAGCCTAAGCCAACCATGCTACAGCAGTGCCCACTGTGGCAGCGAGTTAATAGAGATGTCACTGAGACCAGATCCAGTATCCAGCTCCACAGCAGGAAGAAATGCCAAGCTATAAAGCCGAGCTAGAGGCTGGAACAGAGCTCTGGAGAAGCATCTGAGACCAGGCAGAGCAGGAACAACATAGGCCCTGCCTTAGAGTGACTTTCGCATGTGACAGAGATTAAGCTCAGAGTCACTAGATTATAGTGATGCAAACATCCTTCCTCCCCTGCAGCTTTTTGCCACTTGCCCCAGATCCTCCAGACAGTGGAGCTGTTCCCACTGGAGGGAGAAGTTTCTGTGTAGGTTAGCAAGAAAATTCAGCCCTTTCCCTACCTCGTGTTGAAAGGCACAATGCCCAGAGTCTCCACACCACACAGGTTCCTGTCACTGTTCACTGCTGTACCGCTGTAAAGTCCTACTGGGTTGATGGAGCAGAGCTAATCTACACCAGAGCATGGCCCGCTCTCACTTACAACGAAATCACCTTTTTGAAGACTTTCTAGAGCACAAAATGTTTGCAAGGTCACTGGCCAATGATTATGACCTGTGGCCACGTTCAGCACTCCTGGCTTTGCCCAAGACCCCTGATGTCTTGAGCTACTGCCAGGAAATGTAGGCATGAAGGGAGAGCACAAAACCTCTCCAGATTGAATCACAGAATCATAAAATGCTTTGGCTTGAAAGGGACCTTGAAGATCTTCTCGTTCCTGCTATGGGCAGGGACACCTTCCACTATCCCAGGTTGCTCTAAGCCCCATCCAACATGACCCCCTTCCAGGGATGGGGCAGATTGGATCTGGCACAGATATAGGTCAAATTCATTCCCATCTTCCCATACCACACCTTCTGATACTACTACATGTTATTCCCCTTCTGTTGCAGAAGAGTGGAAGGTTCTGCTGCAGAACCTCTGAGTTACAAGTCCCTGCACAGCACTAAGGGCCCAGTGAGAGAGGAAATCAATCCTGCTCTCTCCACATCATGCCCTGCTCGCCCTCTCCTACAATCAATATGAAGGCATGACATGGACATCAGCAAAGAGGCTGCATTGCAGTAAGGTCAGCTTTGGCTTCATGAACCATGGCTGCTTAGAGAGTTCAGACAAAGCAGTGCCTTAGATATGTGTGGCTCAGGCAGGGTGATGAGCAGAAGTCTGTGAGATGTATGGACTTGTCAGGGCTTTGTGCCTAACCCTTTTTGCCTTCTCTGGCTGATGGCACCAACACAAAACCCTGCAGGGTGATGGAATGGGCAAGAACTGGGTGATGACCATTTGTTTGGTGCGTGACAACTTGGGGGAAATTTCCCCCACAGTAACCTGGGGGGAAAAGTGATGGTTAGAGGGGTCATTGACACAGCAAAGTGAGTCAGTGCAGCTGGAGAGTGCAGTGAGCAGGCAGTGCCAGCTCCAGAGGCTGCTAGGGGAGGTCAGAGCTTACCTATTTGAGGTGCAGGGTACCCGTAGTGCTGCAGTTCGTCAGTGTCCTCTCGCTTTCTGTTATCTGTGGACCTCAGCGATTGGCTTCTGGAATTATAGCGTCCATTGGCTATGGCAAGGTAATGGGTCATGTAAATACACCTTGGTTCACTCTGCAAGATCTTTCACTACAAAGGTTACACGTATAAACAACAGCAACCTGCCACAACCACCTGCTTTCCAACCCCAACACCCCTGGCCACCAGCTGTCCCCGAGATTTTAGCACCAAGCCAGTCTGAAAGACTCAGACTGGTTGGCAGTTCAACCCCTTGTTTCTCAGCAAGACTCGGGACCATGCAGAGTATGATCCCTTACGTCTGGTCTTTAATTAATTGCAATTATTTTCTAGGGTGTCTGTACTCCTTGCTGTACTTGTAGGGGATTTATCCTTTTCAGACGTGCTGGCACTGAATCCCACCATCCTTGGTAGTGTTCTGAGATTTATGGTGATGACTGGCAGTAATTTTTGGTGAAAAATTCTGTCTTGCAGATACGATCGACTTAGAAACACTCTGTAGAGGGACAAGAAACTGCTGAGTGCAGAAGGCAGGAGAGGGCAGGTGAAAAGGAAAGGGATAACTCAAAAAGATGTCTCCTTCTCAGACTCTACCCTGCCACCAGCAACAAGGAGAGATGAAAGCCTGACATCAACACAGTACAACAGAGCTGTGGCTGGGAACCTTTCCAGCTCAGTGGAAGAGACGAACTCCTGATCCTTGTGTCCTAACTGGAAAACTCCCACGGAGACCGTGGTGTTGAGTTCAGAAGGTAAATAATGCATCCACTGTGAATCAAATGCATTTAACTCCTGACTGACAGCTGTCACTCCTGTACTTCCAAATCCATACTCTGCCAGTTTTTCATTTCCATCCCCTGTGGATCAGCCCTGAATTTACGAGAGGGGAAACTAAAATTCCCATTGTCCATGCTATTGGGTGTGTTGCAACTCTGACACAAGCCCTCCCAAGCAACAGCAACCCAAACCCACCCACCAGCAGTGCCTGCTGTAAGGCAGGAGAGATCAGCTGACTCCACTGGAGTCACAGGGAACAGCAGAGAGCACAGCTGAGCCTGAGTAATCTGTGATCTGGCAGCCAATTTGTTTCCAAACAGCAAGTACTAGACAGAGGATCTTTCCCCCCCAAGGAGGTAAAACAATCAGACATCTTTTCAAGAAGTATGAACTGCCAAGAGATGAAATGGTGACAAATTTGATCCCAGAACCCTGAGAAAATTAATAAAGGTTAATGAAGCTTCAGTGTGGTGGCAGGAGTCTTTATTGCTATCCAAAAAGGGAAAGCAGAGGAGGGAGAGGAATGATTCAGAGAATCCCTGCCAGGAGCCAGGCTTTATATTCAGCACTTTGGATTGTGGAAGAGTTTGTGAAATTGTATTATCTGCCATCACTGTTGCCCGAAAGCAGAACTTGAGGAATGTAGGACCCGGACAAACCGACTCCTCCAAACCTTCCCAGCACCGACTGGCTGCAGATGGCTGGCTGGAGGGGAGGCATGGGGCAGTCACCCCCCTGCCATCCTGAAGGGAAAGACACTGGGAGTTGGACGTCAGGACCACAAACATCCTGGAATCTCCACACACCTTGTTTTTGTCTGGCTCTTTACTGGAACAGAAAGTTTTAACAGTTCAGTATCATAGGACTTGCCTATGTGAAATTCAATTTTAAAAAGCCAACCTCTAACTAGTTTTCTAATACCCATATTTCTGAATTTGCTTAAGAGACAACTTAAATTAGACCCATATTTGGGACTTCTCACAAACCCTGCTCCATTCCCACCACCCATTCCTGGCTATTCCCACGCACTTTCATCTGCTCTGATTTGCATCCTCTTGGTGAAATCCCACAAACCACAAGAACACAAAAAACCTTCATCTGCAGTGAATCCCCGAGGCCTCCCAGAGATGTCTTTAGGCTGGGAGGAGAAAGTGGGGCTGGGAATCAAGGAGTAGATATGGAGTTTGGAGTTTGGATGGCTTTGTCAGTTGTCCAGAGCAAGGAAGGTGACAGGGAAAACTGGGATTGAGTATTCCAGGAGCAGTCAGTGAGCATGGATGAACAGAAAGATAGGACAGAAGGAAGGAAAGATAAAAGAGCAACCCTGCCACCCCAAATGTCCTCTCACCCTTTATTTGGGCCCTAAGTTACTGACATCTCCTAATGATTGATCCTCATCTTGAAGGAGCTGAATGATTTCCTTTGCTCCCTGACAGACGTGACAAGTCTGCCCTGTTATTTCTCATCCTAATTAAAACCAATTAGGCTTACTGGCTGAATGAATGACCCTTTCAGCTTGTCCCAAACCTCCCCCAGCAAAAACAGCCTCCAGATCCATGTCAGGGTCACTCCACTGCTGCAGGCAGCCTGTGTCCCCGTGGGAAAAGGGGTTGCAGAGAAGCAGGTATGTCTTCATTTAACACTGAGCATGGCTTAGATTTAACCTGGACAGTTTCCTTGAAGAGATCCAAAATCCAACCATGAATCCAAACAAAGCAGGGAGGCACACCAGGTCCCTTAGGAACAAGGTGAAGCTGATGCAAGTGATGATTTGCTGTGGATTTTATGCACCTGAACTTTATGGCACAGAGGCCAAAAAATAAAGGCAGTGGGGAACTGGTGGGATTTCAGCAGCTTGCTTCCCACAGCAGGGCCAGTGGAGAGGAGTAATTTCAGACTCAAAGGAAGACCTGGACTTGATGTACATCCCAGCTGTATAAATGCCGCAAGGATGGCATGTTGTTGGAAATACCCATCACCTTGGTGACATGAGGACTAGAGGAATAACGCTCTTGGAGGGAACACAGAGACATTTCAATTGCAAGCAAAGGCAAATATATGAGATTTTGGAAGAACACAGCTCAGGTGTGGTTGTGGAGGATGATCTTGCAGTGCTGGCAGTAGTGGGAAGAGGAAGCAGGTGAGCAACACTTCTAATGGGAACACGTTTTGTGTCAGACAACACTTTGCAGCACAACCGAAGGGGAAAAAAAACCCAAATGCAAAGACTTTGAAGTGCTGTGGACCAAAGTTTCAACATCCAAGCGTGTCCCACCAGAGCTACACACTCTGTACACATCCCCCAAACAGGAGGGACAAAGCAAATAGCAGGATCATGAAAATCATTCAGGCAAGGTGGGATGGTGGGATGAAAGGATGGACCAGAGCAGAGTGGAAAAGGATTATTAAAAAGAGCCCAGAGCATTCAAATGGCGGGGGATGAATCTCAGTACAGTAAAACTGAATGAAAAGGTGGTGGCTGTGGAGTTATTTTTGGCATGTGGCAGCTGCTAAAGAGAAAATTAGAGAAAGACAGAACCCCTAAAACCCAAGGTCTCTGGAGGTCACTGGATATATGGCAATCACACCAGTCAAGGAAACAACCCAAAGCATTTTGATTTGAACATCTGAGCCTTGTGAAAATGTCGCTGGGTGAGATCTGTGACTCTCAGATGGGAAATCTCTGAACCACCATGGAAAGAGGGGACAGGCCAAAGCCTCTGCAGCAGCAGCAGCAGGTATCTACAGGACAAGGAGCTCTCCAGCTTCCAATGAGTTCCAGCCTGGCCTGCAGGGAATGAAGATGCTCCTACACACAGAGGATATTCCAGCTTCGTGGTTGCAGCAAAAGGACTATTTTAAATGGAAATCAGGGGTGGCAGAGACTGAAGCTCAGTCTTTGGAATGTCATGTGTAACATGCATTTCTTCACACCCTTAACAGTCACACAGCTGCAGGGCTATATCCTGAACATAGTGGATGCTGCAAATCCAGCATGGAATGACAGGACTGTGCCAGTGTCACACCGATGGCAGGATGTGGTCGCCCCTTTCCCAGCCGTGAGAAGATGTATCTTCCCAGTCTGCATATTCATAAATGTCAGAGCTGGTTTTGCACTGCCTCTGCCAGATGGGATGGCAGGATTTCAGCTGACTCCTCTGCCGATTCCCATTCCCCAGGAATAAGTGCAGGCTGCCCACATCTCTGATTGTTCCAACTTTTCTGTGGCATTTCTGAGTTCCCACACCAGGGTCAGGCCTGTGACATCCCCCCTCTGGTTTGGATGTTGCCCGTCCAGGCTCTCTGCAAGGACTCTCTGAGAAACCACAGTTTTAAGAACCTTGCAGCCCAGAGGGGCCACTGGAGCACAGTGGGTGTCCCTTTGCATCCAGACCTGGAAGGCTCCTCTGCAAGCCCTTGCCACCATACTTGAGTTGGCATTTTATTTCCTCTTTCTATAAAACCGCAACTCCTGGTCAAATCCAAGACATGAAGGAAACCTCCCCTGTCTGTGTTGGAGAGGAGGTTCTTTGCCTTTAGCTAGGAAAAATCAGAATTACAACAAAGACTGAGTGTTGTCCTTCAGATTGTGTCTCTTGAGTTGCCACAAAAAGGTTTCTGCCTAAGCCAAGCTGCTGTTACCAGACAAAGTTCCCTTTCTTCTTTGGGATGAGTTTTTCCTCAGTGTTTCACAGCTTTGGGTTTTGCCCATGGACAACTTACCTGGCTCACTCGTCACTGGGCCTAGGGATGGATCCCTGGGGAAATTTAGCCAGATCATCAAACAAGAAACTCCAATACATGAAACAGCAGACATGGTGTCCAAAATGAGTAGAAAAAACATAAAGACCACATAAAGTGGTTCCTGTGGAGTCATTCAGATATCCCCATGCATGGATTTTCAACCATTACAGCCTCCAGACAACTTGTTCAGGCTCAGTCTAAGAACCAGCTGTCTGTGCCCATATTTTGGTGAAAAACTGGCAGAAGTCACACCTCTTGGAAAGATTTGAGTATCACCATTCCCCCTGCTGCACGGTGACACCTGCTGAAGGTTCATCTGAGTCAGGAAGAGGAAGGATGGAAGGACTCGGAGAAGGTCCACCTGGGGGAGGAGCTGCGTGACAAGAAAGACTAGACCCCTTTACAGGACTTTGCCATGTCCAGACAAAATAAAACAAGCAATGAAGCACTCAAAGATCTTCCACAAAAGTTCATCCCAGCAGCTCCAGGGAGCTCAGTGTCACCACTGGAAGTTATTTTCCCTGAGAACCTGCCCCAGATGCTGGAGATCCAGATAAACAGCTAAAGTACTCTTGCTAATCATCCATCAGATTCTGAGGCAGCAAGAAAGGAGAAATCAAAGAAAAGAGATCGATTTACCCTTGTTTTGAAGGTTATGGTGGTATCTGTGTTATTCTGACATAACTTGGTTCACCAGCAACTCAGCGGAAAAGTTTCAATTCATCTCCACAGCAAAGAGAAAAATATCAGAGTGTTAATCCCTGTTTTGTTTTATCTGAACCTTTTGGTCAAGGAAAAGAATGTTTTTTCCTGATTTTTTTTTTTGTTTGTTTTCTTGGTTTTGTGGGTTTTTTTGGTTTCTTTTGTTTTGTTTTTTTTTTTTCCTAGTAGAAGATTAAGATCTCAGCTACTCCACTACACCTGAGAAGCTGGTCAGGTATTATTAAAATTTACTGAAATGCTGAACAATTCAGGATAAAGTTCTTCTGGCTGGTTTCTCTTTCTTTTGCTTGTTTGTTTTTTTTTTTTTTT